>REGM01000026.1:882988-924812 GCA_004194415.1 Aurelia aurita | reverse complement strand
TATGATCAAAAGACATCTATTGATAGATGTCCCAATTGCACACACAATCAGTATGACAAGAAGACATCTATTGATAGATGTCCTAATTGCAGACACGATCCGTACGACCAAGAGACATCTATTGATAGATGTCTCAATTGCAAACACAATCAATACGACCAAAAGACATCTATTGATAGATGTCTCAATTGCAAACACGATCAGTACGACAAAAAGACATCTATTGATAGATGTCTCAATTGCAAACACAATCAGTATGATCAAAAGACATCTATTGATTGATGTCCCAATTGCACACAAAATCCATATGATCAAAAGACATCTATTGATAGATGTCCAAATTGCACACACACTCAGTACGACCAAACGACATCTATTGGTTGATGTCCGAATTGCACACAAAATCCATACGATCAAAAGACATCTATTGATAGATGTCTCAATTGCACACACAATCCGTACGACCAAAAGACATTTATTGATAGATGTCCCAATTGCACACACAATCCGTACGACCAAAAGACATGTATTTATAGATGTTTCAATTGCACACACAATCAGTATGACAAAAAGACATCTGTTGATAGCTGTCCCAATTGCACACTAAATCCGTACGACCAAAGGACATCTATTGATAGATGTCTCAATTGCAAACACGATCAGTACGACAAAAAGACATCTATTGATAGATGTTCCAATTGCACACACTATGTATGACAAAAAGACATCTATTGATAGATGTCCCAATTGCATACACAATCAGTATGACAAAAAGACATCTATTGATAGATTTCCCAATTGCATACACAATCAGTATGACCAAAAGACATCTATTGATAGATGTCCCAATTGCACACACAATCAGTATGACCAAAAGACATCTATTGATAGATGTCCCAATTGCACACACAATCAGTATGACCAAAAGACATCTATTGATAGATGTCCCAATTGCACACACAATCAGTATGACCAAAAGACATCTATTGATAGATGTCCCAATTGCACACACAATCAGTATGACCAAAAGACATCTATTGATAGATGTCCCAATTGCACACACAATCAGTATGACCAAAAGACATCTATTGATAGATGTCCCAATTGCACACACAATCAGTATGACCAAAAGACATCTATTGATAGATGTCCCAATTGCACACACAATCAGTATGACCAAAAGACATCTATTGATAGATGTCCCAATTGCACACACAATCAGTATGACCAAAAGACATCTATTGATAGATGTCCCAATTGCACACACAATCAGTATGACCAAAAGACATCTATTGATAGATGTCCCAATTGCACACACAATCAGTATGACCAAAAGACATCTATTGATAGATGTCCCAATTGCACACACAATCAGTATGACCAAAAGACATCTATTGATAGATGTCCCAATTGCACACACAATCAGTATGACCAAAAGACATCTATTGATAGATGTCCCAATTGCACACACAATCAGTATGACCAAAAGACATCTATTGATAGATGTCCCAATTGCACACACAATCAGTATGACCAAAAGACATCTATTGATAGATGTCCCAATTGCACACACAATCAGTATGACCAAAAGACATCTATTGATAGATGTCCCAATTGCACACACAATCAGTATGACCAAAAGACATCTATTGATAGATGTCCCAATTGCACACACAATCAGTATGACCAAAAGACATCTATTGATAGATGTCCCAATTGCACACACAATCAGTATGACCAAAAGACATCTATTGATAGATGTCCCAATTGCACACACAATCAGTATGACCAAAAGACATCTATTGATAGATGTCCCAATTGCACACACAATCAGTATGACCAAAAGACATCTATTGATAGATGTCCCAATTGCACACACAATCAGTATGACAAAAAGACATCTATTGATAGATGTCCCAATTGCACAGACAATCCGTGCAACCTGAAGACATCTATTGATAGAAGTCCCAGTTGCACACACAATCCTTAAGACCAAAGACATCTATTGATAGATGTCCCAATTGCACACAGAATCAATATGACAAAAAGACATCTATTGATAGATGTCCCAATTGCACACAACATCCATACGATCAAAAGACATCTATTGATAGATGTCTCAATTGCACACACACTCAGTACGACCAAAAGACATCTATTGATAGATGTCCCAATTGCACACACAATCCGTACGACCAAAAGACATCTATTGATAGATGTCTCAATTGCACACACAATCAGTATAACAAAAAGACATCTATTGATAGATGCCTCTATTGCACACACAATCCGTATGACAAAAAGACATCTATTGATAGATGTCCCAATTGCACAGACAATCCGTGCAACCTGAAGACATCTATTGATAGAAGTCCCAGTTGCACACACAATCCTTAAGACCAAAGACATCTATTGATAGATGTCCCAATTGCACACAGAATCAATATGACAAAAAGACATCTATTGATAGATGTCCCAATTGCACACAACATCCATACGATCAAAAGACATCTATTGATAGATGTCTCAATTGCACACACACTCAGTACGACCAAAAGACATCTATTGATAGATGTCCCAATTGCACACACAATCCGTACGACCAAACGACATCTATTGATAGATGTCTCAATTGCACACAAACTCAGTACGACCAAAAGACATCTATTGATAGATGTCCCAATTGCACACACAATCCGTACGACCAAACGACATCTATTGATAGATGTCTCAATTGCACACACAATCAGTATGACAAAAAGACATCTATTGATAGATGCCTCTATTGCACACACAATCCGCATGACAAAAAGACATCTATTGATAGATGTCCCAATTGCACAGACAATCCGTGCAACCTGAAGACATCTATTGATAGATGTCCCAGTTGCACACACAATCCGTAAGACCAAAGACATCTATTGATAGATGTCCCAATTGCACACAGAATCAATATGACAAAAAGACATCTATTGATAGATGTCCCAATTGCACACGCAATCAGTATGACAAAAAGACATCTATTGATTGATGTCCCAATTGCACACATAATCCATACGATGAAAAGACATCTATTGATAGATGTCTCAATTGCACACACAATCAGTATGACAAAAAGACATCTATTGATAGATGTCTCAATTGCACGCATAATCCGTAAGACCAAAAGACATCTATTGATAGATGTCTCAATTGCACGCATAATCCGTAAGACCAAAGGACATCTATTGGTAGATGTCTCAATTGCACACACAATCAGTACGACCAAAAGACATCTATTGATAGATGTCCCAATTGCACACACAATCAGTATGACCAAAAGACATCTATTGATAGATGTCCCAATTGCACACACAATCAGTATGACCAAAAGACATCTATTGATAGATGTCCCAATTGCACACACAATCAGTATGACCAAAAGACATCTATTGATAGATGTCCCAATTGCACACACAATCAGTATGACCAAAAGACATCTATTGATAGATGTCCCAATTGCACACACAATCAGTATGACCAAAAGACATCTATTGATAGATGTCCCAATTGCACACACAATCAGTATGACCAAAAGACATCTATTGATAGATGTCCCAATTGCACACACAATCAGTATGACCAAAAGACATCTATTGATAGATGTCCCAATTGCACACACAATCAGTATGACCAAAAGACATCTATTGATAGATGTCCCAATTGCACACACAATCAGTATGACCAAAAGACATCTATTGATAGATGTCCCAATTGCACACACAATCAGTATGACCAAAAGACATCTATTGATAGATGTCCCAATTGCACACACAATCAGTATGACCAAAAGACATCTATTGATAGATGTCCCAATTGCACACACAATCAGTATGACCAAAAGACATCTATTGATAGATGTCCCAATTGCACACACAATCAGTATGACCAAAAGACATCTATTGATAGATGTCCCAATTGCACACACAATCAGTATGACCAAAAGACATCTATTGATAGATGTCCCAATTGCACACACAATCAGTATGACCAAAAGACATCTATTGATAGATGTCCCAATTGCACACACAATCAGTATGACCAAAAGACATCTATTGATAGATGTCCCAATTGCACACACAATCAGTATGACCAAAAGACATCTATTGATAGATGTCCCAATTGCACACACAATCAGTATGACCAAAAGACATCTATTGATAGATGTCCCAATTGCACACACAATCAGTATGACCAAAAGACATCTATTGATAGATGTCCCAATTGCACACACAATCAGTATGACCAAAAGACATCTATTGATAGATGTCCCAATTGCACACACAATCAGTATGACCAAAAGACATCTATTGATAGATGTCCCAATTGCACACACAATCAGTATGACCAAAAGACATCTATTGATAGATGTCCCAATTGCACACACAATCAGTATGACCAAAAGACATCTATTGATAGATGTCCCAATTGCACACACAATCAGTATGACCAAAAGACATCTATTGATAGATGTCCCAATTGCACACACAATCAGTATGACCAAAAGACATCTATTGATAGATGTCCCAATTGCACACACAATCAGTATGACCAAAAGACATCTATTGATAGATGTCCCAATTGCACACACAATCAGTATGACCAAAAGACATCTATTGATAGATGTCCCAATTGCACACACAATCAGTATGACCAAAAGACATCTATTGATAGATGTCCCAATTGCACACTCAATCAGTATGACATAAAGACATCTATTTATAGATGTCTCAATTGGACACATAATCCGTAAGACCAAAGACATCTATTGATAGATGTCTCAATTGCACACACAATCAGTATGACAAAAAGACATCTATTGATAGATGTCTCAATTGCACACACAATCAGTATGACAAAAAGACATTTATTGATAGATGTCCCAGTTGCACACACAATCAGTATCACAAAAAGACATCTATTGATCGATGTCTCAATTGCACACACACTCAGTACGACCAAAAAAAGACATCTATTAATAGATGTCCCAATTGCACACACAATCTGTATGACCAAAAGACATCCATTGATAGATGTCCCAGGTGCACACACAATCAGTATGTGACATGTATGTCCCAGTCTTAGTCATTCCTCAAGTACCTTCCTAGTAATATGATACAGAAGACAAGTGAAAATAAGTAAAATTATTCTAAGAATTTTCTTTATTAAAATAGTTTCTTAAGCTATATTTTTCTAGTACTGGAGTTTCTTAACTTTTTGGCGATCTGATCTGATATGCTCCACCCCTAATTTTGTGTATGATTTTTGATAATATGTTCATAGGACTCTTGGCTAAGTCCACACGCATTTTATTTAATATTTTCAAAATTTCCCTTGAAGTTAATTTTTTTTGCATGCATAGCTTAGTGCGCAAAATATCTCTTCATTGTTTTCCCTTAAGATAACTTTCTAATTTGCCAGTAAAATGCGTCATGTATCTAAGTTTATTGTTTCAACTAAGCTTATTTCGTTGATCAATCACTTTTCATTGAATTTGTCAATTAGACCTTTTCCTGTTTCTTTTCCCCACATATATTTTGATGATTTAGTTATGCCATCCGTTGTAGTGGGTAGGTTTAGGCAAAGTAGATCTGTCTTTAACTCCTCCCACCAGCATCTTGGAAACTGCTACTTTCTTATGGGCGGGGGGCAAAACAGGCCCCCCCAGATTTTCTCAGCAATCGAGATGTCTACGGCAACACAAATTGGTATACATAATTAGAAAACTAGTTTTATGAGTCGGCTGTAAGGATATTATTGCAGGGCCTCCGACGACAGGGGGGCCGGGGAGGCCATGGCCCCCCACTTTTTTGCAAAATATGCCTTTCCAAAAATTGTTGTTTATCATGTTGTGCAGTTGTGCAGTGGTAAATTTTTTGCAAAGTTTGGCCCCCCCCCACTTTTCTGGTCCCGTCGGAGGCCCTGTATTGACTTTATGGAGAAGCATTAATCTTATCTTTTTTACCAAGTTCATTTTACAGACCTATGTTTGGTTTACTTTTTTCAAGGCAGCATAATCAAGACTGCACTATTTTCCAACAAGGTGCCTTCAGTGCTGATCATATCCTCTCATCATCATAAGGGCTGACTAGGCCCAATTATCCACCGCCCCAGACACCCCAAGAAGGGGATTGGACAAAAGCCAAGCAAAATTAGGCCTTGGTTTTAACACCCTATGTATGTTGTGATTCAATATGAGCACCTTACTTTACTAAGAATCATCCCAAATTGTGGAGGGTGGGTGGAGGGTGGTTGATTTAAACGAAGAGCTTTTCTTCAAACGTCTATCTGCTAGACTGTATGCTTGCGAATGCGAATAAACAATCGATTTTGCCCTTTACTGTTACCTAAGGCCCCGTTCACAATGCTCCGTTTTTGTACAAAAACGGAGAGAAAAACATCTGTTTTTGTGAAAGTGCTCACACTGATCCGTACAAAAACAGCACAAAAACGGAGGTTTTCGAAAACGCTGTCGAAAGTGGATATCCACAAAAACGGAGGTTTTTGAAAACGCCCTGGATCAATGTGAACGCACAAAAACGGAGGTTTTTGAAAACGCTGTACTCTGCAATAGGTGAACAATGAGGTTCACAAAAACTGAGCAATTTGAACGCATACGTACACGGAGGCCACGGAGCAATGTGAACGGTTAGCTTCGATGCGACAAAGATATTTTTCTGTGATTTCCGAGCAAAATGTGAAATGGATATCAAGAAGCTTTGAAAATAGTATTTCAAATGTTAACTTGTCAAAATGACCAATCTATTTTTTCACAATGAAAACGAAATGTATATTTCTTCCGTTTGTTGTTACTGTATTCGTAAGTACATTAAACCCAGCATTTCATTTCTATTTCATGTACCTGCTACAGTGTAATTCATACGACGTTTTGGTTGATGTTATTGCCGGTAAACTTGCAACGATGGCACAAGTTGGATACAGTAATGAGAGCAAGGTTTATTGAAGAGGACATCACGAAATCGTTCTTTCTGGCCACATTGTATGTACAGCTCTCCCCATTCTTGGATGTGGCAATTTAATATATTTGTTGTTTACTGTTGATTAATATTACAGTTTATTGGAATGGTATGTTATTCGACGATGGCATGGAGCTGTTCATTGAAGTTTTCGCGCCTTTTTTGTTGACTATGTTGTCGCACAAGGAAGCGATGTGAACTTTTTGTTGGTGAAACTGGCAGTAGATTGCGGAAGAAAAAGTGATTATTTGTTATCAAAACCAGTTGAGGTAAGTTATGCACTAGTGCTGCGTCACATTTCCAGTTTGTGCTCCTCTTTTTGGTAATTTTTGTAGAATCTGTTACCCATAAAGGCCCATGAATGACTGCAATGAGGTTCAAAATGCCACAAATCGGCTATTTGTTGCGATCGCATAGCGATGCTGAAAACACTTATGGTCCAAAGCATGGAGAATCTTCTCCAGTTGAAATTTTGATGAAAATCGGTTTATCCGAGCGTGCAATGTTTTTTTCGGGATGGTGGTCAAAACGGCCAAAAATGGCCCAAGCTTTGCTGCGAAACGCGGAAGTAAATACAATGACGGTACCTGATTGGTCAATTTTAGGAGAAAATGTGATCTGATCAGAGCATGGAGCAGAACCCTAGGGGAGATTTGGACAAAAGAAAAGATTTGGAGGCTATGCTGATCAAAAGAAGCCTAAACTTAGAATCCCTTGGGGATGCGACATGCGAACCAAATAATATTCCTAATCTAATCAAAACATGAACAAAGGCATCCCAACAGCATGGGTCACTGACCACCTTTATTGGACTGCCCACTTTTCTCCCGTATTAAAATTGATTGTTGCATTAAATCAACCCAAACCTTGAAATAAATCAGGGTTAGGGTTGGGGTTAAAATTGAAATAAATTAGGGTTATTTTCTAATTCATTGCATTCAACCGAAAATAAATTTATCTATTAACTAAACTACAAAAAACAGATAGTAGTGAGGTCAGTCTGGGGTCAGTCTAGCCTAGCAGGTTTGTATACAGGTGTACCAAATAAAGTAAACACGGTGAGCACATTACTCCTATCGCTCATTCGTTCTTACGACACATGAACCTGATTCTCATTGAAAACAGAAAGGGGTGGGGGGGAGGGAGCCTGTATTTTACGAAAGGTTGCTATCGACCTGTGTGATTCTCCACGCCTTGAATAGCTTTTTATATTTGCTTGCTGAAGCCTGGTTTCCATATGATCTTTCGTGTCGTTCCCGTCGCTCCCGTCGCTGAAAAAACGTACCAGCGACCGTAGCGACACGAACGATTTGATGGAAACTATCACTTTTTTCTGCCAGCGATCGTAGCGACACGAGCGACACCCTGTTGCTGAGATAGAAAAATTTCTATCTCAGCGACGCGAGCGACTGCCAGCGATCGAGTTTTTTTAATGGAAACCACTTTTCAAAAAGTCAGCGATCCCAGCGATCCCAGCGATCCCAGCGATCGCAGCGACGTTCTGCGCATCTGCGCATCTGAGCCCAGTCTCATTATTTTGAGCCTGTGATGCAAACTGAGCGACAGCAGCGATCATAGGCCTATGGAAATAGTTCGATCGCTCCCGTCGCTCGCGTCGTTCGTGTCTTTCGTGTCGTTCATGTCGTTCGTGTCGTTCTTGATGCTGAAAGAATTTCCAGCGACGGGAACGACAGCAGCGATCATATGGAAAACATTCGATCGCTACTGTCGTTCGCGTCGTTCGTGTCGCTGAAAAATTTACCTTCGACAGGAACGATCATATAGAAACCAGGCTTAAGCACGCTTCTACGGAAAGCGTGCAAAAGATCCCCTTAAGAAACTTAATAATGCTACTTCAAAACATTTCCTATTGTACTGCTAATAAATTCATTTACGGTTATTTTTGGGGTTAGGGGAATGGTGAGGGTTTGGTTCCGGGTTATTTTCTTTTCTTTGGGGTATAAAAGAGGGGCTTTTATTTACTGTTTTCAGCTATTCATCGAGTAACTTAAGTTTCCACGCAGAATCTATAGACGACAATCAGGTAGGACAAAGGTGTGCGAAATTTATTTCGCTTTTCTTGGCTACAATTGCATCGTTTGTAAATGGAGGCGCAATCGAAAGAAAGCAAAAGTGACCAAACAACTGGAAGCTCGGAAGGGAACAACGGAAAGGAAAAGAATGCGATACAATGGCTGACGGAAGTGAGGAAAATGTAGATGAGAAAACTGAAAAGGCTGGAAGCAAAATGGAGCACGATGCAGAATCAGAAGGTGAAAGTGAAGAAAAATCACTCAAAAAAATTAGTGAAGATTTTGAGCAAATGAGAGCTGTTTATAGCTATCACCAGGCGAAGAACGCTGGTAAAAGTGGAGCAGACCGATACCCCCAGGGCTACAACACTGCTGAAAAGCGTGAAAAAAGGGCAAAAAATAAGAAAGCCCATAAGCCCAAAGAGCGAAAATTCAGATGATCTCGATAACAGAGAAAATGAAGAGGGTGAAGGAGTTGAAACTGAAACGCAAACAGATATTCCAACTGACGAGCCAAAGCCTGCAAATAAACAAACTCAATTCAACGTCGAAACCGAAGTACTCAATGACTGAGTCATTGAGTACTTCGGTTTCGACGTTGAAGAGACAGGAGAATCAACATTTGTGACAAAAGCTGGAAGCATCATTAATATACTCGAAGACGAAGAGAGTGTATTGCTTGAGCCGACCGATAATCTACAACAAATTACTTTCTCCACAAAACAAGGTAAATTTTTTCTCAGTGATGGTCATCGACCACCTAACTTTAACCTATTGTTTTAAATCAATTTTTCATTTTCAACAAACATGTTTTTAGTATTAGTATCATACAAAACTGTATTGTATCTACTGTATTTTATTATCCTTTGTTAATCATTGTAAATAGTGGCAAATTGATACATACATACAAACATATATATTTATTCGATATATCCATATATTAGTGTATTAATTCAACGACATACTCAGTATTTAGTGAAGGCCTAAGGCCAAAATTATTAGACTCAAATCATTTTAGACTGTCCGGAACGTTTCGAATCAACCATGATTCCAAATACCAACCAATGAAAATAAGTGTAAACAAGCTATTTATAAGCAACGTGGTATTATCAAGATAGATGCAAAAACACTTTTAAATCATGTACTTGTATTGTCAATGGAGAAAAACACCGAGTAGAGAGTACCTAGGGAAAACGCGGAATTCACGACTGTTGGGAGTTCAGTCTTTTTTAGTTTTCCCCAGGTACTCTCTACTCGGTGTTTTTCTCCATTGACAATTTAAGTACACGATTTATGAGTGTTTTTGCATCTATCTTGATAATACCACGATGATTATAAATAGCTTGTTTGTTATTGTGGGGACTTATCACGAGTAAAATGAATGGCCTAAAAGCGATTTGTAGCCAGAAAATAAACCTTGGATAAACCAAAAGCAACGACATATTTTTCTCACGAGACCTCCAACTCTCACACGTAAAACGATAAACAACCTCATTAAATCAACGTTGCATTTAATCAACAATATGTCCAGTCCTCTTGGGGCTAGGTTTCTAGAACTAGAGGACTAGAATTCAAGATAGGCACTAAATCCTTACTGGTTAACGAAACAATAGGGCAAAACAAAAAAAGCACAGGGTTGCCAAATTTTCAGTCGCTTTTAGGCGATTTTACCTACTCGCATGAAAATATAAATTTACGAATGGAAAATAAAGATATTGCAAAAATTATTTCACAGACTTGTTTCTAATTTGGAGGAATGACAACGTTCACACATAGTTTTCCTTTACTTAAGTGAATGTCTTAAACCTTTTCGGTACGCAAAAACCATCCACTTTGGAGGCAAAAGAGGCAAATTTTAGTGCATTATCTGAAACTTTTTCGGTTTGAAGCTATTACATAAATACATCCGGAGATATTGAAGAATCAATGCCGAGGGGTTCGATGAACACCCAGAAAAGTGCATTGAACGGCCTTAAACAAGAACAAAATGCCGGCTTTACAAGCAAGGGGTGAATTAAACAGGTTACTTACCATTTCTATCTTGGAAGAAGAGGAATACAGGGTGAAAACTTGCAACACTAGACTAGTGCATAAACGTATTTCAACTGGTTTTGATAACAAAAATCCACTTTTTATTGCCATACACTACTGACTACTGCCAGTTTCACCAATAAATCGTCCCCATTGCTTGAACATAGTCAACAAAAATGGCGCGACAACTTCCCGACAACTTCAATGATAACCTGCATGCCATCGTCGAATAACATGCGATTCCAATGAAATGTAAATATGAATCGACAGTCAATAGCAAATATATACAACTGCCAAGTTGAAGAATGGGAAGAGCTGTACATCCAACGTGGTCGGAAAGAACGATTTCGTGATGTCCTCTTTCCATAACCTTGTTCTGATTCCTGTATCGAACTGCTGCAGTGCTGCCATCGTTGCGAGTTTAAAATAAGAGTGGGAACCCCTAGCCTAGTAACATGAACCAAAACGTCGTATAGATTTATAAATCACGTCCCTTGCTCTTAGCGCAAGAAATAATTATGGTTTTACAGTGTAGCAGGTACGTGAAATAGAAATGAAATGCTGGGTTTAAATGTACTTACGAATAACAACAAACGGAAGAAATGTACATTTTGTTTTCATTATGAAAAAATAGATTGGTCATTTTGACAAGTTAACATTTGAAATACTATTTTTAAAGCTCCTTGATATCAATTTCACATTTTATCCGGAAATCGCAGAAAAATATCTTATCTTTTAGAGGTCCTCCGTTAGGAAATCACCCCTGTACAGTTGAACAACACAGCAGAATCAGAGCAAAGCTGAACATTTGTATGGCACTTTGCAAACTTATGGAAGCATACACGTATCGTTTTTAAGATATTAAAATTTTGATCAAGTATCGAAAGTTTCTCAAAACTTTCATTATCTGGGTACAAAATGTTTCGTAAGAGTTTCTTAAAAGTTCCCTCGACTTTCCATCGGCGGGGGCATCTCTGGGATCTCCTGTGCCTTCATAACAATTTTATAGCAAATTTTATGAAATCATGCCTTCAGTTTCTTGTAATGGAGGACCTCTATAAATGCAACTGGACTCATTTTTTATAAGAAACCGCTTAAAAGAAACTAAGCGTCTTCCAGAAAATTAAGAAACTCTTCTAGAAACGATCAGAAGTCAATTCAAAGTTTAGAAACTTTTCAATTTTGGTTATGAGTTGCAATGTGTTTTTAAACAGAAAGTGTATCACTAACCCAAATAATACTACAAAATATAATTTCTTTTACGATGTGGTTAACGACTGAAAATTTGGCAACCCTGTGCTTTTTTGTTTTGCCCTTTTATTGTTTCGTTAGCCAGTAAGGATTTAGTGCCTATCTTTCTAGAATTCGACTATGCATTTGCGTCCCTGGTCCCTGCGTACCCGGCGTACCCTCGGTAAAACAATGGGGGGACGGGAGATACTGTCGCATTGTTCAATTTTGTTATACGTTTGTGGACCAGGAAACTTTTGAATTTCCTGATCTCTCTGATGGGTATGGGGGTATTTGCCTGTTAACTCTGCTTGCAGCCACTCAATTCCAGACCTCCTTTTAGCAACAGCAACAACTGATTCAATTCAATCAAAATCTCTTTCAAAATTCTTTTCATGCAGAACGAATGCAAAGAGAGGGTCAAAAGGAACACCACTTCAATTTTTATGGTATTTTCTGCTTAATCGTCGTTTTCTTCGCTCTTGTCCTTTATCGCAGAGAAGATAATTCAAGAATCAAGATGTCTAGGGAGTAAGTATGTCTGTGAAGCCTTTCGGTTCGGTCAGTAGGTCAAAAGCCAGTGAGTTTATCAGGGACCCCACCTACTTTTTTATATCAACAATACACTCATCTTGCCACGTAAGCTTTACTTTGAAATCAACTGTGCAAACATATGCAATGTCAAATTTTAAACTGCTTTAATTGCTTAAGTGATTTATTAGCCAAGTGTTCTTCGGATATATTCTTCACATCATCATCAAAACAAATTTGTAAAAACAAAAAAGGCATCTATCTCCTGAAACTCTCCAAAATGGCTGAAAATCTTAGTTGAAATTTAGAAAATTTTTCTGCCTTGGGTGCCCACAAAATTGACGTCCACAAAATGGCCCCTTCCTTGAAGATCAGCACTTACTGAAGGGTAACCCTTCCCACAAAATTATGAAGTACAAAGAAGTTATATATTTTGTGCCTGGGGAAGATGCTTTGTATATTTGTCTGATGGAGATGTGCATTGTGCCGTTTTCAGGATATTAATTTCATTGATTTTTTCTAGCGCAGCGTATCGAAAGAAGGCATTTGTAGAGCTGGTTATCAAAAGGGGTTTAGGCCTAACTAATGATTTTATATTCTTCAAAGATTTCTAGATTAGACTTGCCCTGGTTACAAATTTTTTTGAAAAGATAAGTCTTTCTATAAAGCCTTTAGGGTTGGTTGATCAAATTTTTGTATCTTGTCTGCTTTATAAATAATGCGATGCATATAATTGTATTTGGAGAATTGACTAGAATGCATAAAAATCATATGGCAAAGCTCTCCAAACATCTTGTACACTTTCGTAAAAATCCCAAATCGTCTTTAAATATCTTGCAAAATCTTGAATAACCTCGCAAAATCTCAAAATTCTGGAAAAATCACGAAAATCCCAAAAATCTTGCAAAATCTTAGTCATCTCAAAGAATCTTTAAAATTATGGAAATCTTAAAAGAATCCTAAAAATCTCCCTGAAAAATGATAACAAGTCTCAAAAAATCTTTGTACAGTGCAAGCCTTGCCCACATCAACATGGTTTTCCTGCCTAAGAATTCTCAAGAATTCTTAAGAATGTTTTTAATTTCTTAAGAATTCTTGTAAATTTACAGTCTTTCATATGGATTAAAAATTCTTATGATAATGTGGAGAATATTTGAAAATTCTTCAGAATTCTTGAGTATTCTCATCATGTTAATGGGCGTGAGGCCTGTACTGTAATTCCTGAAAATCTCAAAATCTTTAAATATATAATCTAGAGATTTTTTAAATCTTGTACGCTATTTTTCAAGTGGTTTAAACTTTGCTTTCTTTTACAGTGCCCCAGTTACGGATACTGATTTGATTGACTTGTGTGAGAAACTTTGGACATTGGATAAAAATAGATTGACACCTGATAAAGATTATAAATTGGATCTGCAAGGACGCACAAGATATTCTTATGATGGCCCCGATAGAGCCAAAGATCCTTTGTTTGAACATGTTGACGACAAAGTTTTTAAGAGAGAAACTTATCAAGGTATGAAGTCATGTGATTCATATTGTCAGTGTGACAAATTTTTTTGGCGAAAATCTTGTTGAAAATATATTGGTCCAAAATCTGTGAGAAGGCAAACATTTTTGGGGTTAATCTTTTATTTTATTTAAATATTATTTTAGGGTGTGTTTGATTGGTACCAATTCTGAAAACGGTAGACTTGGTAGACTCGGAATTTGTGTTTGGTTGACTCCGAAAGTCTCAAAACGGTAGGTTTGGTAGGTTTGGAAGGCCTTCTGAACCTTCTGCTCCAAAATGCAGAAGGTTTGGCAGACCTTAGAGAGATTCTTGTTTTTATTAGCGAATAGCAATGGTAAACACAAAACCCGCTGTTTTAAAGATTTTTGTGTTTGATTGGGAAATATATTTCCGTCTCTGCGAAGTCTACTGTTTTCAGAATTTGGTAGGTTTGGAATTTCCAATCAAACATACCCTTGAAATTTGTTCTCTTTCTTCCAAAAAAGTTGCNAGATTGACACCTGATAAAGATTATAAATTGGATCTACAAGGACGCACAAGATATTCTTATGATGGCCCAGATAGAGCCAAAGATCCTTTGTTTGAACATGTTGACGACAAAGTTTTTAAGAGAGAAACTTATCAAGGTATGAAGTCATGTGATTCATATTGTCAGTGTGACAAATTTTTTTGCCGAAAATCTTGTTGAAAATATATTGGTCCAAAATCTGTGAGAAGGCAAACATTTTTGGGGTTAATCTTTTATTTTATTTAAATGTTATTTTAGGGTGTGTTTGATTAGTACCACTTCTGAAAACGGTAGACTTGGTAGACTCCGAATTTGTGTTTGGTTGACTCCGAAAGTCTCAAAACGGTAGGTTTGGAAGGCCTTCTGAAACTTCTGCTCCAAAATGCAGAAGGTTTGGCAGACCTTAGAGAGATTCTTGTTTTTATTAGCGAATAGCAATGGTAAACACAAAACCCGCTGTTTTAAAGATTTTTGTGTTTGATTGGGAAATATATTTCCGTCTCTGCGAAGTCTACTGTTTTCAGAATTTGGTAGGTTTGGAATTTCCAATCAAACATACCCTTGAAATTTGTTCTCTTTCTTCCAAAAAAGTTGCAAAATATTCGCAAAAATTTGCATAACATAAGGCTGAATTTTCCAGAGTGATTAATAATTTTTGATGAAAATTGATATGCTAAAATTTATTTTCCAAAATTTATTACCAACATTTATGTGCAAAAGATTTTTTGTTTTAAAGGTGACCTGAAGCGAATTTTTTTATTTCCAAAAGCCAATAGCATGGTTCAACAACCAAGAACGCCGTTGTCAGTTTTTCCATATCATGTTTTGTTGTGGAATTATTCCCCATTTTATGGTTGGAGGTGATGACGCAATTTTGTTTGCAAAAAGGCACGAAAACAATTGATATCAACAACGTTTCTTTTTAAAAAGCCCGAAAACTCAAAGATTTGGCACTGGACTTTCTTTTCTTGAGATATATGACATTTCTGGGCATTTTTGTCGCTTAACATGCTTCAGCAGCAGGTTTAATAGCAAACATAGTCATTGTCATCAGTTTTTCTACTCTATTCCTATACTTTCCTTGCAAATATGCAAACAAAATGATGTCATTACTTCAAAACACAAAACAGCGAATATCTCCGAAACGAAATAAAATATTACAAAACTTTAAACGGTATCACTAATCAAACCAGTCACTCTTTCCTTTTACAAATGAAAATTTTCGCTTCAGGTCCCCTTTAATGCAAATAAAAAACGCAGATAAGATTTGCTCCTTTAAGATCTGCACATGATTGTGGAATTTGTGTACTTTCCACTTATTTTTATCCCTTTCCACCAGTGTTTTCAAGATAAAATATATGTTTTCTTCTTTTCAAAGCATTCATAGCATTGTTGGATAATTATGAAAGAGAGACGGGTGTTCCAGAGACTGTCACAAAAGAAGAAGAAGAAGAAAACTGGAGATTTGTCAATTTGGTACTTAAAAGTGACTGCATGAAAGAGGCACACAAATTCCTTAAATCAAAGGGAAAGGCTGACGCAGATTTCAATGATTTTCGTAGAGACTTCTATAACATGTGGTTTCGTTTATACAGAAGAACAAGGGGTCAAAGGTGAGCAGAGGAAGTTAAACGTTTCTGAATTCTCAAAATATTTGTTGTTTGGTTTGTAGAAATACAGCGGGACCTTGAGAGATACCACTGGGACATCTTTAACGAATATTTTTTCTGAGCCTCAAGCTTGGTTCTCACTTTGCGTCAACTCCTGCTAACTTACATTAACTCACACTAAACGAGGTTCGTTACATGCAATTGTTTTAAACCTAACTTGAATGCCTTCTTCTGAATTAACATAAAGATCATCAAAACAATTAGTGGGGATAGGAACATGTTAATTCGAAAGTGAAAGCAAAATGTTTTGTTTCCAACTTCAAGATTTTATTCAGGGTAACTGATTTTAAAGTTCATCGCATTATAATGAAAGCGAGCATTGTTACTAGTGATAGTACATATTGGCCCTCTGGTGGCTGCTAATGAATGGAAGGACCAACTTCCAAAAAAATATCCTAATTTTCTAATTCTAATTTTTGCTGCAGGACTCAAGATTCGTCTGGATTTGAACATGTTTTTGTTGGGGAAACACGAGGCGAGAAAGAAGTGATTGGACTTCACAATTGGATTCAATTTTATTTGCAAGAAAAGAGAGGGAATATTGATTACAAAGGGTTCATGTCTGGTGCTAAGGTAAGGTTTCTTATGAAATTGTTTCATATTGGGAGAAAATGATTTTTCCTTCGCTATTCTACTTTATCATCATCGAAGGAAGTGGGAGAATGGCGAGGGGACTGAGTTATCCTTGTGCTCTGAAGCACACAGCAAAACTTACCGGATGATCGCAACTGCTCATATCAGAGGCTATAGTAAAAGTTGTAATCTATGTTACTGTTATGATTGTTTCTTATCGTATCGTTGTAGTAAGAACAACTAGAATATGGCAGAAATTAAACTTTAATCAATTATCTGTTATCTATTATTGAGTCTTTCACATCAAATAGAAAGTGGAGTCCGATTATAAGAGAAGTTAAAAACAAACCTTTTTTTCATGTTGTCATTCTGTCACGAACTGGAGGTTT
Source organism: Aurelia aurita (assembly GCA_004194415.1). Taxonomy (NCBI): domain Eukaryota; kingdom Metazoa; phylum Cnidaria; class Scyphozoa; order Semaeostomeae; family Ulmaridae; genus Aurelia; species Aurelia aurita. Next base: position 907,318 of record REGM01000026.1, on the reverse strand, counting down.
TTAAGACTATATGTAGCTGGAACAAAGTCTAGATTTAAAAAAGTTCTTATTTACAGCGATATAATACCCAGGGCTGGAAAAAGTGCCCGACCGCGCGACCGCCGGTCGGAGGCATATTTTGGAATCTGAGATTACAATGGAGGCACTTTTTAACTTCGCTGAAAGGATATTTTCCAGTCTTCATTATTTGAATAGAATGTATCATATATATAAGATTTATTTGAAGGAAAAAGAGCCTCATATAACAACATCATATTGACTTTCCAAATTCAGGAGACCATCTTATCCACAGATCTTCTTTTTCGTTTAAAAGTGTTACAGCCAAGAACTCATTGACGTTTGAAACAATTTGAAAAAAAGACGTTTTCTTAAAATGTGAACGTAGTTTTCATAAGAAACTCTTAAGTTGAGTACTGGAAGAAAATGATTGAAAACATTATTTGCACTTTTAATCATCAACACCCGTTTTGTGATATCAATTTTTCATCCCGGGTGAGTCAGANATAATACCTTATACTGTAGCTGCTCTGCAAAAGAGCCTGGAACGAGTGACAATGCTATGCATTTTTTAGAAATTGGCAGAATTTTCGAATGAAGACAATAATGATTCAAACTTTAATGTATATCTCTCAAACTTAATTCTGAAGTAAATGGCCTATGTAGCGACATTTTCTTTGGGATTTTTTGAAGTGCAAGGTCTGTTGTGGATTTCACGTGGCTTCCTTGAAAGCTGTGAACATTATAGCGTAGAAACCCACTCTTTGCCCAAGAAGAATATATTTTCTCTTGCACCTTTTTGATTTACCACGAAAAATTGTAGCTGGTTTTAATGGCTGGAGATTAGCCTAGTTGCCCTGCGTGCAGACTCTATTGATTTCTTTTCACAGAGGAGCAAGGGCAACGTCTCTGAAAGTAAATCATTAGAGTCTGCACTCATGCTACTCGAGGTATAATTCAATGACAGCAAGATCCATAAATAAGTACAGAAGAATTGAGAACTGTTTCAAATCAAGTTAATTATTGATATCTGCTAAATATATCTCTTCAGTTCTTTGAGTAACTATAGTATTCTTTATTTCCTAATAACGCAATTCAAAGTCACGGCAGGACAATACAAACAGACTAACTAAGGGAATATTATGTATGATGACAGCCGATAGACCATCCCTGTGAGGCCTCGAAAATTTCCTGCCAAATTACCATAGCAACAGCAGGTTCAATGGACAAGCATTCATGAATGTTTGAAGATACCATTGCATTTTATCTGACACTGATCACAAGAAATTGAAGTGTCAAATGTGACGCAAATGAGTTGAACCAGAATAGAAACCATTTGTTCGTTGCGTTTCTTATCAGTTGATTTCTCTGACCTATGTCGGGTCGGATGAAAGATATTACTTTCCCCATCACCTTCTGTATAAGTCAATCGGCGAAGTCTTTTTGATTTTCCGAATTGCAAACGTGAGAAAATAGCAGCCCATTAGGATAAGAACATTTTTTCTTCTAGTTTTTACCAAAAAGATAGAAAAACTCAATGAAAGATTTATGAGATAACCAGGGCCTTATATCCATGCAAGGGTGGGCATGTTGCAGTGATGACAGTGGTCCTATGTATGTCCACATAACCGGTTTATATCTCCCATACTATGTTAATGTCTGTCCCTAAAATCAGGCTTATTTTGAACTCTTTTCAACAACATCATTTTGCAGCTAACTTGGACTGTTCATGTTCTTGGATGTTGGTCAATATTTGTCTTCAAAATTGGGTCTTATCGGAGTATTATAAAAATGTATGTCCCCAAAACCAGTCTTTTTAACAGCGCAATTTGCACTGGTACGCTGAAAAATGGGTTGGCGAAATCGTTTTTCCAAGACATAAACAGGACCACCAAAAAAACAGCACATGCCCACCCTTGATCCATGTACCGGCCAAAAGGCTTAAATCCAAAGGGGGTTTATAAAGGGGGTTCATAAAGGGGCAAATAGATGGTTCTGTTACGCAACACTGCTTTCAAGGTTTGTTCCAATTATGGCACATGAGCTCAAATCTAAGGGGGCTTTTTAAAGGCTGCAATCGAAGCATTCTTTGGAAGATTTGAATCTTTAACAAGATTGCTAACAAATGAAGAAGCTCTGTTACACACCAACACATGTATGTGTGTGTGCCCGTGTGATATGATGTACGTAGGTCGCACGTTGCCAAGTATGGTTGTCGAAAGTGCAGTGCACGAACAGCTAATCCCGCTTGTAATAAAGGTTGGGCTGATAGTTTCTCTTCGCTAGCAATCTGAGGCAGAAATTGTTAGCCATCCGAATTCGTCAACATTTTTGAAAGTGTATAAATTTTCTATTTCTTCTTTCCTCTAGAACCCACATTTAATCACTGTCCAATTTGCTTGGAAAGATGAAGTCAAACCTAAAGGATCGTCGCTTATTGGAGTTTCCCCTGAATTCGAAATCACCCTCTATACCACGATTTTCTTGATGGGATACGAGGCTGCTAGCATCACGCTTGGAGGAGATGATGTCATCATAAAGTGTCACATGACTGCAGGGAAGATTGGAACATGCTATCCCACAATGCCTTACAGGAAACGCTAGATGAAATAACAACAGCTTATTAACTAAATATTTTTGTGGAACAATTTCCAATATCCATTTATTTAACGAATTTTGGACTTAAGTAATTTTAGATTTAATCATACTCCATTTGTATTAAAAAGTCTTCGCACTTAGAATTATTTTCGTGAAAATAGATGCGAAGACCACCAAGCAATTGGCCCCGCTCACCACTGCAATCAAAGGGGTTCTGATGGGGGTTCTTGGGAGCAAGGGAGCAGGACGCAAAAAGAGCTGGGAACAGGGAGCACAGAAATCTTTTAAATTAAACTTTATTGGATGTATCAGCAACAAAATGACTGGCCTCTCAAATACTTCCCAAAAGTCCTAAACGATGCTGAATGTTTCCTTGAGCTGTAACCAGAATAGTGGATTTAAAATTTGCTTTTCCTGCATTTAACGCATTCATACATTCATGGTGTTAATTTTTGTGACTAGAAAATGTATTTTTTGTGAATGTTTATTTTGTTGAATTAACGACTGTATTAAAACAAATTTTTTGGGGATTTAATAGAAACTGTTTTGGACTTGCGTTTTTGTTTTCTATCCCTTCTCTCACTTTTCCAAAAGATTGTCCTCGAGATTAGCAATGCAATAAAATTGATTTCTCAGGAGGAGTATGCCAGATCAAGTGTTTCTGTCATCTAATGCAACGATCTAATAAATATTCTTACCAAAAATCTAACGTAAATTTCGGTAAAAGGGCGTTGCCTACGTTTTCCGAGAGTTTGAATGGCGAGGTCATGCAAAATTTTCCTGAGGCTACACTCCAGGCTGTAGGCTGTAATGTCTCTATGCTATTACTAGCTTATTTGTTGCAGCGTATTTGTTGGAGAAGAGACCAGGGAAACGAAACCAAAAACGGGAAGGGAGCTGGAACATTGGTTAGGGTTAGAGAACGAGAAGAGAGCATACCGACACTTTCCCTCTGGGATAACTTTTTGACTAAAAATCCACAATGAAACACCAGGAACGACCCTCAAACGTTTTGCAAACGCGGCCATTTGCTATTCTTTGTGATTCCACTTTTTGTAAAAAAAACTATATTTGCCAAAGTCACAGCTGTCTGTGCCAAAATCATATATTTCTATTTTGAAAGCAAAGTTATACAAACTTGCAGAAACTATTAGCTATGACCTATGAATTTGGTGCTTCAATTTAAGGCAGCAACTACCGGGCAGTAGGAAGCGGTAGGAAGCATCTTAAACTTGGGGGGCATGACACTTCAAGGGCACTTTTGTCATTAAGCTAAAGGGGCACTTCCTAAAACAAAAAGAGCGATTTTTGTTGATTGCAAAATCTTAGGGGATTTTTAAATCGTTCGTTGGACTGCAAAAATGTCGATCCATATCAGCTCCTGGTGGCCCCCTGGTGGACAGGAATTCTCAAATTTACTAGTAAAAACACGGGCGTGAAAACCATAACTATTCTAAGAACGTTGCCTCAAAATTAACCCATTGTCTGGTTCTTGTCTGGCAGACTTAAACCCTGCAGTGCGAAGTGCAAGCAAAATCTTGCCAAAACCACTCACAAAACTATGCCAAATCCCCATTAATTTAGGCCTTTATAATGGGGAATTTCCAGGGTTTGGTTTTTTGCTTCATTATAATACAAGAAGACCTTCCACGACTTCAATACTCTGATTTGATTGGACAGTCACCAGTCACATGTACGATCACGTGCACATAGGCAGATGTCCTCTCGAAATAACGATTCGTGATTGGTCTATCGAAAAGAATGGTGGAGGTTTGACTGAAATTTCTGCAATCTGATTGGTCAAGAAATGGTCTACCATACGTCACTTCCTATACAGTAAAACATGTCAAACCTGTCGGTTTGGTCTGCGACGGCCTGGCCAATAATCATCATAATCATGGAAGACCAAGTTGATTTTGGTTTGTGAATAACATCCATTATATCGACTTAGCAGGTTGTTTACTAACATCAAGACACATATGTGCCTAAGGGCTCATCAAAATATCAAACATTTCAGCTCCTCTGACCTGAATTTTGTTCTTCCTTGCAACGTCGAGAGTAGAACAAATCTTCCCTCCTTCAAGCCCCTTTCCAAAAGTTGGCTATGGAAAGGCAAAGTGCCACAAAAATGTCTCAGTATTTGTATGTATGTATGTATGTATGTATATTACCTTTTATGCTCTCTAAATTGTACAATGTAGCGGTTTGTACTCCCTGCTTTTTTTAAGCCTAGCACCTCCAAAATTTGGTTCACAAGCCAACTGAGCCGGGAGGGCTGTAAACCTTCTTAAAAGCCTAAAATTGGCTGTGAAGGCCCACGAAGGCACATGAGATCCCAACGATAATAAACAAACGAGAATTGAGAAACCTTAAAAGAAACTGTTAAGAAACTTTCAGTATCTGATAACTTTAAGAAACATTCAGTACTGGGCTAATTTCGTATAGTTTCTTATGAATATTAAGTGTAGTAGAATTGCAAAAATCAGGCATGCTCGGGCAAGAGCAGGCATATAAGTTTCATAACCTACTGAATATATGGGCTAGGACAGTCACTCCAGGCTTTCTCTCCATAAACACTTACGCCCATGCATAATATAGAAAATGTGCATAATCTAAATAGCTGGATCCGAAACTTATTGCTAAAAACATCTGCAGCTCAAATTCTAGGCTTCGAATTTAGAAAAAATTGAAGTCCATCGAGAAATAGAGAAGGCAGCTGCAAACAAAAATTATCGTTCTCATGATCATTCTCCGAAACAGTGCTTGAGATTTTTTAAACAAAATTAATTTTTAGGATTTTAAGGAAGATTTTGCTCTTCATGTTTCTTTTCTAAGAAGCTTGTTTATAAGAAAATGGTGCCAGGAGACCAAGAAAGATAATTAGGAATACGTTGTAAAAAAACACTAAAAAACTTTAAAAAGCTACATTCGAAGCTTTGCAAGGGCGCAGGTGAGATATCATTGCTCCTTTGTTGAGGGTGCTAAAGGGTATTTCGTGAAACGTGATCGGCTATATTTTTCTCTCGTGAAACGTGAAAGGCCAGTATTTATTTACGTGAAACGTGAAATTTCAAATTTTTTTCCCCGTGATTCGTGATCCTGACCCCCCCTTTACCACCCTCTTTGTTCTTGAGTATTCGAATTTTCGAATATTCATCGCAAAAATGTGATTCTTTTTCTTGCCAAATGTTGCTTTTAAAAAAATGTGGATATCTTCTCGGATATCTTCATGCAAAATCATTAAGAAACTTTCAAATTTCTTATAAAAAGTATACACAAATATTCTTTATAAGAAACCGCTTGTAAGAAACTGAAGTAGCCTTTTGCAGAAAACTAAGAAACGCTCCTACAAATGATCAGAGTTTTCAGAGGTGAATTGGAAGTTAAGAAACTTTTTCGAAATGTGTCTTCAACGGAAATTGCATTACTTACCCAAATAATACTAAAAAGGATAATAATTCTTGTTTATGATTCGTTTCTTTCATGTAATCTCTGGGCTCAAAAAGCTATATTTGTGAACTTGGGTCTGGGATATATTTGTGGTCCCGCGGTCCTCGATGAATAGTAAAATTTTCCTATAAGAATTGGGTCCAAAGTTAAGAAGCCGCACTACAAAGTTCATAGCCAAGATTCTTATGAAAAACTGAGTGTAGTTAGGAAGTAGAATTGAAATGGAGAAGAATTGAATTTTTTTATTATTTTCTAGAGATGGCCTCTCATGATTTGTGGTACTAAAAAGGTACTGCGAAGGAGCGCGGTGGCTGTGAAGTATGCGATATAAAGATAACGAAGTTAGACCTTTCACTGAAAGAAGGACGTCGACGTACCCGCTAGAACTGTAGCTAGACATCTCTTTATGTAAAGGTATTTCTACTTGCTACAGTGAACCTGATCCGTCTTCTAATTCACAAAAGAAACCACAACATCACCTTTCAGATTGACTTTTATTTAAAGCTGATAATACATTAATTTTTGCACGAATGAAGACGACATAATCTTGGCTTCACACCAATCGCAGCTCGTAGGTTCGTATGCTTAGTGTAGTATTTTAGGCCACTTTTATATGCCACCAGTTGCCGTCTCATTTACTAACTACTTCAATCAATCATCATCCTTAACATTGTAATAATACTATAATGCTTTGTTTATGCAAACGAATAATGCACTCCTACATATAATCAGGCTAACAGGCTGTTTGTTATGCTGGGAAAATTGCAGCCTGGCCTACCTAAGTCTATTGCTGCTGGAGGGGAGCTCAACCCCGATTCCGTCCCTGCGGATTAATATATTCGTTTTATGCTAATTACCGAGGGTTCTCTTGATAGCTTAAAACTTGATAATTACTCTAGAAGGTGCTAGTTTCCATTTTCAAATTGTATTTAATTCCCTGTAGAGTTTTTTTTGTTCTCTTCTTGTGAATTTTAGTTCTAATAGTATCCCTCCGATTTCCCCAGTTTTAAAACTCGCCGCCAACAATGAAATTCCAATTTTTGCCTCGGCGATTCGGCATAATCAATCGAAGGAGCTCCCCCTCTTTATTCTCGCGTTTATTGGCAATCAGTCAGTTCAAAATTAAAGTATTTGTAGAAATTGCATAAGAAAGGCTTATACCTTTTAATTCCTTTGTGGTTTCTATTTTATTCCAAACCTTGAGCCATGTCTATAAACATTATTTAGGACAGCAGAGAGTAATCTAGAAAAGGGGCGGATGGTAGGTAAGTCGCAAATGTGCTCGTTTTTCTTGCTGCTGTTCGCGAAGGTCTTAGGCTAGACACGTACCAAAAGGTCCACACTGGCTTGTCCAATGATGCAAGAGTATTTGCGCAATATATTTGTGGTCTTACCACTATTTGCTAATGCTACATACCTTTGTCAATTTGATNCCCGATTCCGCCCCTGCGGATTAATATATTCGTTTTATGCTAATTACCGAGGGTTCTCTAGATAGCTTAAAACTTGATAATTACTCTAGAAGGTGCTAGTTTCCATTTTCAAATTGTATTTAATTCCCTGTAGAGTTATTTTTGTTCTCTTCTTGTGAATTTTAGTTCTAATTGTATCCCTCCGATTTCCCCAGTTTTAAAACTCGCCGCCAACAATGAAATTCCAATTTTTGCCTCGGCGATTCGGCATAATTAATCGAAGGAGCTCCCCCTCTTTATTCTCGCGTTTATTGGCAATCAGTCAGTTCAAAATTGAAGTATTTGTAGAAATTGCATAAGAAAGGCTTATACCTTTTAATTCCTTTGTGGTTTCTATTTTATTCCAAACCTTGAGCCATGTCTATAAACATTATTTAGGACAGCAGAGAGTAATCTAGAAAAGGGGCGGATGGTAGGTAAGTCGCAAATGTGCTCGTTTTTCTTGCTGCTGTTCGCGAAGGTCTTAGGCTAGACACGTACCAAAAGGTCCACACTGGCTTGTCCAATGATGCAAGAGTATTTGCGCAATATATTTGTGGTCTTACCACTATTTGCTAATGCTACATACCTTTGTCAATTTGATCCCCATCTGAGAAAGACTATGACGTCATTCATGGACAGATTTATCTTTTCTTTGTGTGATTATTTAAGCATACGAGCCAGGGGGGCCGGGAGGGTGGCACCCACCTAATGTTGGAAAATTGTGCAATAAATAATCAGCCATATTCGGGCAAAGACACTGCTTTTATGTCAGGCAAAATGTTTGTAAGCAATTGGTTTTTTGGGCAGTCCCCCCCCCAGATTTTACTTCCTAGATATGAACCAGGAAATAAATTAGTCAGTGGAGGAAATTGATTCAAACACTGTTTTGTAGCCAAGTAATTGTAGCCAAGTAACTCGTTCAACACACCATAATTTTTCAGTAGCTTTTGGAAGTTAATGATACGAAACAAGAAAATATCTAAAAGCTGGGGTAAGTGTCAAAAACAGAAAATATGATATATTTTTTAACCAACCCACCCTCTAAATGCAAAATTTTAGAGGATCATCCTAGGGAAAATAAGTCACGTAAAGTCTGAACTTTATCTTTTCCCAAAGTAGATGCATTCACGTTAATTGGTTGCAGGTGTGTGAAGTTGAACCAGCAAAAATTCAATCTGTAATTATGTTTCATTTTAAAAATCACAAAGGCAATGTTTAAATGTCAAAGAATGGAGATAATTGTCTTGCAAAAAGTAAAACATTCCTCAGAAACACCAACACATGGTGTGAGAACCAAAATGTTGGTTTATCAAAAATATTTCTTCTAGGTCTATTTTACAGAGCAGACAGGTCCCTGAAAATGAATTTTATCCAAAATAAACTTCTTTGAAATGCTTGGCTCCCCACTAGTCTGTTTGAGTTAAAATGACCTTGAAATGAGAATCTAATACAGTTATCTGTTACAATTGAAATGAAAATTGAAATGACAGTATTATTTCTAAATTTAGTTTCAGAAATTGATTCTATGATGGTCCCAAACAATGGCAGACAACAAAGCAAATATTCCATTGGAGCCGTTTGTGTTGGGGTCAAGTTCCACATCAGTGGTAACACCAAATCAAATCCCACTCTTGGTGAACAATGTCAGTGCTGCTATGCTCAGTAAATTCATGCCTACAATGAGTGCAGTACCCGCTGTGGCGAGCCAGGCAGTTGCTGTTATTCCAGGAGCATCGCAGTTGCCCGTCATAGATGGAGGTGTATCAGGTTTGCAAGTTTTTGTGTGGTACCAAAAAAGTTGAAACTTTCATTGAGTAACAGACCTATTTGCTAATTAGCTTGATTAGTTACTTGCCAAAGAAACTTGTCAGATAGCAGCAAGAAGAAAAGATAATGCGCTAAATTTGAAAAGAGGCAATCGGAAAGCCCAGTAAAATTTCTGACTGAGCATTGATCCCCAAACAAAGGTTCTATCTGCTGTGATCTTTCAATCTCGATGAACTAAAGCTCTCCCGAAGACTTCTGTCCCACAGAGATTTAAACCAGGCTTTCATCAGTATTTTTAAATGTGATTAGAAAAGATGCAATTTTAATCAATGCAATTAAAACAACTAATTTTGTTATANCAGTATTATTTCTAAATTTAGTTTCAGAAATTGATTCTATGATGGTCCCAAACAATGGCAGACAACAAAGCAAATATTCCATTGGAGCCGTTTGTGTTGGGGTCAAGTTCCACATCAGTGGTAACACCAAATCAAATCCCACTCTTGGTGAACAATGTCAGTGCTGCTATGCTCAGTAAATTCATGCCTACAATGAGTGCAGTACCCGCTGTGGCGAGCCAGGCAGTTGCTGTTATTCCAGGAGCATCGCAGTTGCCCGTCATAGATGGAGGTGTATCAGGTTTGCAAGTTTTTGTGTGGTACCAAAAAAGTTGAAACTTTCATTGAGTAACAGAACCTTTTGCTAATTAGCTTGATTAGTTACTTGCCAAAGAAACTTGTCAGATAGCAGCAAGAAGAAAAGATAATGCGCTAAATTTGAAAAGAGGCAATCGGAAAGCCCAGTAAAATTTTCGACTGAGCATTGATCCCCAAACAAAGGTTCTATCTGCTGTGATCTTTCAATCCCGATGAACTAAAGCTCTCCCGAAGACTTCTGTCCCACAGAGATTTAAACCAGACTTTCATCAGTATTTTTAAATGTGATTAAAAAAGATGCAATTTTAATCAATGCAATGAAAACAACTAATTTTGTTATAATACTTCAGTTCACAGTTCTGGGAAAGCAATGCACATGCATTTTATGTTATGTGTGTGCACATACATTTTCGGAGAAAAATTACATTCTAAGGAACTGCTGCAATACGATAGTTTCCTCTTAAATTGATTGCACGTTAGCCTTAGGTAGGTATGAGCTAAGAATTCTGCACAGACAATTTTTGAAACTTGGAACTCAGGTGTATTGGAGGAAACTATCGTCAGGCTGTTGAACCTGCTACGTAGAGTGAGGAGAGTCGCCAACTCTCTGTAATTCCAGGCTAAAGGAATCGTGAGGCGTGGTCACATCGAGAGGAAGGACCAGGACATTGCTCGATAAGCTTAGCTTCTCAGTGTCCTAAAAACTACCTTCGGATGCTAGGTAGCAATATAGAAGAAAGAAAAAGAAAAAAAAGGTGTATTGGCCATTTAGTGCAAAACTATACTGTATGTGACTTTGCTTAGAACCAATGGATTTAGAATCCTTTTGAAAAGCATGATATTCTACAATAGACAATGATGTTACATTTGACCTTATTTTCTTTCTCTTATCAATAAGGTAACACTTCAATATTCTTGGGTCATTCTATTGTTCTTCTGTGATGTTTTAATTCAAGCCAATTTGAAAAGAAAACAGAGTTGCACTGTCGCACTGCACAATAAGCAGATGATTATCATATTGTATTCATGGGAAACGCATACTTTTATCAAGAGATTAGCTCAGTCCAAACAAGGACAGATAATTTGTTTTGGTGCGACCAGTAAATATCATTGAACGATGCTGTACCTAAACAGTTTATGATTGATCATCAAGAGAAATTATATCGTTGAAACAACAGAGCAAAACTTTGTTTAAGTAAGAGAACTTGGATGCAACTGTGAAAGTCCAGGAAACAAAACTGTTTGATGATGTAATTCAGTCTGTGGAGATGTTTTTCTACTTTTTGATATGCTCAAAGAAGTATTCATTCTCATTCAGAGGAAATCTCTTGAAGAACAGCTTGATAACAGATTTTTGTTATTCTGGAAATGTTTCTTTGCTTTCACGATAGTGTTCTGGAAAGAAAGTAAAACATTTTTTGGATAGCAGTCTCCACATTTTTTCATGAATAGATGGTTTTATAAAGATTTTGATTTGAAGACAAGATATTTCAACATTTTTATATGTTGTGTAATTTCTTCTAAAATACCCCCATCTATTTAGGTTTCTATTCTATAGAATTCACAACTTAGAACATCTTCAAGCAAGTAACTTTTTACAAAAAGAATTTTATAATTTGCTTCATCAATAGAATTTTTGCTGGTGCATAAAATGGTTCAAAAGCACTCCCTTTCTTGAAAGACTATCATACAAATGCTGTAAGCAGCAATGTTGTTTTGAAATATGCAAACGGCTGCAATACCTAGCACAGTTTTCTAGATTCATTAGTGAAATCTTTAATTTTGTATTTTTGAAATGCGATAATTGAAATACTATGGTCTTTAATCCAAAAACGTACTGGTTTAACTTTTACCAATGCAGATTTATAGCCAATGTCATCAATAACAGTATCCTGCTTGTACTGTATTATGTAAATACCCTTTGCCCTTTTGCAAGAAATTGTTGGTAGAATAATAAAGACTCTTCTCTAATACGTAGGTGACTCAGTTCCTTATGGTGGATCAGGTGTAATTTACGCCTTATCTCAGTATTCACCATTCATCAGCATCCCAAGATACTCATCGATGTCCCATATAACCAGTTCACCATTCATTGAAGAAGAGAATAGTAATCATGGAATTGAAGATGCAGACTCATCAAAACAAACGCCCACACCATCATCAAGTGTATCACCTTCTTCTCATGAGCAACCAGTCTGTAATGAACCAGGTATTTTTCAATTTGATTACCTTTTTAAAAGGCTTATAGCAAGATCTTCTTGAAAGACACACAGCAAACAGCAGAGGAAAATTTTACAGATGGCTAATCAATTTAACATTTAACAATACCTTGAAATCTCAACAGAGAGTGGGAAAGCTCTATTGCTCCCTGTCCGCAAATTTGATGAAGAGGAAGATGGCCTGGAGGCACTACAGTTCTAACTCTTGATAAATTTTGCTCGAGCCTGGACCTCCGAAGGTGGGGTTGTTGATGTTGCTCGTTCAACCTAAAAGCGCCAAATTCAACGGCTAGTTGTTTGCTTTTGGGCTGTCCCTCTCTTACGACCATGGTTGGAATAGTTGTATTGAATTGTAAAGTCTAATACATAGTGGGAACTTGCCGACAATAAGTCCTCTCCCACCATGGATGGCATGTAATTTGTTATTTTTTTTTAATAGTGGCCAAGTTGCTCCCATGTTCCCTGACTATTTGTACAAATGTTCCCCTGCTCCTAGCTATAAAATGTCAGGTATCCCTTTTGTCCACCTGGGGGGGGGGCTTCCTCAATACAATGCTATGAAATATGGAACAAACTTGGAAAAAACTATATTTTGAATTATTGTGGAGAGAATGATGATTCGCAATTTTTGCTTTGAGTCACTAGTTTAAAACAGACTGCTTCGTGTCATTGCATATTCTTGCATATCTTTTCTTAAAGAAACCTTTGTCTTTAGGAAAGAAAACGTTATTTTCAAAAAGACTGGTCACTACTTGAACATTTCCAGCAGTGTTAGCAATTGAAACTAGGCTAAAAACATTATATTAGATTAGTACCTAAGAATCTGTCATTAAGCAGGAAAGGTGTAAGCACCTTATTTTATACTCCTTATTTTAAGTTTCGCAATACATTCCCGTAAATCCTTTAATAAGCCCCCGGGAGCTCATTTATAAATTTTTTTGGATAGGGGGCTTATTCAAAAGGGGTGCTTAATCAGGGACTTACAGTATCAATTTGGTTGTGATTGGTTGTTTTATCTGTGATTCATTGCAGGCAAATGTCAAGCAGGTGGAGAAGTGCGACTGGCATATTTAGGAGATTACCTTGAAAGCTTGAAACTTCCTGATGGATTTGTTCTTGTTGGTGCTAAGTCACCAATGTTGATTGGAATGACCCTTGTTGCTGCTGTGGATAAACGCTACCTCCCAAGTAAAGGCAATTCTGTTGCGATGCTTGGCTTTAGTGGTAATTGCATTGGATGTGGTGCTGCAGGGTTCCGATATTTCACAGAGTTTTCGACGCATATCAATTTGAAACTTGCAACTCAACCAAAGAAACAGAAACATCTCAAGTATTATATTTTGAAAGACAAGGATGGAAAGTGGACTAAAGGAGCCTTGATACCATGGAAAGGGACAGGTAAATACTGTATGCCCTCCAAATATGACATTATTAGTGCACTGCTTTTATTCTTGTTTCCAGGTTCCAGCAAAATGCTCAACCTTCCTCCTGAGAAAGATATGTTTTTGGTGGAACCTTCCTCCTCTTCAAAAAGGAAATGGGCGTGTTTTGGGTGTGGCAAAAGTTATTTCTTTGTTTCTGAACATCTTCCTCACTGTCAGTGACCATCTGACCATAATGTTTTCCTGACTCTGCTTGCTTCTTCTCTTTCAGATCTTATCTCATGATTTGCTGTGACCAATATTTGGCAAATAGTTCTGTTATTCAACACAATTTTCAAGTTCTGTAACACATTAAGGGTGTGTTTGATTGGTAATTCCAAACCTACCAAATTCTGAAAACTGTAGACTTCGCAGAGACGGAAATATAGTTCCCAATCAAACACAAAAATCTTAAAAACGGCAGGTTTTGCATTCACCATTGCGATTCGCTAATGAAAACGAGAATCTCCCCAGAGTATGCCAAACCTTCTGCCTTTTAGGGCAGAAGGTTCAGAAGGCCTTCCAAACCTACCAAACCTACCATTTTGAGAATTTTGGAGTCAATCAAACACAAAGTCCGAGTCTACCAAGTCTACCGTTTTCAGAATTGGTGCCAATCAAACACACCCTAAGACTTCTTGATTAAATGATGCTTCACTTTTGAGTGCTCTTCTTGCACTTTTTTGCAATATTAAAGTAAAGGAAAAAAAATTCTATCACTTAAAAATATATATTTTTAAGTTGTGTGCGCTGCTTTGACGAGTTGTTATCATTCCTAACTTTGATAAAATGCAAAATTATCATCAATAGCAAAAAGATATTTTCACATCATTAAACTGTTTTCTACTGAATTTGCTAACAGCTTTTTTGGACCTTTTTTCAGAAACAAGGAAAAGGAATTTGCCTTTGTACAATACAATAACAACTGTAGGAAGAACACCAGAGCTGGTAACCCCGTACACACTGAATTCATCCAGAGGTACGCACATTGTTACTTAGTCTTTCTTTTTTCTTTGTCCTTTAGTTTTATTCTACTTTCACAGCAAAGAAATACTTTTGGTTCTTCATCACACATACTTTATTTAATAATTATTATTTTTATCATATTTGAATAGATTTGATCTTTGACATCTTGCAAGTTGTATTATTGATAAGCTGAAATTTATTGTTGAAATCACTTAAAAAGCTGCCATTATGAGTCTCAATTTTATATTTCAACATTTGAAAGAACATTAAAGATGCAGTTTTTTTAAAACAAAACACTATTAATCCTTTTTCAAATGTAAAAAATTCAAATACAGCGCTAGAACCCTTTGTTTCAAAATTTACTTGATTTTGACAAGGTTGGATAACAAAGAAAGTGCTTTGTTGAAGCAACCACTTATTTTGACTTTTTTGTGCCATAAATCGGCAACCAATTGTCAGACTGACTCAAACAATGTTTCAAATTCTCTGAAGCTACAGCTTCTCCACAACTGCTGCACTAATGAGGCACAATTTTTGGGACACCCTGTATAAAATGATTGTAAAGAACATCACTCAGCAATTTGAAAAAAAGTCTTAGACATATGATGAATATGGATGAACAAGTGAATGAATTCATGTAATTAATTAATTTTGCAAAATTTATTTCAGACACAAAGATGTCAATGTTGTTGACATCAGATCAAGTTCTTCTTCAAGCCGCTTCGTATCCAGCTGCAAAAAAGCCAAGATTAGGCCTAGATCTGAATGTTGATATTTCGTCAGATCCGAATGCGACACTTTTGAAAACCACAAGCACAGCCCAAATATCCAATCAAGGTATTTTTTTTATTTTGATTCTTCAAGTCCTAATTTAATGCCTTCGTGTTTTTACTTTTTATAATTTGCATACCATTTGAGAACAGACCTTTCCTGAGCTGACTTCACTTCGTTTAAAACATGAGAAATGTGTTTCCTTGAAATCAGACGTTTGAAATCCCTGGATTAGTAAAGAAATTTTTCTTTCAATTAAGCTGCAAGTCAGACATAAAAGTAAATGAACAGAGTTAAAAGCAGCTTAGTTGGGAGGACTGGGTCAATCGAAATGTAGCCTATTGTATTTGCTTTTCTTGATAGATGAAATCAATAGGAACATGGTTTGCATGTGACCTTATTTTGTTTTATTCTTAGACTTTCTCGCTATATCTCCTTTCATTAACTTTAGCACTGAGATTTGGAAAGAATTTTGGAATGCCAATTTTTGTCTTTATTTCAAAGGAGCTGTTGAAACTCTATTGGTTTTTGATTTCGCTAAACATACACGGTTGCCACTCGCATAGCTTTTGAGTTTTTAAGTATATACTGATGGTCTTGCGAAGATATATCGTACATTATTGCAAATCTAAAAAAAGAGATGATATGCTCCCACTCTTTGGATGTCTTTGAGGTCTATTTTTCGATCCGATTATTTGAATGATTTGTAGGAAGGGGTTGATGAGTTCAAGATCTCTTTGCGAGAATGTTTTTGAAGACCTCTGGTGGCAACAGAGTTCACTTGAAACATTTTGTGAAGTTAGGCTTTGAGATGTGGATTTGTTGGAATACAGAAAGGCACTTTTACTGAGTATACTTGAAGCTATTGATCAAAATTTATTCCAGTGAATTTCAGCGGGTTTATGAAATTGGAAGGCAAACAATAGTTTATTGAGAGAATCGAAATTACCATTTCCTATTGTTTGTATCTAGTCAAATTTAACTGTATTTTCAGTGCTCAGGGAAATACAAAAACATAGCGAAAATACTTCGGTCTTTCGGCTGGCTATCCAAGCAAATTTGATTCATTCCAGTTTATGCAGTACCCTAGGTACAGCGAATTTTGAAATGCCTGGAATTTTTTCACGCACCTGGTATAGTTGAATTATTTCTCTATTTAAGTTAAATTATATCTCTATATAATGTTATTGTCAGGTTGCTGTCCAAGTTAAAACAAAACAAAACTAGCAAAATTAGCTTACTTATAACTCTGATTTAAATCATCGATGGTTTCTCACTTTCAAAGCAGTTTTCTTGGACAATCCGTATTTTATTAAAATGTTTTATCATCCTTTGGAAATCTGAATATATTATGAGTTATTTCTTCGATCTAGTTTTATATTCTCGTTTGTTATTTTGATATCAGATGATAAATTAAAGAAAATATTTGTTTTCAGTTTTATAATCAATGTAGCAATTTCTTTTATTCCCATTACAATATTTTGTAAACAAAAGTTTGTCATAAATAAATGATGAACTTTTGTTGATCCCTGGAGATTAGAAAACCAATGGAAAATAAAGCTTGCAGAGCAAAACTAGAAAGAGGAGAAATTATCTACAGATTAGGAAACATTTGTGTGATTGTACGACAATTCTTGCGTCTTGCAGACTTCGTTTGATCTTATTTATGCAAGCAGCATATTCTTCTATGCATAATAAGATCAATGTGTTTGTGAAATGCGTTTAATTCCCTAGACTTGTCTAGTAATTAGGCAAACTATTGCCAATTAATTAGGAAGCCTGTCTGTCTGTTCGTCAGTTTTGCATTCCTATTCTTCAAAGCAGATGTTTTTAAACATAAAAGAATTTTCTAGCATCTGTTACGATGAAAAATTTATCGACCATTTTGTGGAGAAATTTTTGTCTTTCTTAGCAACGATGTCTGATCAATGCGTTTTTGAATGCAGCATCCAAAAAACACTTTATTTAAAGAAAACTACCAACATTTAGCTTGCACTGTCTTCATTTGCAATATATCGAAAAACAGCTCACGAAGTCGAATTTTGTGACGACAGCAGCCGTTGCTCTGATTAGTCATTGCAGACAAAGCACAGTGATCCAGGGCAATATAGAAATACCAAAAAATTAATTTTGAAGAATGACTTTGGCTCTTTTTTTAATTGAAAGTTATCACATGGATTAGTTTAATACAAAAAACCTCATTTTAATCGGAGTCCTACTCGCTGAGCTAAAAATACACAAAGTTAACGTAAACAAATGAAATGCAACATTTAATCAATTTCAGGATGAAATCTACTATTGTCTACAAAACAGTGAATTTTCAAATGCCTGTAGAATCGCTTTGCCAACTCTGATTTATACAAACTTTTTTTACCCGAATGAGGAAGTTTTNTGGTCACAATATAGTCTGAAACTTCCTCATTCGGGTAAAAAAAAGTTTGTATAAATCAGAGTTGGCAAAGCGATTCTACAGGCATTTGAAAATTCACTGTTTTGTAGAGAATAGTAGATTTCATCCTGAAATTGATTAAATGTTACATTTCATTTGTTTACGTTAACTTTGTGTATTTTTAGCTCAGCGAGTAGGACTCCGATTAAAATGAGGTTTTTTGTATTAAACTAATCCATGTGTTAACTTTAAAGTAAAAATAGAACCAAGGTCATTTTTGAAAGGTTATTTTTTGGTATTTCTATACTATTTTCTCATTTCTGGATCACTGTGCAAAGGGATCTGTATGGCCGATTATCCAAGCTGCAAATGTACAGAAAGCAAGCTTCAAAAATGCTGGATTGCTAACTCACTCGTTGTGCATGCGACAAGGGGTTTTTAAGATATCACTTCAGTAGATACAGTAAAAACCCGCACATAAGAACATTCCTCAAATAAGAACATTCCTCAAATAAGAACCTACAGCTCGAAATCTTCAATATATACTCTTTTATGTAAGAACCTTTTCACCCTAATTTCTGTATGGGTTTGTTTTTGGAAGAACAAATGCATTGATATAGTTCTCAACTGCGACAATCCAAAACATTAATTTGATTATCGAGTAAAATAGAAAAATTGATGTTGCTCCTGGATCATCTAAAGGCCTAAACAAGTCTGATTTCGCCACATTGCTAATGTTCAGTCCTCTATCACAGAATTTTGATTGTAAGCAGAGATATTAAAGACTGCAAGCAAAGAAACATTATTGTAAAAAAAATTTGCTGGGAAAATTTAAGAACCGATAATCTAAGAACCTACAGCCTGCTTTCATGAATGTTATCCTTTACATAAGAACCAAAAGAGCTTGGTTTGAAAAAGGTAGGTTCTTATATGCGGGTTTTACTGTAATTGAAATAGGAAGGACAAATCTATAAATCTTTGTGTCGGCCATTTTATGTATCTAATTGGGAAGCTGAACAGAAGACATTACAATTCTCGTATTTGACGAATTTGTTCTATCATTGTTTGCTTTTCAAAGTAATTCTCGAGGACATTCTCAAGAGATTTAGTCATATAACGCAACTCAGTTGAGTGTCCATGATTGACGCATTGTTATTCTAACTTTTTCCAATTTCCTTCTTAGCCATGATGCCTATTACGTCACCGAAGCCCGACCCAGACATCTTCTTGTCCTTCAAGATGCCGATATCAGCCATTTGTGGTGTTAGGCCCGTTTTGCTGCTTTGCCAAAACAATAACTTCAAACTTCCTAACAACATTAATGACATAATCATCAGTGATCTGTTACATGGTTGCTTTGACAACATTGGTTCCCTTGACAACATCCCAGCATCTACCGAATCCACGTTCATAAATAGAGGTTCCATAATGGCTACCGGATCGAAAAATGACCCGGATCACGTTTTGCATTCACATGTTGAGCAAAATGCAGCGAGCACCTTAATCAGTATGAGTTCAACGTCATCTACGACTGTGACTAACATGGTGAATTCTTCAATTATGATGTCATCGAGTACCAGGCCCCATTCTCTGCACGTCCAAGTTCCATCAGGCGGTAGTCATTATCAACCAAATGAAAACAGCGGCCTTCAGAAGTTACCCGTCGCAGCGTCAGTCCTAATCTTACAGCAGTATCTCGCGGGCCTTGACGAGCAAAGTAATATATGCCGCGAGGAAATCGAGGGTTTGCTGCAGCGTGCCCGCATGGATATGATGCCTTCTCGACAACAAGCAGCTTTGTCGCAATTTGCAAGTGTAGCAACGGGTCAGCTCCCTTTGATGGCCAGTTTGTTGGCATGCGCATCGAAAGGGAAGGTGAAAGTCATCAATTCAACATATTCGCTGCAAAATGGGATTTTCAAAGCACTGCGATGGGTTCATGATACTTTCCTGCAAAGCAAAGCTGCGAAAGCAAAAAAAATTAACATCCCTCATTTCCTGATAATTCTCTCCACTCCAAGCCAAGGCCAAGCGGAGTTCTGTGTTCTTGTCACCGGAATCACACATGCGAAATTGCTTGCAGAGTCATTAGGGCTTGAAGGCATCGTCAACTCGCCATTTAACGAAGATATTAAACGACTTGGTGTTCAATTCAAGCAAACAGAAGATGCGCTTACTTTGCATTTGAATGCCTTTGAAAAGAGAAAGCAGGGCCAATGTTTTGCACCATTTTATGCATATGAGCAAGTGCGAGTGTCGGTTGAAGACGCAGAGAAATTATTACCGCAGAAAGCATTATTTTTCGAAGGCGACACAAAATGCATTTTTGCAAACCAAGCTGCCATGGCACAGCAATTACTCTCTCAGTTGTGTACTATTGCGGATAATACTGATATACTTGAGCTACCATCATTTTCACATGTAGAACTACTGATCGTCGTGCCGCACAATCTCTCGTTATACCATCAAACCATCAAACGGGTGTGCGAGTCGGGTATTCTCATGGATCTTGGCCTAGAAATGGAGGGAAGCATGACGGACTATAGCATCGGTGAGAAATACGTTCTCACATACTCAGATTGGCAAGAGAGTACGAATAAATGGGAAGGATTCGTCAAGAAAGCCCTCAAACAAACCCACACGTTATTTATCCTCATATTTGATCAAGCACAGAGTTACTGTTTGCCGCAAGGCATGCCGGATGTTTTGCCAAGCCTAAAAGAGGTCTTCGAATCTTCGAATGTCATTCCAGTGTTTGTGACAGCTGTACCATACATGTTTCAAACGAGGCAATCATTTATCGATCCTGATAACGAGGTTTACTGGACTGATGCCAGAAATATTCCAGGTAAATGTTGATTCAATATTAACTCTACTTTGGGGTTTGAGCCCAGAATGTAACGAAGTTGAATAGCTTTGGTCTGAAGGACGTTGATTTAGTTTGGATCAGTCGCCGAAATTGATATGCAACTCTTATTTTATTCACATAACATGATAATGATAAGATATGTATGTAACGTACACCCCAGAAAAAGCTAAGCTTATGTTGTTTGAGGGTATCACCGTTGGTCGATTTGTTAAAACTATAAAATGGCTTTTTATGCATGCAACGAAAATTGAAAATCACCCTGCTCTCAAACGTCCGAACATTTTTCTGAAGTACCTGGTAATTTCATCTGATTTTGTGCGATTACATCTGACCTGATCTGATCTGATTTGACTTGATTTGATTTATGATTTGAATATTGTTGTAATTAATTTTGATTTTATGTGGTCTGGTAGTATTTGGTGTGATTGGTTTGTTTAAATTAGATTAATCATGATTCACCTTGTAGGAAACATATCAACATTTCTTGACAACAAATACACAAAGGTGAATGATCAAGATATGTTATATTTTGGAATCAAAGAATACACAGATTCAACGAAATGGTGTCAACAGTATCCATTGATTCGACATGAGGAAACTTTCGATCTTTGCGTTCCAAGAGCAAACAGGTATTCTTTTTAATTTATTTGACTTTATGAATCAACTTCCTTTATAGTTGTCATATTTCCTTTTTTAGCCAAATTTAGTGATGTGGTTTTATGTGAACGAATTGAAACGAGTACATTTATTTTTATCTGATTGGAGTGGAAAATTTGAGTTAGGCTTATTTTGTTATAAATTTGACTTATTTTTGGCTTGTTTTATTCTTTTCTTTTGATAAAAAATTTGGTCTTCCCAAGCATCGTTGAATATTTGAAGAATCACCAAAATTTTTGATGTCAGCAAAAAGGTTTTAGTTAAATGAATAACAGATCACGTGAAAGCTTTTTAAAAAGCCTGATTTTCAACCATGTATTTCGCACTAATTCTCCATTCATTGGTATTCTTATCAATTTTTTGCATAACTTTGTGGGCGTTAAGCGTTGAAACTGAACCGACCGAATATTTTTCAAGAAAAGTCCTTTTCATTCGAATTTTTTACTTGACAAAAAATCTTATTCTTTTTAGGCATAGTGATATCCCATACAACATTGTGCACGGATTCCTACTTATCCGCTTGTATCGCGCAGCATTAATGGTAGCCGCAGGAATTAAACCAGCGGAACAATACTGCGTCCTTTCGGTAATACAGATGACAAGGGACATCGTCGAAGCGCCTTTGAAGCATAGAGATGGTTCAGGGCATATGTTGCTTCTGAGAATACCACACTTGGATCTTGCAAAATATTGCTATGAGATGCTCAAAGAGACAAGAAATAAGTACGTTTAATGTTTCACGTTGTTTTCACCTGAAATTTATTTTTTCATGCTGCAGTTCAATCTGTGGGACAACTGCACTTTGGCGGACCAGCTTTATGTCATATCTTTCGGGAACGTATTTGAACAAATACCCTACTAACCCTAACTTACCCTAACTTACCCTAACTAATACCCTATTCACACTGATAAGTTAAACCAGCTTAGACTAAACCAGGTTATGGAATATTGAATTCTAATTGGTCAATCTAACAAGTCGAATTGATTTGATTGGTTGAAATTTAACATGGTTTAGATAAAGCTGGTTTAACTGCCTCAGTGTGAATAGGGTATAACCCTACCTTACCCTAACTAACCCTAAAAATCCCTTTCCAAAACTTAACCCTGACCCAAACCCTTACCCCATGACACCTAACTTGCCCATATTGAATGGTGGTCCGCTAAAGTGCAGACCAGCCCTATCTGTTGTTTTTCACTGCCTATATGTTCGTTCTTTATGTTGATACCAATTTCATAAGGCTTGCTCCTCTCTCTCTCTGGGGTAGAGAATTATGATATATTTTAATGTTCCTCAGTAGCCCATATATATGGACCTTATAGGATGGCATTTTAACTGTTATTTATTTAACTGAAACCTCCTTTGCTTCTAAATTCCGGAGACCTGTCTTCAACAGAACATAGCAAATCCACACTACCAAATGTTTTGGATTATCTAAAGGTTGACATGTGGCTCAGACCTTAAAAGTTGCGTTGATAATCGAAACCATTCGCTAAATATGTTCTTTTCAGATACTGTATATAACGTAAATTTCAATTTAAACTTCCCTAAAACTGAAAGTAATCTAGATCCCGCTTTTATTTTCAGTCTTGGATTTCAATACCGATTTGATGTGATATTCGATGATGGTCAAACTGACTTGAATGTCGATGATCACTTCTTGCAGCGAATGAGGACATGGAGGAAACAAAGTGGTAAGTAATCAATCAATCAATCAATCAATCAACTGGTAACCATCCCTGGTTTTCAGTCTTCACTTTAATAGACGATAATGCTAAAGATGGGACCGTGGAACATTTTACCAAGATGCATTGCGTTTCAATTAAGAATCTTTAACAGTTCTATAGGAATTCGATTTAAAAAAACACAATTCATCGCGTTAAAAAGTTAAAGTTCGTCGGCGCCATCTTTAGCGTTATCGTCTATGCATCTTTGAGCTATTCTACAAAAGAGTCTGGATCAAGCGATATTTTTACAGTTTTTGTAGAAATCAGACAAATGCGGACAACAGTGATAGGAGCTCTAACGTCACTCAATCAAACCTTTCGTATGAAAATGTATAAAAATATCGCTCGATCTACACTCTCGTTGTGAAGAATAGCTAAAAGGTGTCTTTAATAATTTAGCATTTATTTTAGAATGTGACAAGTACCAGCACTTGACGTGTTAATTTGCATTAAGCAGAATTTTATTTGAAAGGGAATTTAGTTTATTTCACGCAAATATTTCATCTTTCGTGATGCGTGTGTCAATGAAACAACTGATTATTTTCACAACGTCCTGCAAAGTCGTCTGAATAACTTAGGCCACTGTCATGCCATTCTCATAATAATGATAATAATAATAATAGAAAAACACAACTGTTTGAGTATAAAAACGTCTCGATATAAAATCTTCGTCAGTTTAACTAAAACTGGGACAGCCGAGCGAGTATAAATACGAAAACACCTAATTTACATTACAATACTGTTTACAAAAATTTACTTAAAATAACAGTGGATACAACAAAATTAAACCAAAGGAAATAATATCATACAATAAGACTACCGAGAAAGACTTCAACTCGATGACCCCCCAAGGATTTATAAGACAATAGAATATTGGGAACCCGTTCCGAAAAATAGAAATCCTTACAAAGTTTAATTCCCCCTTTCCCTTCCTTTCCCCTTTCCAATTGATACCCTTGGGACTGGAAGCTCTACTCTCATACCATTGGAGCCCAGAACTACTGAGAAAAACATCCACTAAATGACCCTCCAAGGATTTGCAAAACGGCTAAAAACTATTTTAGCCACTGCTAAATCCCGGATGGCAAGATAGGGGATTCCACCCTACCACCATGTGTAAACAACACAAAGTCAAAGATTGGAGTGCCCCGCCCAACCGCCCAAGTAGACCCAGACTCCTAAGTGTAATGGCAGAATTCATGCCGATCCACAAGCAAACATATCGAGCTCAATATCTGCTGCCCTCTCGTTTAGGCCTGCAGGCGCGAAAGTTCCAAGTTTGTATTGCCAAAATAACTCCTTTCTTCGAAGTGAGTAAACATCCTCTGCTTTATCGATAATTTTGATAGTAATCGAAAAGTTGCCCCCGTGTTGTTCATCGAAAAAATGGC
>REGM01000026.1:822668-882793 GCA_004194415.1 Aurelia aurita | reverse complement strand
TGTGCGAAAATTTTCGATATATCTTATATCTTCTTCAGTCGCTAATGATAATTCTATAAATGGATCTAAGATTTAAACTGTGCTACACGAATGTTGCGTTCTATCAAATCTAAGGAATCTAGCGTTCTCTCAACTCTAAGGAATTTAGCGTTCTCTTAAACCTATCGAGTATGAAATTCTAATAATCTTGCGTAATATTACTGAAACTGAACTACTAAGTTAAGTAAGATAAACAATTACTTACAATTACCATAAAGGGAGAAATATAAACGTCCGAGTTCATTCATCATGCTATTTAGGCCGAAAGGATCACGTGAACCCAATCGTGTCATCCACAGTTTTTCATGATGCTCAAGTTCATCAAGTCCTCCTTCCACTTTTTCTAAGACATGTACCCTAAGGTCGCGATCAAAGTTACACTCTTTGTTTTTAATAAAAATGTTTACCCAACTCTGTGCTTGTTGGATCATGTCCGGCATCGTATCTATGTTTATTAAAACGTTGACTCGGAGCAGTCGATGTGAAACTAACGTAGAGTTTTTTGTGTTTGACGGACTCGGCCGCATACACGACGTTCCTTGACTGGCAAGAGCCTCCGGAGATGTAGCTTGTTCTGCCATTGTTGCTGTTTGTTAGGCAATCCTTCTGACCCATGTGGTTACAGAGTTTGCAGGGGCATCCTCGTTTCTTGGTATTTTTGGCGGTGCATCTCACATGGATGTTACATGTCTTGATTTTAGTCCATTTTAACTTTTCAATTGTGAAATTGTTTGTCAGGGCAGAATTGGTTTTAACTGTTAACTGAATAAGCTCTGCAAAATTTGAGCCCACATTCCAACTTACGAACAAAATATGATGAAAAAAACTGGGATGCAAAGAGGAACAAGATATTTTGAACATTGAGGCTTTCTGAAAAAAAACACACTTCCTGATAACCAATAAAGAAGAAAAATTTGAAGCCATTCCTTAAAACTGGTTCAATATTCATTTTGAAATTGTAAATAGGATGGCAGATGAAATTGTTACGAAATTATTCCGTTTTAGCGCTTTTTTGCTTTCTTTTCAATCTCAAAGTTTTTTCAATGATCATTCTATGACTTTTTATATTCTAGAATCGACGCTCAATTTTTTAGAGACCAAAATGGATGGTGATGCAACAGAACAACAACATGAGGATGCAGCGAGCCATTTCTCATCGAAATATCCTTTACCGATCATCCTTTGCTCGAAAACTGTCTGGCAAATCATCCAATCAAATGGAGATCAATCTAGTGCACAACCCAGACGAATTAATCTGAATTCTGATCCTAACACGAGATGGATTGATAGTAACAGATCAGTACTAGCTAATTGTAATCCAGATCATCAGTCAAGATATTACAGGTAATCTAAACAAACCAATCGAATCTTAGGCTAATCTTAATTCAGATCAGGGTTCAATCTAGTGGGCAACCCAGACGAATTTATCTAAATTCAGATCCAAACACGAGATGGATTGATAGCAACAGATCAGTACTAGCTAATTGTAATCCAAGCCCTCTTACCTATCGAATCTTAGGCTAATCTTGATTCAGATCGGGGTTCAATCCCGATCCCAACACAAGATGGATTGGGGTTAATTTACTCCGAAACTTTTAGAAATATCATTGGATCAGAAGATCTTCACACCAAATAGCTGCTTTGGCATTTGTGTACTTTTGAGACTTTAAGTTGATTGAATGTCAACTTTCTAGACGATGGACAGCTGCACGCCAAGCCCGCAAAGTTCTTACGACGCCTGGTACTTCCTCGCCACCATCACCAACTGCAGCTGGATTTGGAGGTAAGATAACAACAGAATGGCTGCGTTGTTTTTGGACCAACACAACTTTTCAGTGTCGCAGCTTCGCTTCTTGGAACAAAAACAGAAATATCGAAAGGGCTTCTCTTAAGGGCAGCTTTACTTATAGCTGATTAAATTCCCCTGTAAAAATAAATTATTATTATTATTATTATTAAACGAACGATTGTTTCGCGGCACAAACGAGCCAGCCTCTCTTCCGATCTATATCACTAGGCCACGTCACTAGGCAATATTAGCTCTGCTTGTTATACAGTAGTGTTGAGTACGAGGAACCGACATAGGTTTCCAAAAGAACGATCATGCGTTGCAAAGCAAGATTATCAAATTGGTAGTGCTGTTGATTCGCTTGCTTCGCTGATAAAAAGCGAAGCAAATTCGCTACACAGACCAAGAGAACGTGTCCATATTCGAAGCAGTTGTTGTGTTGGTCCAAAAATACGCACCCTGGCCTATGTTTCTCATTCACTCAACAAAATGACCAACCACTGTTGTCACCAAACATGAAGAAGAAATGTGACTGCAATTTGTTTGTTGATGCTATTGTTGTTGTTGTTTGATGTTTGTTTGTTGTCAGAAATAAGTTTTATTTAGCTCAATTCTACTTTTTTCTTTGGCATTGATGTAGCCCAGTTTTTGCAGCAACGGATCATGCTGGTAGTAAACGAAGGCAAGTTCAAATGTCATTTAAACTCATTAAATTAAACTAAAATCTCTTCGATCCAATGCAACTTACATTTATAACCATACTTTGACTAGGCAATTTTTTGCAAAGTATAGATGATTCCATAATATTGCCTGCGTTGATTTCTAGCCTCCCCCTTCTCAATCTATTTTATGTCTGCCGTGTGTATGACCCAACAATGAGATATTCTTTTTTCTTATTTCAGTAGATGCAGGGCATGCGAATACCTTCAGCCCACTGCACAGGGAATCAAGGAAGAAAGTATCACCAGGTATTTAACGACCCATTGTCAACCATGATCCTTTGTGCGCCGAATCAAAAGCAAGACAAAGAGAACCTAGGCCAGAAAAGATTTTCAGATAATACGAAAGTCGACTTTGGCGCCACGAAGGATCATGGTTAGCAATGGGTCTTTAGTTTAAGTTAACTATCGAGGGTTACTGTTAAGAATATTTCGGCTCGAGTCGAGCTAAATTTTCATCGCTAGGGCCAATCAAATCTGTTGCTTTCTTTCAGGACAGCTGGTAAATTTTCGAATTCTTTGCATTTCCAAGCAGTTAAAAAACCTAAGTAAACTACGAAATATGGCTGGTTTGTTTCTTGTGCCCTTGTCATTTGCTTTCAAGAGTGAGGTTTATTTTTCAGACCCGATACTGCATTGAAATCCAAACGTTTCGGACAGCCAAATTTTGTGAAAATTTTTTTGACAAAATTTGTGTCCGAATTCCCGTCAGAAGTGTCCAAAACGTTTTTATCTGAAGTTTTTTGTCTGAAACTTTCCGTCCGTTAAAAATTCTTCGTTGTCATCTACCTTGATCGTAAGACTTTATGTCATTATTGTTTGTTTTTGTTTACAGATGGGAATGTTTATTTATCTGAAGCTGCAAGTGAAGATGCATCTGATGAAGATGATAATGATAAAGAACAATTTCATCCAAGATGTCTGCTCCTTTCTGGACCACCTCAGGTTTGTACCAGGGCCACTTTCCTTGTGCCAAGGCCCCTTTTAATGTGTGTCTGGATCCTTATAATATTCTTTCGATTGAAATTGTAATAGATCAACCACAGAGTGTAACATGATTGAAAGTTGCATCCATCACAACTATCTCCCCCTATTGAAGAACTCGTAATTTGGGTCGGTGTCCTTTTTCTTCAATATGAAATGCCATTGATCGGCAGTTTAGGGGGGCAGTCATTGCACAAGAACAGAGAACCGGGTAACAGATAAAAAAAGCACCTTGCTATTGCTTTGTGTGTGAGTCGTCAAATATTTTTGTCTTTTAATGTACCGGGTGAGTCATAAAAATGAATACACTGCTTGAAAAATTGTAGAATAAAACCTATNAAAGTTGCATCCATCACAACTATCTCCCCCTATTGAAGAACTCGTAATTTGGGTCGGTGTCCTTTTTCTTCAATATGAAATGCCATTGATCGGCAGTTTAGGGGGGCAGTCATTGCACAAGAACAGAGAACCGGGTAACAGATAAAAAAAGCACCTTGCTATTGCTTTGTGTGTGAGTCGTCAAATATTTTTGTCTTTTAATGTACCGGGTGAGTCATAAAAATGAATACACTGCTTGAAAAATTGTAGAATAAAACCTATAAAATCCATTTGAAAAATCACAGCTCCGTTGTCTTGCTGAGGGTTTAACTTAATTTTGGGAATTTATCCATAATTTACAACTCACAATCTTAATCTCAAATCAAGAATTTCCGAAAACTAGCTTCCATGGGCTTTGGTTAAAACTGTAAGTGCGTGGCTCAATTTAATCCACTTTTCAACCATTAAAATTCTAAAATAATGTTTTTTTAATCTCGGTCATTGCCTTCTAATGATACGGAAACCGTTGAATTGGAATTATACTCTCTCATTTCTGGCTGTTTTTTGGCAAATTGAGAAATGGGACTTTTGGCTAAATCCTGGTTTCTGAAAGAAATAATGCACCTAAAATGATGAGAAAAATCTCAAATATAAAGTTGAATCCTCGGTAAGATGATGGGATTGAAATTAAAAAATTTTTTTGCATGGCTTTTTCAGTACGAGGTTTCAAACAGTGTATACATTTTTCTGACTCACAGTTTACGATTTAGCAATTTGATGACGTCACATTCTCAAAACTGGCCCAAACAAATAAGACTCTGTTTTTCTGAAAATAATCAAGATATCATAAATGCTACATATAAGATTATAGCAAAGTACTTGAAGTTCCTTTCAAGCCATTAAATTAAACAGAAGATGCATTAACCACCCGTGCAATGTTTTTTTGGAGATGCCAAAGATTTGGAGGCTATGCTGACTCACCCGGTATATGTTTATACACCGCCTAAATCTAAATGTACCCATTCCCGTTTCCTTTCCTTGTTCATTCCCAGATTAGAAGAAAATTTAGTAAGTTTGCCTGCTACATTATCTTAACAGTATTATATGACAGAGTAGTTCGCTATGATTGCGTAAAGTTGCAAGTGCTTAGCACAAAACCTAAGCCCAGCTATGCCATATCATAGAGGCTGGTTGACATTTTTCTCAACCCCAGGTTGGCAAAACTGGTGCTTATTTGCACTTTGCTCGTCTTCTGCATTGCATGCTCATGCGACTAAAACGAGTTGACGTTTACGACAATCGAATCTCGTATGCACCTGCCCTCGATCCCATGGAGATTTGTGGAATCGAAGCACTACATCATCCACAATGGCCTGACGTCAGCAAAGTAGCCGAGACAGAATTCATCACGGAATTTTTAGACAGCGAATTCAGAAGATTTAGTCGAGTTGACATTTCATCGGTCATCAAGGATGTCAAACCGGACAAGAAGCAAGAAGTTCAAATGCTGAAGAGGACATCTGATGTCACAGATATTGGAGGACAGCAAGTTATGCCAGTGATCCTTGCTGATTGTGCATCCCATGACACTTTACATCATTGTGATAATTGCAAGTTTTATCGCGAGGGAATGGGAGGAGATACGACTAAGGTTCGTGATTATGTGCTCACTGGATATGGAGATGAAAATCTCGAGGTAAGCTTTTTATCTCTTATTATTTGTTTAATCTCCTCATTTACTACCAGCTTTTTCAAAAAATGTGCCCACAGTTAATTGACTTTAAAATTTACCTTAATATGCACATGCCCTCGATCCCATGGCGATTTGTGGAATCGAGGCACTGCATCATCCACAATGGCCTGACGTCAGCAAAGTTACCGAGACGGAATTCATCACGGAATTTTACTTTAGCTTGCAGACTTCTTGAGCTGTGAGTTTCGAAAGATAAGTTGAGAAGATCTGCTTGCAGCTGTTTAGATCTATCCATCTTCCTTCGATATGTATTTATATCTTCTTTTAATTTCCCGTTCTCGCAGGCAGCTCGAGTGAGTTGGCCACCTAGTTTACGATTTTCTTTGTTTACATTTGAGACTTGAGTAATCGGCCGCAGAAATCCCTTGGTTTTAAATCGTTAATCGCTTTGCACTGGCGTGTCAATCAAAAGTAATGAATTCCTTTTTACAAAGTTTGTCCTTGTTTTCTTTCATAGATTTCAATAATTGTTGGAGGACGAGTCCTCGTTATTCAAATCCCTCTTCATTTTCTTGATTGTAGGTTGAACTTCAATTCATAATTCCCGTGATGCACATGAAGTATTTTATTATTGATGAAGAATCTCAAATTGTCAAGAGTCTTCTGCTGCCAAAGATTCAAGTCGGAACACCCTTTCCTAAAGTCGTTAAGACGGAGGAAGAAGCTTTACTTGGAAGGAAAACCAAAACACCGATTCTGATGGCAAGCTCAGAAGGAGAGGAAGAAGGTATTATTCACAAACTTTCTGTTGCTATTCCTAACTCTCGCATTGTTTCCTATTCTTCAACCTTCATTCCTAAAACCTCTGTCCTCAGGAACAACCTCCCCCCAGCTGCCTCCCCACCCCAATATACAACCTACAGGCTTTCAAATGTTCAATAGACTCCCTTAATCTCATTTCTCTCTGCTAGCCCTTTCTTTCTACCAGTTCCAAGGGTGCTCGTATAATAGGTAATATCACCTTTCCTAGGGAGAAAATACTAAAAAACTCAATCGTTTGACGATGATGGTTTTTATTGTGGTGCAATCGTAGAAAGCTTTTTTGTCAGACACAGAACGAACTCTTATACACAATACAACACCGTTTTCCTGACTGTGTTGTGTAGACACAGGTTCTGAAAGCCCTAAATGAAGAGGCGTGTAAGTGCACAGTATCTGACGAAGAAGCTTTCTGTATGTTCTATCATGGTTTCACTTTTGAAAACAATTCTCAATTTTCATACCATAAGAAGACTGTTCCATTGTAGAAACCATGATATTTGCCATGAAATTTGATAAATGCAAATTAGCTAAGCCACCGGGTGTCCCAAAAAAAAGTATACAGACTTGGTCAACCCTAACGATCAGAATTTAGCATGAATCAATCCGAAATCATTTTTAAACATTACTCGGTAGTTAACTTGAACATAGATACCTTGTTTGTTGACATTGGTGCTTTAAGAGTAGAGATATAAATCCTCAAAGGACAAATTTGCCTCCACCTCACAACCAGAGCTTTGGCGTTTTGGCCTAAGCAAATTCTTAAAGCACAGCGAATAAGTCAACAATAGACTTGGAAAAATTTGAACGAGGATGAGAAAAATTAATAACTGCACAACAAATGCGTTTCAAAAAGTATAATTTACGTGACGCTTATCATCAAGGGAGCTCCGAAGTAAACTTTATTCATTTTAAGTGAAGCAAATTGTGGATATTGCTTAGGCCAAAACGCCAAAGCTCTGGTTGGGAGGTGGTGGCAAATTTGTCCTTTGAAGATTTATATCTCTACTCTCAAAGCATCAATGTCAACAAACAAGGTATCTATGTTCAAGTTAACTACCGAGTAATGTTTTAAAAATGATTTCGGATTGATTCATGCTAAATTCTGATCGTTAGGGTTGACCAAATCCGTATACTTTTTTTTGGGACACCCGGTACTTCAGGACTATTGGCAAGCTGTGTAGTTGTTCGTAGAAGTTTACATCATGTACAGTGCCACTTCAAAAGACTATGGAGATATGAACTCGTTTATAAAGCATAGGCTCCAAATCTTTAAAAAGGTCGGTATAAAATTATATGACCTATTTCTTTGAATGGATTGACTTGAAAGAAACTTTAGCTACTTTGTTATAATTCTACCTTTGGACTTTTCAGAAATATTCAATAATTTCAAAATTAAAGTGTGTTTCTTCTTTTTTAAGAATTCAAGAAAAATTTGAAAAAAACTTAAAACCATCGTAATTTCTAAGCTTTTTGAGGAAACATAGCATAATTCTCAAGAAGAACATAATTTATGAATGTCTACAATATGGTATCAAGCAAAAGTCTCTCACCCTTTTGGTTTACAATTTAGAAATTTGATGACGTCATATCCTCAAATGAGTTGAAATATAAAATGCGCTATAATTTCGAAAAATGTTGCATATTTCAGGAAAGTCCAACGGTAGAATTATAGCAAAGTAGCTAAAGTTTCTTTCAAACCATTCAATTCGAAGAAATAGATCACAGAATTTTACACCGAACTTTTTACGCCAATTTAAAAATTTGGAACCTATGATGCTCAGTTATAACCGTTCTCTTTTCTTCTGTTCATTACTCGTATGATAAAACATATTTTTCTTTTAAAGGTCTTCTGAATTTGTTCCACGCAATGGAGGAAACTGATCACATGCACATCACGTTCATCAAAGCCAGTGAATTAGCGTTGTATCAGAAGAATTGGCCTAATCACGTGTTTGTCGTGTTGCCGCCGAATTTTGATGACGCAAGCTTTTCAGCTGTTAAACAAGTTATGAAGGTATCTATTAAAGTCTCGTCCCGAGTTCTTCTTAATTCAGAATTTTTTTTGCATTTTGATTTCAAATACATAACCCAAATTTTCTTTTCAATTGACGAAACTCTTTTAACGCCAGTTTTTGTGTTTTTGAATGAGATCATTTGCTTCAATGTGCTTTAGTTTATTTATAATGCTATGATATACCGGGTGTCCCAAAGAGTACTCCCGTTTAAAAAATCACCAAAACTCGATTNAATCACGTGTTTGTCGTGTTGCCGCCGAATTTTGATGACGCAAGCTTTTCAGCTGTTAAACAAGTTATGAAGGTATCTATTAAAGTCTCGTCCCGAGTTCTTCTTAATTCAGAATTTTTTTTGCATTTTGATTTCAAATACATAACCCAAATTTTCTTTTCAATTGACGAAACTCTTTTAACGCCAGTTTTTGTGTTTTTGAATGAGATCATTTGCTTCAATGTGCTTTAGTTTATTTATAATGCTATGATATACCGGGTGTCCCAAAGAGTACTCCCGTTTAAAAAATCACCAAAACTCGATTATCACACCTATCACAAACCTTAGCCGAATAGGTCTATTATCGCATAATTTAGCAAAATATTTTTCATATTTTTCCTTAGCAATTTGGAAGACAGAACTATGAAGTTGAAGTACAACGTCAGAACATTGACCCAGAAAAGGACGAAGACGTCTGGCCATTAATTTTGTTGACTGCAGATAATGTTGTCATGTGGCAACAAGCAGGAAAAGGCAACCAGCCGATAGAGTAAGAAATAGTCATTTTTATTCATACAGACGACATGTCACGTGACTTGATCAATTCGCGCTCGAAAATCAAACTTTGGGTAAATGAAGCCATTACAAAGTATAGCGTCGCACTGGGATTTCGAGACTGTCTCGTTTATTTGTCGCAATAAATAAATTCAAAAGGGTTGGAAGCTGCTCAAATTATTCAAAAGCTTTAGCAGATAGATAGGCGAATGTCTAAAAGGAAGGTTGACTTTGAAGAAGCGACGAGCAACTTACAGCCGACCGAGTTTGTGTTGCTAACTACGAAGTTATCGACGCAAAGGCAAGTTTTTCACAGCTTTCTTGGCTTGTTTTGCTTTTAAAGACAGCATGTTCGTGTGTTTATTTAATAGGTTTAGGTCTGACTGACAATTGCTACCTATCCTTTCCCTGCTCCCTTTTGCGAGGTAGAATAGAGGAGCAATTTTATGCAACTTTTTGCAAATTTCCTTTAGATTCCTATAGAAATTTTCTAAACATTTACCCCAAAACAAGATGGCGTCGTGTTTTCAACGCTGCTGTGACGTCATGCCGTCTGTATCAATTTGGGCCCAAGGGTGAAAATTTGGCCAAAATGTCTTTATTAAGTACTTAAATTCTCGTCTTTCCGATGCATTTTTCGAGTTATGTCTGTTTGTTTATCTGTTATCAAACTAAACGTCCAACCTATTTACAAATGAACAAATTTCAACCAACTATATTTTAAAACCGTGAACGGAATAATTGTAAATCATCATATATTTTTCTGAAAATATAGATTATATGTGATAAGGTACAAAAGGATTCACTCCTATTCTGTTCTTGTTTATAAAGTAAAGTTTCGTTACAGTTTTCAAGTAGCATGTCATTCGGCCCAAGGCATCCTAAAAATTAGTCAAGCAATACAAATTTGTTCATGTTTGAATCAGCCTACACTTCAGGAAATACACTTCAAGAGCTACGAACCAGACACTAATTGTTCGTTGTTCTTACAATATCTATGAATAGCTATCTATTATGTGAAAATACTCGCACAGGGTAAAATTTGATTAAACTGCTCCCAGACTCACAATCTTCACTTAAAATGAAATATTTGTGGCTTCAACTTTCACAGTGCAAGTCTTAATAAAAACACGAATTTCTTCCCCAATCTTTGCCTTCATCGCTTTCGAAACGGATTTTTTCCTGAGCGGTTACCTTGATATATTCTTTTCAATTTCAAGAGATTCTCAAAACGGATAAAATCACTTAAAAACGCTTAAAGACCGACTATTGACCAGCATGCTTTGCGCGAAGTCAGTGATTTTGCTTTCCACAGCTCCGTANTTTTCTTCACCAGATTTGAGGTTTGGATCGAGCAGTTCAATCTGGTATATCGTCATTATTCGATTTCTAAACAATTGAGGTCGAATTTGATTTTCCGCCATTTTCCAGAAAGAATCATTCATTCAAATTTCGTAAAGAATCATTCATTCCAATTTCGTAAAGAATCATTCATTCCAATTTCGTGTTCTATTTGGTAAAAAGATCTTACAGCATCATTAATGCCAACAAATTAGACTCGAATGATCGTAAGACAGTCCGGAAAGTTTCGAATCGCAGTACAACAACTCGATTGCAAAGGATGGTAAAACCGACAACTTGGGCCTAAATCTTTGTTTGTTGCAGGGGTGGCGCCAGGAATCTTCCGACGGAGGGGCTGGAACTTCCGACAGGGGGGCTAAAATGGCAAAAAATGCTGTTTTCGTACGTCATTTTGCCAAATTTTCTCCGACAATAACCCAAAATTTCCTCCGACGGAGGGGGCTGTAGCCCCCCTAGCCCTCCCCTGGCGCCACCCCTGGTTTGTTGTTGTGTGATTATGTCATGTGATTGGCTATTTTGTGGAGGTGTCTAATTTATCAGGCGATGAACATTTGATGCCTTTGCTGGTAGTAAGTAGGTATGGTCTCTAACTTTACATGACAATTGGTCATTTAGCAAGTGGTACATCACGAAGACATCTCACACAAATTGCCTAGACTTAAAGGGGCCTTTGCAACCGGCATGCTTTGTGAATACATCCTTTTGTGATCTTTTTGTTGTCGCCATTTTCATGGTCCACGAAAATGGCCGCCAACAAAGAGATGGCACGTGCAAGGTATGCTGGTTGCAAGGCCCCTTTAAACTTTAGGAGATGAATGGTTGTTGAAACGGACACCTAAATCATATCATCCAGTGGTACTTCTAGACAGGCATCAACAATCAAATATGATGCCGAATTCATGCAATTTGCTGGTCATTCGACAACATTTGGTTATATTTCAAGACACATTGCTAAACATGATCCTTTTCGACCCTAAAGTCGACTTGTTCTGCTCTTGATTCGGCGCGCGAAGGATCATGGTTAGCAGCAGGCCTTTAATCAAAGGAAAGCGTATTCTTGTAGGAAAGCAGGATCAGAGAAAGTCCAGATCTGAAGAGCAGAATTAAAACGAATCGCTGAAGGCATATTACTTGAATTACAACGTGTCGATACTGTCAACATCTGCCGAAGCGAAGTGCCGAAACTTGCTGTGCTCACTTGCTAATATGACCACACATTACAAAAGCTTTAGCACTTTTCCGTTCTCGTCCCTAGTTTATTTACGTGCAATGTCCGTAGGATGCTTCAATGTTGTCAATGAGAAACTCTTGGTAGTAGTAGATGCACAACACATACGTCACTCATCATTGTGGAGGTGTAAGATCAGTATAGCAAAGGACATCTTGTGAAATCAAAGTAGCAAGGGACAGAGGACATCAGGTGAAGGAGAGGTGAAGTTGCGGTTTTTATCACCAAGCACTGGGATCGTAGAAGTAGCTAAGCGCAAATCGAATCCGCGACCCCTTGTTGTCTCCAACTAAGAGGGTCCCCGAGGGTGTCCTCATACCCATTTTCCCAATCATTTTGCCGGTAATCCCAGTCACAGTTTTGAAGATATACAACCGGTTTTACAATTCCATTCCCAGTTTATTTTTTGCCGTCGGTATTGCCAGTCCCAGATAATAAAACCCCAGTTTCAGCACAAAAATCCCATTCCCATACGTGTCATTTTTGACAAATCTCAGATCCCATTTTACGCCTTTAGACCCTCGACTAATAAGTTAGACTTTTATTTTTAAGATACAAGTGTTCAAAGGCGCACCCTCCTTTTTTTAAACCGGGATTTCTCATCCTTAATCTTATGAAGGGACCGTCCGAATTGATCGGTTAATCTTCGGCACAGTTAAATCTCTTAAATAGCAGCAAGTTGTGGAAAATAAACGATAACACCGATACAATTTGGTACTTAAATTGCAGATAAAATTTACTTTCGGTAGAATTTGGCTAAAAACAGCCGATCAATTCGGACGATCCCTTCCGGTAATTCCCGTTGTGCGCTAAATAAAGCAAAAGTTGCCAATCTTATTTATGTTCGTGAAGCACATATTCCTCCATTCGTTACTTTATTATAATTTTGTAGTGGCATATCATTCGTTACTTTATTATGATTTTGTAGTGGCGTATCATCCATTTCCATTCTATTTACACGTTCCGAGATTCGTCTTATCTGCTCATATCAAACTGCAAAGGGTTCCTTTGATGGGGTGGGACAAGGGATTTGTTAAAAATGTCTGGAAAGTTTGTCAAATGAATCGTTATATATTCGCTTTTAGAACGCAATGCATCTTGGTAAAAAGTTCCTCGCTGCAATCTTTAGCGCAATCGTCTCTTTACCCTTGATGTGCATATCTTCCCAAGTCCCCTATGACACCCCCCAGTAACGACCCCGCCGG
This sequence comes from Aurelia aurita, assembly GCA_004194415.1. Taxonomy (NCBI): domain Eukaryota; kingdom Metazoa; phylum Cnidaria; class Scyphozoa; order Semaeostomeae; family Ulmaridae; genus Aurelia; species Aurelia aurita. Next base: position 869,853 of record REGM01000026.1, on the reverse strand, counting down.
GCATTAAAAAGACAGCGGGGAAAATTCCCAAATTATAAATTTTAGACCGGGATCACAAAAATCACGGCGGGGAAGAGCAAAATTTCGGTGGGGAAACAAATTTTCTTCGGGGCATCATTTCACCTTGGCGGGGAAGCGTTTCAGCGGGGTCGTTACTGGGGGGGGTGTCCTATGCTAAGTCATAGAAAACGTTCTTTAGGCGCGAAAGATGCCCAAAAAGAAGAAATTGTAGAACTATGAAAAACCCAGAAGTACCACCCAAAAATTACTCCGTCGAGCTTGTTCAGAATTTATGGAAAAGTTCTTTCCAGGTATTTCATCTTTCACAAAATACAAAGAATACACCAAAATATTTTGGAAACATCAATGAAAAACCTTGAAATAATAAACGAAAAATCAAAAATGTTGCTTGCGGCATAATCAGAAGAAGTATAGGATTCCCCTTTTCTAATTTTTCTCCTTTATAGGCCATGGGTCCTTGAACACGAGCTACAAAAATGTAGCTTCACAAGCTGAAATTTTACGAAAAAGAACAAATCCAGTGCGACGCATTTTATTAGTACTGCGATGGAGGAGCCAAGCACATGGCCAGCAGATGCAAATCGCCCCATGTGGTCAGCCCTAACGTATCCAATGGAAACGACACCTCCCATGTTCGTTATTGTTGATTATCCAATCAGAATGAAGAAACCATTGCAATGTCATGAGCAAAGTCCGATAGCACGCACGTGTATCACAATAATCATGTGCAGTCATGTGCACTTTCTTTCACATTCACGTGTACAGTTAATGCTGATTGGTTAATAAAAAGTGACTTCTTGAACGTGATTGGTCAAACCCAAAATCCACCCCTTATGAACTTGTGTACTTTCGATTCTTTGGAATGGCAGGTCTAGCCCTCAAAACAACGCTGAATCCGGTGATCAAAGGGGAAATTACTTCGATCTAAAGCCAAGAAGACGAGATCACGCACTGATTTCTGACTGATTCACATCACAATTCTGATATTTCGAAAAGAAGAAGAAAGTTTTTCATCAAGTTCAAAGATGGCTGGCATTCTCCCATCGCCCCCAAGTTCTCCTGCTTTTGGTGAAAATTCAGAGGTAAGTTGTTGGCCTAACTGCACCAAGATACTTCATACCGGCAAGACCAGGCAAGACCTTGTGGACATTTTACGGACGGTTTAGATTTCTCGTCAAAAGATTAAAAATTGTAATTCTTTGATTTAGTTTTGCGTCTGAGAATTTTTATCACTTAAAAGCCGAGAAAGATTAGTATATTAGATAACATTTTCCAAAAAATTTTTGCGTGTTTAGGCAAGACCAGATATTTATATTTCCTGTGTTGACTTTCCGAAATAAACATGTCGGCAAGTGACGTTATGTTTCGATAACCATGAAATAAACAACTTCCCCTTTTGTCGTATAATTTCTAACATTTTATTTCTTTTTATTTTCAGGATGGTTCTCTCAATAATAGTCTAACAGACCTAACAGATACTGTAGATTTCGAGGCAGTCCAGTCCCTCCTTGCCATGAGCCAATGGTCTCCTCCAAGCCCCCCAAATGCAGAAACCAGGACAAAAGTTGAAGTGTATTCGGCGGAAGATGCCAGTGTTACATCGAATGATGAAATTTCAAACGGGACATCTAGATTGAAAGACGAAACCCAAGAAGGCCTGGTAAGAAAAACTTTCTTTTCTCCTGGTACTGTTTCATAATGTTAGGTAAAAAATACAGTGCAAGGGTTTCCCCCTCCTGAATTGACCACACCCCCTTTGTACTTCCCCTTTTGTAGCAAGCATCAAAACCCAGAGTTCCCCTCCAGCAAAGCACTAAAACAAATATCAGCAGGTTTTTCTGCATGAATTATAGATTCGGAGATGGCTTGCNACCAGGACAAAAGCTGAAGTGTATTCGGCGGAAGATGCCAGTGTTACATCGAATGATGAAATTTCAAACGGGACATCTAGATTGAAAGACGAAACCCAAGAAGGCCTGGTAAGAAACTTTCTTTTCTCCTGGTACTATTTTATAATGTTAGGTAAAAAATACAGTGCAAGGGTTTCCCCCTCCTGAATTGACCACACCCCCTTTGTACTTCCCCTTTTGTAGCAAGCATCAAAACCCAGATTTTCCCTCCAGCAAAGCACTAAAACAAATATCAGCAGGTTTTTCTGCATGAATTATAGATTCGGAGATGGCTTGTATTCAGTTAACAATAGCTAATTAGTGTTGCTGCAATAAATTGATTTAATCAAAACAAGTTTTGAAAAATTCCCTCCAGGCTAGTAAAAGCGTCCCTTCTCTTTCCTATCTCAAATATCCCTGACCACTGTCTAGGTATGGTAACCTGATCTCTAACTGTCTATAAATCTTAGCAGAAATTGATTGGTAATTTCACCTTTTCCCATGCCAAGCCACTTGAACCACAGCCCCCCAAATATAGAACTTGACCCACCCGGAAAGACCGCCAAAAGCCTCCCATATTTGGACTTTCGTTGTAAAAGCAGCTGATCGTCGCGTCTTTTGTTTACCTTGTTTACCGAGATTGAAAACTTATTATCCTGCACGTTAGCATGTGACTTTCCTCTCCTGCCCTTTGTGTATCTATGGTTTGTCAAGATCAGATAAACTCTCTTTGCTATGCAAGATCGCATGTATTTTTTCCTTCTTCTCAAATAGGCTTTGGCTGTGTAAATAGTTACTTTGAAAACAATTAAAATTTATACAGTTTCTCGATTATTTTCTTTTTCTTTTATTCATTGTTGATGATTTAACATTGCCAGGAATTTGCCCTTGAAAAATATAAGCTTTTGCCTGAAAGAAATGCTTCCATAGACCAAGCGAAATAAGAGATTTCATTAGGGTCTTAAGAGGTCTTATGTCATGTGACACCTTTGACACACCCACTAATCTAGTCACACACCCACAATCTCTCCCAGGGGAGGCCAAATATGTGGTATCTTTGTTATCCAATAGGAAACTGATCACATGTTATTCCCATTGTGTGTACACATTGGCTACATAATGGAGTATTAGTCACCACATCAAACAATGGATTAATTTCCACTAACTTCCTGCCTCATGTCTTGCTCAAATCACATGATTATTTTTGAAAACTTTTCTCTTGTGTGTTCAAATGATGAATTTTTTCGTATTTTGTTCAGTGGAAGGGATATAGGGATGTAAAGTTTGAACTTCTAAGGGGTCGCTAAAAATTCATTAATTGCCCCTGCCCTCGCAAACAGTTTAGAATACTGTATTGTATTCCAGTGACTTGTTAAGGGAAATTGTTGCCCCTTATGTACGATGTACGATTCAACCCAATACCCGAATATCCCCCAAGGCATTTGATCATGCATACAATCCCAGTGGCATCCCAGTGGCGGGGAATTTGAACCAGGGATGATATCCGGGTATTGATTTGACTTTAATTTGACAAAATTTGCCAAGTGTAAAACCGGCATTGGAAAAAGCTTTGAATTTGAGTTACATTGGTTAAGGTTTATTTATTTCAGCAATAAAAGGGGGATAACTTGACAAATTGACCCTAACTAGTTGTGGTCTCCTTTGCAGAGATGTAGGAACAGGGGGGCACTGGGGGCCCAAGATTTGGCAATAAACGAAAAATTCCCTTTTTGTTTCAAGAAGTGCCCCTTAAATGAAAAGCTTAATGAAAAAGTGCCCTTTAAGTGACATGCACCCCAAGTTTAAAATCCTTCCTATGACCCTGCTCCTTTGATAAAATTTTGTCAGTTTTAGTTATTAGTTATTAACTTTTCTTTGCAAGGTGATGAACATTGATAGACTGCAACAACAGAAGGAAGCCGGCAAACTCCCACTGCCACGTTTACCCATCTCCTGTGCAAACAACAATGGTGCCCCGGCAGCTATCGTTATACTCTGTCCGTTCCCAGCAAATACTTCAAGGCCGTTTGGCCCAGCATCAAACAACAACCAAAACAACATTCAAAACAAAGGGACACCAGCTCAAGATCGACAACGAAATCACATCTGCACATACGAGAACTGTGGAAAATCATATCTCAAAAGTTCACATTTAAAAGCACATGTTCGAACACATACAGGTATGTAAATTTGCTTGATAAAGAACTGAAAGCTTGTATCAGCTACAACAGCTGACTAATATTTATCTGCCTCGATAAGCCTCCCTTTCTTATATGCCACCCTCTCTGTAAAGCCCCTCTACAATTTCTGAAATTAACTAAATGCCCCAGGGGCTTTCCAGAGCACTTTTTTATCCCTAATGTCGTAAAATGGAGTCTCAAGCATTTTGTTGTTTAAGGCTAAGTTTAAACATGAGCCAAAAGACTTTTGCTTTGGCCCTTGAGCAAATTGAATCTTTTGCAGAGAAAGAAACATTAAAATGTCACCAGATTTTATAGCTATTTGTTGTCTCTTCTTCTTCTTATAACAGTATCCGTGTTTATTTCATAACAGGTGAAAAGCCATTCAAATGTGATTGGGAAAATTGTGATCGTTCATTCGCAAGATCAGATGAATTAGCAAGACACAAACGAACACATACAGGAGAAAAAAGGTTTGGCTGTCCTTTATGTGGTCGCAGATTCATGCGTTCAGATCACCTAACAAAGCACGCAAAAAGACATCTTGCTACAAAGAAAATACCAGGATGGCAACAAGAACTTAACAAATTAAACGAAGTTGCAGCATCAATGACTTTTCAATACCCTACTCTTATTGAAGATAGAAACACTCCGTCAAATCCGTTATGTAAGAAACCATTGAACATAATAAGGCCAGGGCAATGTTTTACTCGGGAATAGATGATTTATTGAATATACCATATATGGTACGATGTTATAGCACATGGATGCATCAGTATTAAAGAATTTGCTTTGTATGGGGCAAAGATTTTATATATATACTGAAAAAGGGTAGCAAATCAATACCTACAGTATGTTGATCGTATTCTGTGACATATAAACATTATGTTAATAAGTTTACTATATTTGTAGGATAGTAACACGTAATAGTAGTAGTTAGATTGAACACAGAACAGTCTTATTTTCTGTTTAGCTAAAAGGGAGACATCCATTTACCATTGTGGAAGTCTAGATTTTTAGGATTATCATGAAAGGAGAATGGAGGTTTTAACTTGCCATGCATCAAACATTAAGTTACTTCTGTGAAGAAACTTACAGTTGTGCAAATAATCTACTCAGGGTAGCCATGAAACTAAAACATCTTGNCTTCTGTGAAGAAACTTACAGTTGTGCAAATAATCTACTCAGGGTAGCCATGAAACTAAAACATCTTGAAAGGGAAAAAACATATTGTTGTTGATTTAATAAATGATTTTCCAAACTTGAAAGGACAATGGGTTCAAATCTGATTGGAATGGCTTTTGCTGAAGCTTTTATCTCCATCATGACAACCACAAAATTTGATCGTGGATGTAAACATGTAATCTATTTGAAACATAGCTAAAAAGACTATGTCATAAAATTAGTGATATATCATCTTGACTCTCACTCTGGTTGTGAAGAATATTTAAATTAATAATATATTGAATGAACAATTTAGCTACCTAGCAGCCAGATTGGAAAGTTTGCAGAATGCGCGGAGGATCTCTCCTGTTTCCTTTTGTTGTTTTACAAAGATTTTGCGGCTAGAACCGCGGCTGAAATTTTAAGGTGCGTGGCAGCAAAATCGGCCGCGCACAGCAAACTTTCCAATCTGGCCTAACAGGCTATTGAAGGACTCTCCCTTAGTTCTGTTAAAGTTTGTACATACCGTTGCATTCGCTTAAAATGCATTTTAAAGTATTAAACATGATTAATTAACATCGTTTTTTATAATCAAACTTACATTAGAGTTTTTAAAACACGTCATCCAATAGGGATCTTTAGAATTATGAATTCTTTGATTTTTTGCAATGCATTTGTCAGCAATGACATTACAATGCATCATTGACATTACTCAGTTTTTCTTCTTACCGTCTACTGTTCCTTGGTATCAAGTGACACTTGAGAGGAACATTGTCAATGTTTAAATTTGGTACAGGACACTCACTGAGGAAGGACACTTGCCCTGTTCTTGCAGTTTAGATTCAACACTTTTACAAAGCGTTGTTTACCCTGCTTTGTTTGAAACAAAGGATCATCATCCCCTCGCCCCCTCCAATTGTCAATCATTGTGCTTTGCTATGATTCTTTTTGGATAAAGAAGTGTTACACAAATTGCTAAGAACAGATCTGCGTTTTGTGAAAGCTCTATAACTTGAAAGTTGACTGTCACAAGTTTACCCACATGCAATTCTGCATTTTTAATATAAATTCTCCTTCTTAATGTGATCAAGGAAATTTGTTATAAAAGAATGTCACCAGATATTCAAATAACACAACTACCCCCAAGATACCCTGGACAATTGTATTTCTTGTAAAAATATCCACTAAGACCTTCTGGTAGGAATATATCACATTCATTTTATTGTAATTGATGGTCATAAAGTATATGTATAAATTAATATAAAATTACTGCCAGAAAATTGCTTTGTATTGTATAAAGTTGTTTTACCATATGATAATATTTGTTTCAAACAACATTTAACAGTTAGTTTCAAAAAACCCTTTCTTTTATTTGAATTCTTCGGGTGGCATTAAAGTTGAATTATATCCAGAATGGCCATCTCATAAACAAAATTAAGCAGAGGAAAGATGCAAAAACAATCATGGGAAATCTTTAAATTGATCTATTAACAACTATCTGTACTTCATCATAAAAATTTGACAAAATTTAAATTAAAGTAAATTTATATTACCATTTGAAGTCTGCTGCATGTTAAGCATTATTTCATACAATTTCCAAAAGACTTCATTCAGTTGTACAACTTTGTTCGATGGAAATGTACCAGTGGTAACTTGTGTCTTGTTCTTGGGATGTTCTGCACCTGACGATAGCAATTTTGTTTTTAATTTAACTGCCTTTTTAAAAGGAGATTCTTAAATAAATATACTAAATAATCTCCAGATGGTTCTATATGATTTAAAATAAAATTATGTGCAACAAGTTACATATGACAAATTAAGTTCTAAATTATATACTGTATGACTACNATTTTATTGTAATTGATGGTCATAAAGTATATGTATAAATTAATATAAAATTACTGCCAGAAAATTGCTTTGTATTGTATAAAGTTGTTTTACCATATGATAATATTTGTTTCAAACAACATTTAACAGTTAGTTTCAAAAAACCCTTTCTTTTATTTGAATTCTTCGGGTGGCATTAAAGTTGAATTATATCCAGAATGGCCATCTCATAAACAAAACCAAGCAGAGGAAAAGATACAAAAACAATCATGGGAAATCTTTAAATTTATCTATTAACAACTACCTGTACTTCATCATAAAAATTTGACAAAATTTAAATTAAAGTAAATTCATATTACCATTTGAAGTCTGCTGCATGTTAAGCATTATTTCATACAATTTCCAAAAGACTTCATTCAGTTGTACAACTTTGTTCGATGGAAATGTACCAGTGGTAACTTGTGTCTTGTTCTTGGGATGTTCTGCACCTGACGATAGCAATTTTGTTTTAAAATTAACTGCCTTTTTTAAAAGGAGATTCTTAAATAAATATATATACTAAATAATCTCCAGATGGTTCTATATGATTTGAAATAAAATTATGTGCAACAAGTTACATATATATAACAAATTAATTTCTAAATTATGTACTGTATGACTACAAAATTTCAAGAAATCCACAAATTTGCCAGCCAAACAAATCAAGAAATTATATTTCAAGGATAATTTAGGATAAATATTGGTCTTGTGTAAGATTTTTTCATAACATGTCAAAGTGAATAATTTTGACACACCTGGAGTATGATAAATGTTCACTTACTTGGTCACACCACCTTGATAGATGAATATATTTTTCTTTATCAGCAAATGATTGACCAACCTTTAACAAAAAGAAGAAAATGCAAAAACATGTATATAAAATAAATTTTCTTTGCCCTAAGCAAAGCTCTGTCATTAGAAAAATTCTTGTATCATTCAGTGATCTCAAATATCCCACCAAATCAGGGACGTAGCGGGATTTTGAAGGGGGAAGCCAAGTGAGGAAATTCTCCCATTTTCAATGAAACCTGCCAAAAACATTCCGATTTAATTGTTAGATCTATCCTGCAAGAATCATTTCCACACTGTTAAACTAAATTTTGGACACATAATTTGAACTTACCATGAAAGAATGGACCTTTTGAAAGATTGTGAGATCAGCTAATGAGAAGTGATTCCCAACAAAGAATGATTTGTCTACCAGATAATCGTTCAGCTCCTGTGAATGAAAAATTATGAAAACATCATCTGATAAGATTCAAAAGAGAGGAAAGTAGAAACAATATGATAGTATATTACTATTTCATCAGCAAAGAATGGATTTTCTTGCCTTGATGTGTATGCCCTCTGATTGGCTAATTTCAAATTAGAGCACTGCTGTATTAAACATTCTTCCATTTTCAGATGATTTTCTGTGACCGGTGTGAGATGGAAAAATTTCACAAATGATTTGTTATTCAATTTAATGACCTAAATTGGCTATTTACCTCCACCCTGGCATTTATTCCCTGAACATCATCCATGACAGGTTTTATATGAGTCTCACAATAAGACATCCACTGTTGAATTTCTGCATTTTCTAATGAGTTAGAACCAATAAATGACTTTGCTTCTTCAACGAAATTGGTTGCATACTGAACAAGTTGCTTGGCAACAGTCATAAATCCTGATACAATAACATCTCCTTGCTGAAATGAAGGCCCCTAAAAGGACAATAGCATTCCATATTAAATCAATGTAATAATATAAAAAGTCTGTATCAAGCATAAGCGTATGGGAAGAAAAAATCTAGGGGGCTGCCTGATGAAAAGTCTATTGTTTACGAAAGTTTTTGCCCGACTTACGGTGGATTATTGCCCGAAATAGGCAGATTTTTCTAAATTTTTCGAATGTTGGGGGGGCTGCCGCCCGCCCAGCCCTCGCCTCATACGCTTATGGTATCAGGTACAGAACTTGAGAACTGTGTTTGATGAGGATGCTTGTCTTGCTTCTAGTTTATTTTCCATTTTTGAATGCCTACTAGATTAGGCGACTGTCTCAAAAATGTTTGGTTAGTGTCATTTTGATTGCAAAATATCGGTCGGTCGGTCGGCAATCTGATCAAATTTCAATTTTTCCCAAATTTTTAAGTTCGGACAATGTATTATTGAATACAAAAACACAAAACCTGAAAATCTTCGTTGTTGTTTTCCTATATAAAATTTAGACGCCCGATCCAAAATTCTGATTTTTTCATTTTTAAAAGACGGTCGGTCGGACGACACTAACCAAACATTTTTGAGACGGTCGCCTTCTTTTAGAAGAGGATGCAATTGCAGACAAGCAGTTTTAAGGAAGAACAAATTCCCACAATTTCACAAACCAACTTATAGGTAACTTAACTGCCACCATTCCAGTATACTGTACATATTTACTCATCCCACTGGCCTAAAATTTATCATTTATTTTTAGGAAAGACCTAGAAAAGTTTGCTGTAATTTTTTGGATGTATAAATCAAAGATATTATTTGCAATCAATACCGCTTTTCCAAAACTTCCATATTTCTTCTTCTTGCTAATTTCTATTGCCTTTGGAGGAAGATGTAAATAGCCAAGCAACAGATCCAATTCTTTACTGTTATTCAGATATAACGTGGCCGCCATTTTCTTGCCCTCAAGAAAGTTTTCAGACAGCAAAACAAATTGAATTGAATGATCTTCAAAAGGAGGCAAAATCCTTCACAGTTCCTGCCAGTTCTCTTTACTAGATTGATTACAAAAGTTCTCTTCTCTCCGTTTCTCGAAGTGATTTATTGCAACAAAAGAGTCAAAAGAAGCTATGACAGCAACAGCAACGAGCGAAAGATAAGAACTTATGTAATAAATCTATCTCTTCGCATTTTCAATCATTCCAATCTGCAAATTGCTAATGGCGGACGGCCTAAATCTAAGCTGCACGTGCTAACAGAATTGCATCAGAAAAATGTCCCTTTCATGGTCAGTTGTGAAGAGATGGAAAGAGCTAATTAAAGCAGTAAAGACTATAACAGCAAATGATCTTCAAGTGCTTTACAAAAGAGATGGACTTCTTGCAATTTCAAAACCATACGGAATGGCAGTTCATGGAGGACCAGGCCAAGGGAAATGTGTTTTAGATTTGATGGCTGAATTTCGAGAACTTCATGGCCTAAAAGAAACACCTCAGTTGCTGCATAGACTTGATAAGAATTCCTCTGGCCTTTTGTTATTTGCATATGATAAAGATATGGCAGCTAAAATTTCAGAACTTTTTGTGCAAAGAAAAATCCACAAAACATATTTAGGGGTTACAAGCGGTGTCCCAAGTGCTCCATCAGGAGTTATTGTTGACAAAATCTGTGAAGGTGTTGTTGGAAAGCAGAAGAGACGCAGAATGATCACAGCAAAAGATTTATCAAGTGGAAGTCAAGTGGTGGGTTATGGATTGGAAATTCTCAGAGTGCATTTTTTGTTGTGCATGCGGAATATATCCTGCACAAACAATGTTCTTGTATGCGTGTTGCACAATATTTCATTAAAACAAAACAAATATAGTATAAATAATTGTACTTTGAATTGAACAGAGTTTAATTTTGTACGACGTTTCGGGCATAAACCCATTATCAAGTCAAATATATAATCAACAGAATATATTTCCTGCATCCCCATTTTAGTTGAAACAGTAGATGAAAAAAGGTTTATTATGTTTGACAATAGGATTTCCACAAACAAGTGCGCAACTCTACAGACTGGGGTTTCTTCATGAAAATCCTTTGCAAGGCTTAATCACCAGTTGGCTAAACATTCTGCTATTTGATGCCCCTTTCAGCCCTCTATTTATCCTTTACATTTCCCCTGACTTTTTCAGCACATGAAAAGTAATTCTGAACTTTTCATTAGTTTCCAGTACCAGATGCTGAGATGAAGAAGGCGTTCACAGCGTACACAGTCCTGGACCATAATGAAAACACTTGTGCCTTGGTGAAATTCATGACAAAGACTGGAATCAAACATCAAATTAGAATTCATTCTGCAAGTTCACTTGAATGCCCTCTTCTTGGTGATCACAAGTTCTCTAGCTTCAACGGTGAACCACAAATGCTGCCACTTAGATTTTTACAGCTACTAGAAGTTACAGGTACACTTTTATAGCCACATTTGTTTCCCAGGGAGAGTTCTCAGTAAAATCTTGGAAAGGGATACTCATTTGGACTGATTTTATTGCTGCCCACAAAATAAGCCTTAAATTTTAAACCAAACAAAGTTAACAGGAAGACTCACAGACTGAAACTATATATAACACATCAATTTTTCTTGATTCCAAAAAGATCAGCTAGTCTTTCAAAACCCCTAAAAATACTAACTTGGTAAATTTATTAAAACCCAAAAAAAAAACTCCAATTTTCAGGAACTAAAAAAAATAACATATGGCTGAATTTCAAACAAAAAGCCATCATCGTCTCTGTCCAAAGTTGATTGGTATCTACATATTTATTTACAGATGCTTCATTTATTTACTTATTTATTTATTTATTTATTTACACAATTTCAAGCTGTGATCTTTTCAAGCTTTAAGCTATAATCTTTTCAAAATGGATGCTTTTGATGTTTTATCATGAATTCTTTTTTAGACTTTGCTGCACATACCCGTATCTTCAACATGTTATGTACATATTCGTATCTAACCCTAATCGTATCTACGTATCTAACCCTAACTCTAACCCTAATCGTATCTACGTATCTAACCCTAACCCCCCTCCACCCTCTGGGCAAACGAAAATGCCCCAAATGATGCTTTAATCTTTTTAGGTGTCAAGTCCAACCCAGAAGCAAAAGCGCAAATACGACCATGGCAACGCGCATTGATTCCACTTCATCTATTCGCTGAGAGTGCAGAAATTCCAGAGATTTGTACAAGTGGAAAATCTGTGTTCATTAAAGCAACAATACCTGAATTTTTTAGTGAAACATTAGAGAAATGTGACCTGCACCCAAAACGACAGCACATGAAGAAATATAGCGAAGAGCAAAAACTGAAACGTTTATATAGAATGTAGAAAGGTATGCTTTTGTCTTTGCTATGTGTATTGTAACTGTATTGATATGGAATGTTTGTAAAAGGAAATCAAACTGCTGAAATTTTCTTCCTTTTTTGTCCTGTTTGTTGCAGAGAAAGGCTCTTTGCATTCCCTATAAAACAGGATTTAGATACCAGGGAGTGCCAAAGCTACACTGCTCCCTGTTAGATACATGACAATGTTGACAGCAAATCACCTGTTTGCAAAGAGAAGTTAAGTCAAAAATAATCAGCCCAATTATTTGGAATATCCAATCAGAAAACCCTCTAAAGTTTTGACGTGGTCAATTGAAGATACCCAAACAAATAAACAAAATTCATTTTGTTAGCAAAGAACGTTTTTCAGTCGATATTTTCACAGCCTCTTTGGTCCCAATTGAATCTTTCCACTCGTGCTGCAAAAGATTGGAATTGTATTTGCCTTTTTATTTTCCTGTTTTTTTTCAACATTAAAGGCTCTTGGGCAACCGGCATGCATTGCAGCCCTATTGATAAAGGTGGCATAATTTCATGCTGCATGAACGAAAATCAACGAAGACAAACGATCACAATGCATGCTGGTCGCCCAAGAGCCTTTAACTGATTTCGCTGATTACCCATTTTCCTCCGATATAGCCTTTGTTTATCTTATTCTTTCTTGGTTACGGCCATAGATTCAATGTTTGGAGCATTGATCGTATGATGATTATGATGATGTAGTGACCTGGCAAATCCTCCATCCGATTACCCACAGCGTTTTATTTTGATTGTTTTATTTGTTTATGTCGGCTTTTTATCATAAATATTTGATCTTTTATTCCGTATTTTTAAATCGCTTTCATCTAACAATAATGGAAATGAACTCTCTTTTATCTTACTGTACCAGGCCAAGACGGACATTTGTTCTCTAACCACAGTTCTTTTGTTTTCGGCAAGGCATTGATTTTAAATGAAAAGAAAATATTTTTGCTGTAACAAAGACCATCCTAATACGAAATACGTGCAGCAGTTTTGAATCTTGATTACTCAAAAGAAAGATCTGTCGTTTTGTCACAGTTTTGTCATCATGTAAGATGTCAGAAGAAGTGGTTGTCATCGTGTCATTGCAGTATTAGATAATATATTCATCAAGGCATATTACTCCTGTTTCAAATCTTGCTTGTTGGAGAAGAAATTTACGCTGTTAATCGAAAGTAAATGCCACCAAATCATCGCTTGATCAAAGTTGATTTTACAAGTTAAGAGGTACGTTTGCTTGCAGTCTTCTTTTTTAAAGTTCAATATCTGTTGTCAATTTCATTCTGGTTTCGAAATAATCAAATCTTATTAGATGCAGTCCTCGACGCAGTCAGTCATACCATTGTGGTATTTCAGAATTTCAGCTTGAACTTGAAGTACAGTATTTCACACCTTACTGATGCAGCCAGAATTTGTGAGTAACATCAATAGCAAAACATAACAATATATTTCTCTTAGCTTTAGAGATTTTTGCAAGCCTTTAGAATTTGTCAAGAGTTTTTGGGATCTTATTTTGGTTTCACTTTACAGTTAAGACTCAAACCTCCGGGAAGCATACCTCGAATTGGTCCCTCAAAAGAGAATTAAATCGAGATCAAGGCTAGATTTTAACGATAAATAGCAACATTTTGAAAAAACAATGATAAAAGGTACAGTGCATCGAAAAAGGTGATGTGCTCTGGTTAATTTCATACCTTCCTTCGAACTTCGAGTTCTAACATAAGTTAGCTTCCAAATTCGAATTTCAAAGGCCGGCATTTCACGATGAAGAAGAAATTTAGCTACATAGCACTGTACCATACATATTCATGGTACTTTCTTATTGTACTTTCTTTTGATAGGTGACAATGATGGTACTGCAACTGCAAACTGCAAAGGACAATCGATATCGTTGAAGACAAGGAGTCATAAAGGTGAAATAAAATCTTATTGATTTTTGGACCAGCAGTTAGGCTTTAAAAAAGTTTAAAGCAAAGATGTTAAGAAGCCCTTAAACACAACACAAATAAGAGATGATGGCTCTTGACTGGTCCTTTTAATATTTATTCAAAGAAGAAAAGGCTGTGTACTGCTTTGCTGCACGAAATCAGATTGTTGCTGTTGTAGTCTTGAAACAAGGAGGAAGTGAATTGTCTTTGACATTTTGCGATCAGCGAATCAACATTTCTGATAAATCGTGTTAAAAGTCTTGTTAACAGAATTAACGAATCTGAATGAATGAAGTCCCGGTTTTGAGGATGTTTTTAAAATGAGATTTCTTCATGACCAAGTTGTGGGAAGCTGGATTAACAAAACCTATCAAGGTGCGGGAAAAGAGTTATTTTGTGGCTTGCAATCTGAGATGTTGAATTATTGACTATTTTCAACAGGAACTTCTGTCTGTGAAACCTCTGCAAACAAATCACTCGACTCCACAACGCATTTCGCCAGAAAGATTCTCTGGTTCACTTACAGGCAAGGCTGTTGCGGTACAGAAGACTGGAAGCATCTTCAAAGAAACTTCATTGCAGCTACGTTTGTCGTAACACTACGTCGTAACTATCTCAGAGATTTCGATACTACAACACACTTCTCCTCGAAGGCCCGAAAGATTCCTCACAAATCACTCGATACTACGTTGCACTTTGCCTTGAAGCCCTCAAGGATTTCTCGTCTAACAAGCATCCAAGACTTTTCCTGGGTTACACAGACTGGCAGCATCTTCATGAACACTGCATCGTAATTACCTCCATGGTGATACGATACCTGACAAATTTTGTGAAGGCCGAAGTTTACTGACAACTACCTAGATACTGCAACACACTTAAAGAGTTCCCATCTCAGGTGCAAGCAAAGCTGTTGCCGGTTTATGCAGACTGACAGCACAATATTTCAAGAAGCACTGCAGCGTAATCTCTGCCTTGTGATACCTGGAAGATAAGAGCGTGACTGACAAGATGAGATGCGCACGTGTAATTTTGCTGGCATTGACTTTATTGATATGGGTATGTCTTAATTCTTTCGCTACATTTTGCTTTGCTCTACCTTCTTTTATGTTTTACTCGACGTGGCTATATTTAGGATAGAAAACCTCTTTAGGGTTAATTAGAGTTTCAGCTAAATAAATGGGAAACCTTTGGTCACCTAACCTCTATCCTGCGTGCAGACTCGACTGGTTTCCAGGGAAAGCTTCTCTTCTTGGGAAACCAGTCGAGTCTGCACGCAGGCTAGTAACCTCTGGCACTGGATACTAGAGGTGGCCTTGATAGAGATGGGGGATGTGTTTAAAATGTTGGCTCAGAAGGGAGGTGTTTATTAGATAGGGGGCTTAATAGGAAATGGGGCTAAATAGGGCTTTTACGGAAATTAGAGTTAGATCAGTTTCAAAGATGTATCGTAAATTTAGATCAGCTTTTGTTAGGATCTGGTGTACCGTTACCATGGTTTCCATTTCAAGGCTCCATTCAATTATTGCCAGATATTTGACTTTGGCCTCATAGCTCATGGAAATTTGAGCAGCATATCAAATTCTTTGAACTTCACTCTTAAAATATGTGGTGTCATTCGCCAGATCAAATGTACAAAAACAACGAAAATTAATGTATGGGGGCCCAACCTAGCCCCCCTAGCCCCTAACCCCTTGCGTCATCTGTTCAAACCATAAATCTTAGTGCAAATAGCGTCAAACACCAAGTTTAGGCCCAAACTTCATCAAACATGTGATCTCAAAGAGTTCAGTTGTTAGCCGCACCTGCACACGTAAAGTAAAGTTGGCCTGCTCTTCTCATTCGCCCAAAAGAAGCCCTTAACAAGTGAATCACCTGAGCTATANAAACCATAAATCTTAGTGCAAATAGCGTCAAACACCAAGTTTAGGCCCAAACTTCATCAAACATGTGATCTCAAAGAGTTCAGTTGTTAGCCGCACCTGCACACGTAAAGTAAAGTTGGCCTGCTCTTCTCATTCGCCCAAAAGAAGCCCTTAACAAGTGAATCACCTGAGCTATAAGGCGCAGTCTATAAGGCGCGTCGGGTTATCAAATACAATAGGCAATTTAAAAACCCATCAGATCTCATCTTTTAACTCAGGTTATTTACTTTAAGCCCTGGGGATATCCATAAAGTACATGCGCACTGGTAGCGGAGGCGGGTCAAGTTAAAAGCATATGCTCCTTATAAAATTGGCTATTTACCCGGTTTAAAAAGCGTACAGGGGCTGGGGGGGGGTCTGAAAATCCGAAAATTTTGCCGATGGATGTTCCTCATTTTATTGTCATTGAACAACGTTGTTCTGAGAATGGAAGTAAAAATGTTGCGAAACTAGGCAAAAATTAGGCAAATCGTTCCAAGGCTTCTGGCAAGCATTGAATGGTGTTTTTTTCTCACCAGATTGCGGGATCTGCGTTTGTTGGCTTGGCTGGTTACGTCATGGTTAAAGATATGAAATTCCATGGACTTACAGGAAATACGGTGGGTTTTGCAATCTTACTTTAGAAGAAATGCACTAGACTCAGCGTATTAAGTCTACAAATGCACGACCATGTACTGTGTTATAAGAAACTGATCCACAAGGAATTAACTCATTTGTGGCAAAGTATTAATATTGAAGAAATACTAGTTACGCGCGAGAAACTAAACAACTGCCCATCTAGTGTGTGGCAGCCTCTGTCGTAATTGTAACAGGAGCTGTGTGTGCCCTGTCTGCGTTCCTCCAGGATGATATCACCAAGATATTCAAGAAATGCTCTATTTTTAGTGATAGACTGCATGATAGATGTCTGTTTCAATATGGCCCTGTTTTTCTTGCAGCCCCTTGATGGAAGCATTCTTGGATTGGCAAGCTTTGTATTTGTCCTTGGTAAGTTCTGCTTTGATATCATACGAATTTTATCCTTTAGTAACTATGATATCAGTTACTGCTTCTATAAATATTTTCAGTACAGTCTTTGTTTACTGCCAACGTTTAAGAGGCAAGATAAGCATATAGGCTCCCACTCTTTGAAACACGTTGGTGTAGCTTTCTATTACCTCTTTCTGTGAGTTGAATGGCTTGAAAGAAACTTTAGCTNTAAGCATATAGGCTCCCACTCTTTGAAACACGTTGGTGTAGCTTTCTATTACCTCTTTCTGTGAGTTGAATGGCTTGAAAGAAACTTTAGCTATAATTCTACCTTGAAAGTTCACGGTGGAAATACAGCAAAGTACTCTGAGTTCCTTTCAAGCCATTCAGTTCACAGAAAGACGTAGCAGAATTTTACACCATCTATTGTAAAAATGTTTACAGCCTATGCTAGCAAAATGTAAAAGAAAATGACTCTCGTCTCTTCGATTCTCTATCCGCAAAAATGCCAACTCGAGAATCATAAAAGATCGTCAAGAGACATCAGAATCAAGTTTGTGAAACTTAAGAACAATAAAACAAACTTGTCATCTTTCGTGAAATTCTTTCCTCTTTTTCAGGTTTCTTGGGATGTCTTGGTGCTGCACTTGAAAAGAAAAGCATTCTTAAAATAGTACGTCCTTGTCTCATTAATTCATATCTGTATTTTCATTGGTAACTTGCAGCGAACATCAGAAGAGAACACATCTTCGAAAGGCCTAAGTGTGCCAACATTTAATCGTAATTTTCGCAGCAAATCTCTTCGTATATATTCTTAATTCCACTCTTACCCCACCTAGAATTAAATTGCAAATAAATCTTATTCTAACTTGTTTTGCAGTTCTTTGCCATGTTACTGATTTTCCTGCTCATTCAAGTGGTGCTAGTCATCGTCTACTTTGTGCAGAAATCACAGGTAATAAACAGCAACAACCACTTTAGTACGCCATCTTTAGCAACAAGGCAAATTCTATAACTACAGAATCAGTCGCTTTCGATTGACACGCAAGTACAAAGCACATAGCCCTTGCGAACACAAGGGCTTTCTACGGCCGATTAGTTTAGCTGCAAACTTAAATAAACAAATAAAGCAAGCTGCAAAAGGTGCTCAGGAACCTGGATGGCTAAGTTATTCATTGTTCATGCGAAAGGGGGTTGTTGAGGAAAGATAGCGAAAGTAGAAGGATGAATGTAGATATCTATCGCCTACAAATATTTAGCTAATTCTAAAGCTGAATAATAATAGGAAATAATCTTTGATCAAAATGCATCAAAATACCCAAGCTACCTATTTAGAAGTATTATTTTGCTGTCGATTCAAACTCGATTTTCAAATTTACTGAAAACGTAATCCAAATTGATCCCCAGTGTTTATTTTCTTTCCTCTTGCAGATTGAAGCATTGCTAAAGTTAAACTGGACCAAGATGGATGACAAGGGCAGAAAATCGATTCAAAAAGAGGTGACTGCTCTTGATACTTTTTCCTTCTTTGCACTCTTGACTATTAATTCATTTAAGTGATTCTTCGCTATTTCGATTTTAATTATTTTGATCTCTCAACCCATTTCGTTGTCATTAGGTCATCAATTTTTTGTCTTTGCAGCTGAAATGTTGTGGGATGCAACCAGGAGAGACATTTGCTTCTTATAATGATACTTCGTGCTTCATAAATGGACAAAATCCACCAAGAAGAAATGTAAGTTCATTCAAGGAAGAGTAAAAAGAGAGAGTTTTAACTCTTAGAGTTAACTCTCTAATTTACATGACCAAAATGTGACTTTCTCTGAAGCCTAAATAACGAGATATTGTTACTTCCAGGTATACCAAGATGTAATTTTCGGACAGCCATCTTCAAGAAAATGATTTTAGCAATTTGTCTCCATTTTTTTGGGTTTCAAAACTGTAAGAGGGCCAAATAATACTTTGATATATAGCTGAGTGGTATATTTAGCCACTAAGCTCCTGAAAGTGATCTTTTCTATATTTCTTGAAATGTTCTTTACCGTTATTTTCTAATTCGTCTAACTCAATCAAAATACTTTATTTACTTACCAACACTACTTTATAACTAACGCTAAGATACAACCAATAATTGATATCTTATAGTACAGTATGGTCAGTCTAGCGATTCTGAGCCAGATGTCGAGCTCCCAAAACAAAATCACTCATCAAATATCATCAAATATCAAGGGTCCGAAGGAGGGGAGGGTGGTGTGGGGTTGTATGTCTTACTTTCAGAATCATTATGACGTGCGATAACTGTAACCTCGTTCTTTGCTTATATACCTTGTAGTCCCTTCGGCCTTATTCTATGCAGTACTGCAGTTTACTTATNATGTAAGTTCATTCAAGGAAGAGTAAAAAGAGAGAGTTTTAACTCTTAGAGTTAACTCTCTAATTTACATGACCAAAATGTGACTTTCTCTGAAGCCTAAATAACGAGATATTGTTACTTCCAGGTATACCAAGATGTAATTTTCGGACAGCCATCTTCAAGAAAATGATTTTAGCAATTTGTCTCCATTTCTTTGGGTTTCAAAACTGTAAGAGGGCCAAATAATACTTTGATATATAGCTGAGTGGTATATTTAGCCACTAAGCTCCTGAAAGTGATCTTTTCTATATTTCTTGAAATGTTCTTTACCGTTATTTTCTAATTCGTCTAACTGAAACAAACATAATTTTATTTACTTATCAACATTACTTTATAACTAACGCTAAGATACAACCAATAATTGATATCTTATAGTACAGTATGGTCAGTCTAGCGATTCTGAGCCAGATGTCGAGCTCCCAAAACAAAATCACTCATCAAATATCATCAAATATCAAGGTTCCGAAGGAGGGGAGGGTGGGGTGGGGTTGTAAGTCCCACTTACAGAGTCACTATCGACGTGAGATAACTTTAACCTCGTTCTTTGCTTATATACCTTGTATTCCCTTGGGCCTCATTCTTTGCAGTACTGCAGTTTACTTATCTCAGGGGAACCTAACCGCTTGTATATCTCATGGGATAAGTAAATTCATTTAATTGACTGGAGCTATCGATTACTTTTTTATTGCCAAATAATATTTTTGTAACAAAAGAAATAAGGATGGGTAACCTTTTAGTTGTTTCGTAGACGATTCTGGAACAAGTGACAATTTCCTCATTTTGGAAAAATTTAAAGAATTTGTGAATGTATCTTTCTTGAATGAATTTTCGAAGTTTTCATGTCGATTCAAGAACTCTAGAATTAAGTTCGATCCCCTGATTCTGTACAGCTAAATGCTGAAATAAGAATGTAGCAAAGATTAGTCTCGCAAGTCAGAAGAAAAGAAATAAACACATCCTGCTTTTACTAATTCTGTCTCGATTTATTTGCAGACGTGTTTCAAAGCCCTTGAGGATTGGCTTAAAAGTAACATAATCATTGTTGGTGCTTGTGGAGGTGGTCTTATTTTTATTGAGGTAAATGTTTCATGATGTCGTTTTGCTTAATTCTAGCAACCTCGTTCCCAGGGTGTTCTTACGTCATACGCTAATCACGAAGCCGAATGAACACCCTGCTACACATTGCACAAATTCGCCCAAAAGAAGGGCGGATTAGCGGCCATTATGGATCTGTGGTTGGCCAGACAACGCTAATTGTGCGACCTCGATTCCAAACAACACAGTAACATGATAATGATTGTTGCTTGGTGACTAAGTTACATTGCTGTTATTTGAATAATTTGTAAGTTTTAGAGAAATAGTTTATGTTTTCTATT
The DNA here is from genome assembly GCA_004194415.1 of Aurelia aurita. Taxonomy (NCBI): domain Eukaryota; kingdom Metazoa; phylum Cnidaria; class Scyphozoa; order Semaeostomeae; family Ulmaridae; genus Aurelia; species Aurelia aurita. The sequence continues at coordinate 849,054 of REGM01000026.1, read as the reverse complement.
GTTTTCGAATAACCAATCAAATTGCAGAACGGCTACTTGTATCCCAGAGTAGAGGTAGAGCAGTGAACTCACTCTGGGGACGAGATTGTAATTCTAGCTAAATTTGCAACCCTCTGACATTTTCCCTTTCCCAGTTCAAAACTATAGAATACATTTCTTGTTTGCTTTGGTATGGTGTTGTTTAAACTTCAGGCAACTGTCAAGACTGCAAAGAAAATCCACAGGGACCCCTGGAAAGTGTATAACCCCCCATCCCCCGTAGAGTCCCTAGTCCCTAGCCTCCTTTGCAATAGCAAAATTATGACGTAATGCAATAAGCGAGAAATCGAAAGCGAGTCTCGCTTATTGTATAACGTCATAATTTTGCTATTGCAAAGGAGGCTAGGGACTAGGGACTCTACGGGGGATGGGGGGTTATACACTTTCCAGGGGTCCCTGTGGAAAATCTGTTTGAAAATCTTACAACTTTTACTTCGCAGAATATAAAATTACTTTTCCCAGCCAATAAAATATTTTGCAGAAACTTAGAGCATAAAAGCATAAAGCGTACAGCACGAATGGATATTCCGCAGCCAACAGTCTTTTAATGTTATTGTTACTGTTTGTTGTTGTTGTTGTTGTTGTTGTTGTTGTTGTTGTTGTTGTTGTTGTTGTTGTTGTTGTTATTTATTGATTTTCAGAAACTTTTATGTATTTGCAGACCATGTCCCAGATGGTATAGTGTTTTAATTTGAAAAAATAATAACTAAAAGAGTACTAACGGTCTCAATCATTTATAAATGATTTGGTTCGTGATTCGGAATGATTCGTGATTCATGATTTGTGATTCGTGATTCGGAATGATTCGGTCTCATTCAGTTATCATGATTTTATTCANTTTTAATGTTATTGTTACTGTTTGTTGTTGCTTTCGTTGTTGTTGTTGTTGTTGTTGTTGTTGTTGTTGTTGTTGTTGTTGTTATTTATTGATTTTCAGAAACTTTTATGTATTTGCAGACCATGTCCCAGATGGTATAGTGTTTTAATTTGAAAAAATAATAACTAAAAGAGTACTAACGGTCTCAATCATTTATAAATGATTTGGTTCGTGATTCGGAATGATTCGTGATTCATGATTTGTGATTCGTGATTCGGAATGATTCGGTCTCATTCAGTTATCATGATTTTATTCAGAATTTCCAGTCTATGATTTCCATGGCCTACTTAACAACTTTGCGCTATAATTTCTACAATTTCCTGGTTAAAAAAGCCTTATTCAAGAAATCTTAACAACTCCTAGTGGTTTCAATAAACTTTCCTTACAATTTTGCAATTTTTCCACAGCTCCTGATGCTAATTTTTACGTGCATGAACATCAGAGAAATAACTCGTAACACTACGGTTGCACCAATCAAACCTTCAGAACAAAGAGCATGGACGGAAAGAGAGGAAAATATGTCATATCAGAGAGGAGCACCCCAAGGTGAGGTTTTTAAATAATTTATTGGGACGAATGCAATTTAGCGGACCAGATTTTCTGCGATTTTTTCCGTTTTCTTCGAAACTGTGAATGTTGTAATTTTGTAAAATGTTGTAATTTTGAAACTATGTGAAATTGCAGCAAGATACATGAGCTTCATTTCAAACCATTTATTAGAAAGAAACGTCTTTCAAACAATCAGTTTTAAATATTTTCCGTCCATGCTGCCTTGATATTAAATTAATTTAGTACCAATTTACTTGACGCTACTACCAGCCTAAGATTACACAGGGGAATTCTACCACCTCACAGAATCCAATTAAAAGCAGTATTATTGCACAAATATATCGGTTTTTCGGTTCTTTTCTAAGTTTTTAAACGAAAATCATATTTTAATTTATCAAGGTTACCCAATGAGAGGCCGACCAATGAATCATCAACATCAAGGTGAGACTGAGATGTATCTGGATGATGATTATTATGATGATCCAATTGAGCATACGAGAAGGGAATGGGCACGATCGAGTTACAGAAGAGACGTTAGACTTGGTGATAGACAGACCAGGAAATAGACAGTGAACATAAAAGCTGATTTTTATACCTAAATATGAAGTATAGCAGATTTAGCTCAAGGATGCTCAGATTCCCATTAACACGTGAAATTTTTTAAGTCATAACGTTTTTATTAATAAAAAAACAATTGTCAAACAAACATCAGGTTTTCGTAATATTTTCGTTTCTTCTCTCGCTGTGACCAGTGTAAGAAGAGAACTATATTTACCGTCTGCGAGGTTGTTGTGTTTAAGATAGGGTCTCTCTTGTCCTTTGGGAATTAAAATTAACTTCTCGCTCTAAATCTTTTAGCATTCAAGTTAATGTCTTCTACAGGTCCATTTAGATATGCTGTTGCAAGTTTTGCAACTTTCAAGAAAGACCTGCTGACCAGAATTTGCCAAGAAAGCAACGATAGTTCGAAATAACGAGCTTACAGGCAAGATATGCTGTGTCATTATAATTCTAGTTGTCCATTTTCCATTTTTCACCCAAATTTGTTGCTAGCTAAATTAGATGTTTTAATCTTATATATAGTGTACCGTTGAAGAGGGCCTAACTATTCGAATAAAACAGGCATCAGTTTGGTCTTTTGCGCTTTTTTATTTTCTTTCAGTGCTGACTAGTTTCGCCCACTAGGGCATCTTCAGAGCAACTGATTAATTCAAAGTTTCTACCTCTATTTATAGGAAACTGTATGTCCATATAAGGTTAATTAATTTATGTTTATCATTTTGTCCTTATAAGGTAAAAATGTTCTTGTCGTAGGTTGTTGTTGTTGTTGGCCTGGTTCTNCATTTAGATATGCTGTTGCAAGTTTTGCAACTTTCAAGAAAGACCTGCTGACCAGAATTTGCCAAGAAAGCAACGATAGTTCGAAATAACGAGCTTACAGGCAAGATATGCTGTGTCATTATAATTCTAGTTGTCCATTTTCCATTTTTCACCCAAATTTGTTGCTAGCTAAATTAGATGTTTTAATCTTATATATAGTGTACCGTTGAAGAGGGCCTAACTATTCGAATAAAACAGGCATCAGTTTGGTCTTTTGCGCTTTTTTATTTTCTTTCAGTGCTGACTAGTTTCGCCCACTAGGGCATCTTCAGAGCAACTAGGGCATCTTCAGAGCAACTAGGGCATCTTCAGAGCAAAGATGTTTTAATCTTTGTATAGATTAGGAAGCAAAATAGAATTTATTAGCTACTCTCAGATATGTAAGTTATGTATGTATAGTAGTGTATTCTTGTTAACGCTTAGCTGCGAGCAAACTACGTCAAGGATTTTTATGTTGGTTTATGTAATCCCATAAACAGATGTAGATGCGAAGCAGATGTTGCGAAGCAGGGTTGGGAAGCAGATACAGATGCTCTTCCAAATTTTCCGATAAATCGTAACTCTTGCTTCCCTGCGGGGTGGGGGTTAACTTCAATAGGGAGATGACAGGGTGTGCCATTTTGACATGTGAAATCACATCTTTTTATTTATAAATTTTCCAAAAACCATACCCTAAAGTTTAATATAATGGGTCAAACATCCAAAATATTACGCCAACATTTATGATCATACCAAAAATGTTACCCTAAAATTTATTTTCTCCCTGAAAGAAGGCGCCCCACAAAATTGCACATACCGTGCCGGTATATATGGAAGTGACCCCCCCCCCTCCCCCGGTCTTGTCTCCATATAAGATATAGCAAATAATCTAAAGAATATGATAAACAAATTTCAAAATGTTCAATCTGTGACCATTTTCTGCCATCTCTTCCAAATTCGCCAATAATTATTTGGGGGAAATATTAGAATTTGTTGAGTGTGGGGGTAGAATTATCAGACGAAATTTTGGAAGAATATTTACACCTATTCTATTGCAGGGGATATCTTCGTGGCTGGTTGTACTACTTATGTCTCATTTCATTTGATGTTGCGTTTCGTTTCATAGATGGTTTCATATTAGCTTTTTTGAGGTAGATGTCTATGCTGGTTAATTTATGACAGTCAAAATTCGAAATTTGGCCTAGCTGGTTGAAGTAAGTAATTACGAGGCGCAAAGCTACTCCAAAACCTTCTGATTTCATGAGAATGGATCAAAGATTTCAAAAGTATATGGAAAATCTATGATCTGACTATTGGATATTTGTTGAAATTTCATTTGATTGCAGGTAAAAATTCAAATGGAATCGTCAAACTTCCTCCAAGTTGTTTTAGAATCAAACTTTAGTCATTAAACTTTTGACAGTGCGGACAGATAAAACAAGGGACCTTTTTACCGTAGTTACTAGTTATAAAGCATTTCATCTAAGTTTTGTTCATGTTAATGTTTCGTTATGGTAGTTTTAGCTTAGTTTAGTAAGTGTCAATGTTTAATTTGCTGTATTTTTTATTTACTGGACGCAAATATGTCATATGGTGATATATCGAAAGTAATTCAGTTCCGTAGCAAATTCACTTGTCTTCTGTGAAGGCTACAAAAATGCTTTTAGTTGCATCAGAAAAGAGAACTTCCGACCATCTTGTTTCATATATATAGTCTAGAACAAAATCGTTCTTAGGGGGGGGGGCGATTTATCTGAAGCGTTTGAGTTGTTCTTTGTTCATAGCTTTTCCACATTTTGATATAGATGGTTTGTCCCAAGCACGATTGTGCATTAGACAAAGTGGAACATGTTATTAAACAGTATTTGAAGATCTTAATTTGACTGTTGCAGAAAATTGTATAGCAAATGATGATACAAGCTAGTTGATATATCAGTTCTGGCAAGGAGCGAAACTACGATGAATAGGTCTAGTTGTTACAAGCGGGAAAAATGGCCCCCATAAAAATCTCATACGCCTTTGGCAAAACTCCTCTTATAGAAAAGAAAATATCTAAAACTCCTTTTGTTTTCAAGAATCTCGAACGCTTTTTCGAAAGAGTGAAACTGCACTCGAATCGAATAATATGCATTTGTTGTTTTTTATTAGGCAATGTGATTGGCCAAAAGTCGAGAGGCTTGGCAACTAGTGAATTGCCGCGTTCATTACCAGTCCTTTGGGGAAGCGCGCTCTTTTGAAATAGTTGTTTTGAAAGCGGCCAAGAAAAACTTCTAAGGATAAAAATCCAATTAAATCGACGAATTCTTCCCAAAATGGACCATTGATTGGAACACTTGCAAGGCAAGAAGCAAGCAATACAACTGCACCAACACTGGAGTAGATATTGGGTAAGAAAATAATTTCTTGAAAGGCCTGGCCGAACTATTATCCAGCCTCTCAGTGGTGGGCCTAAATTAAAATTGTTGTTGTTGTCAGCAAATAGGCCTAAGATTTTCCAAGCCTGCGAATTAAAGGCCACAACTTTCTCGAGATCAAAGGTAGATGTGCCTCTCCTGCAGTAACGATAACGGTGTACCTATATTTTGGTACCACCGTTATTCTTACAACGTGAGTGAGATTTTAAGCCAACGAATAAAAATTCACAACTTTCTCGAGATCAAAGGTAGATGTGCCTCTCCTGCAGTAACGATAACGGTGTACCTATATTTTGGTACCACCGTTATTCTTACAACGTGAGTGAGATTTTAAGCCAACGAATAAAAATTCACAACTTTCTCGAGATCAAAGGTAGATGTGCCTCTCCTGCAGTAACGATAACGGTGTACCTATATTTTGGTACCACCGTTATTCTTACAACGTGAGTGAGATTTTAAGCCAACGAATAAAAATTCACAACTTTCTCGAGATCAAAGGTAGATGTGCCTCTCCTGCAGTAACGATAACGGTGTACCTATATTTTGGTACCACCGTTATTCTTACAACGTGAGTAAGATTTTAAGCCAACGAATAAAAATTCACAACTTTCTCGAGATCAAAGGTAGATGTGCCTCTCCTGCAGTAACGATAACGGTGTACCTATATTTTGGTACCACCGTTATTCTTACAACGTGAGTAAGATTTTAAGCCAAAAAATTAAAATTCACAACTTTTTTGAGATCAAAGGAAGATGTGCCTCTCCTGCAGTAACGATAACGGTGTACCTATATTTTGGTACCACCGTTATTCTTACAACGTGAGTAAGATTTTAAGCCAAAAAATTAAAATTCACAACTTTTTTGAGATCAAAGGAAGATGTGCCTCTCCTGCAGTAACGATAACGGTGTACCTATATTTTGGTACCACCGTTATTCTTACAACGTGAGTAAGATTTTAAGCCAAAAAATTAAAATTCACAACTTTTTTGAGATCAAAGGAAGATGTGCCTCTCCTGCAGTAACGATAACGGTGTACCTATATTTTGGTACCACCGTTATTCTTACAACGTGAGTAAGATTTTAAGCCAAAAAATTAAAATTCACAACTTTTTTGAGATCAAAGGAAGATGTGCCTCTCCTGCAGTAACGATAACGGTGTACCTATATTTTGGTACCACCGTTATTCTTACAACGTGAGTAAGATTTTAAGCCAAAAAATTAAAATTCACAACTTTTTTGAGATCAAAGGAAGATGTGCCTCTCCTGCAGTAACGATAACGGTGTACCTATATTTTGGTACCACCGTTATTCTTACAACGTGAGTAAGATTTTAAGCCAAAAAATTAAAATTCACAACTTTTTTGAGATCAAAGGAAGATGTGCCTCTCCTGCAGTAACGATAACGGTGTACCTATATTTTGGTACCACCGTTATTCTTACAACGTGAGTAAGATTTTAAGCCAAAAAATTAAAATTCACAACTTTTTTGAGATCAAAGGAAGATGTGCCTCTCCTGCAGTAACGATAACGGTGTACCTATATTTTGGTACCACCGTTATTCTTACAACGTGAGTAAGATTTTAAGCCAAAAAATTAAAATTCACAACTTTTTTGAGATCAAAGGAAGATGTGCCTCTCCTGCAGTAACGATAACGGTGTACCTATATTTTGGTACCACCGTTATTCTTACAACGTGAGTAAGATTTTAAGCCAAAAAATTAAAATTCACAACTTTTTTGAGATCAAAGGAAGATGTGCCTCTCCTGCAGTAACGATAACGGTGTACCTATATTTTGGTACCACCGTTATTCTTACAACGTGAGTAAGATTTTAAGCCAAAAAATTAAAATTCACAACTTTTTTGAGATCAAAGGAAGATGTGCCTCTCCTGCAGTAACGATAACGGTGTACCTATATTTTGGTACCACCGTTATTCTTACAACGTGAGTAAGATTTTAAGCCAAAAAATTAAAATTCACAACTTTTTTGAGATCAAAGGAAGATGTGCCTCTCCTGCAGTAACGATAACGGTGTACCTATATTTTGGTACCACCGTTATTCTTACAACGTGAGTAAGATTTTAAGCCAAAAAATTAAAATTCACAACTTTTTTGAGATCAAAGGAAGATGTGCCTCTCCTGCAGTAACGATAACGGTGTACCTATATTTTGGTACCACCGTTATTCTTACAACGTGAGTAAGATTTTAAGCCAAAAAATTAAAATTCACAACTTTTTTGAGATCAAAGGAAGATGTGCCTCTCCTGCAGTAACGATAACGGTGTACCTATATTTTGGTACCACCGTTATTCTTACAACGTGAGTAAGATTTTAAGCCAAAAAATTAAAATTCACAACTTTTTTGAGATCAAAGGAAGATGTGCCTCTCCTGCAGTAACGATAACGGTGTACCTATATTTTGGTACCACCGTTATTCTTACAACGTGAGTAAGATTTTAAGCCAAAAAATTAAAATTCACAACTTTTTTGAGATCAAAGGAAGATGTGCCTCTCCTGCAGTAACGATAACGGTGTACCTATATTTTGGTACCACCGTTATTCTTACAACGTGAGTAAGATTTTAAGCCAAAAAATTAAAATTCACAACTTTTTTGAGATCAAAGGAAGATGTGCCTCTCCTGCAGTAACGATAACGGTGTACCTATATTTTGGTACCACCGTTATTCTTACAACGTGAGTGAGATTTTAAGCCAACGAATAAAAATTCACAACTTTCTCGAGATCAAAGGTAGATGTGCCTCTCCTCCAGTAACGATAACGGTGTACCTATATTTTGGTACCACCGTTATTCTTACAACGTGAGTGAGATTTTAAGCCAACGAATAAAAATTCACAACTTTCTCGAGATCAAAGGTAGATGTGAAAGGTAGACTTTTTTGGTCACTGGGGAGGAGGGGGAAGAAAGGAACTTTCTTTCCCCTCCCCCCCGGTGACCAAAAAAGTCTGCACATAGGCTATTAGACAATGTGATTGGCCAAAAGTCGAGAGGCCTGGCAACTAGTGAATAGCCGCGTTCATTACCAGTGCGTTGGTGAAGCGCGCTCTTTTGAAATGCTTGTTTTGAAAGCGGCGAAGAAAAACTTCTAAGGATAAAAATCAAATTAAATCGACGAACTCTTCCCAAAATGGAGGATTGATTTGAACATTTGCAAGGCAAAGAAGCAAGCAATACAACTGCACCAACACTGGAGTAGATATTGGGTAAGAAAATAATTTCTTGAAGGGCCTGGCCTAGCTATTATCCACCCTCTCAGTGGTGGGCCTAAATTAAAATTGTTGTTGTTGTCAGCAAATAGGCCTAAAGAGTTTCCAAGGCTGATGTAATTTGGAAGGGAGGGAGAGTAAACATTTTACTGCTTATTCAAATCAGATATTATTCTCAGAATGCAGACTTTTTCGAAATTCCATCAGCCTGAAATTAAAAAATTAACTGAGCAACGATCTTCATCACAGGCATCCTTGGAGGGAATAGACATTGGTCGGTAAAATATCGAGTGGTGCAGCCCTGTACCCTGATCGTACCCTTCCTTTATCGTCACCCTTACCAATCACTTGCTTGCTTCCTTATAGGCGAACTGGTACAGAAACTGCGCCGTTAGCAACCCCTGCGTTCGGATTACAGAACCTTGTTGCTGAGGTGTAATTAGAAAGTTCCTTGACAAACATTAATATGCATTTATTTTACCATGAAATAAATACCAAAACTCCCGTGTGGCATTTTAAATTCATTGAAGATTACTTTCAAAATATTTTTCTAAAGAATCGTTCTTTGTATTGGGGAATCAATCACATCCCCTTTTGAGCATGGCAGGAGACTTTTGTTTTCCAGGCAAACAAAACTTTCAAAGCACCTTCAAATGATTGTTGTTATCCAGACAAAACATGACATGTCACTGCGCCTGTAAATAAGTTTCTGGGGCATTTTGCAGCCAAGTATTGCCACAGTGTTTATCTATGTCTGGAGGTCGCTGATGAGTTATATTTCCAGCAATAGAACGGGGAGCAGAATCTCATGTCATCTGAATAAAAGAAGGTCAACATTTTGCTCGCATGATTAGCAAACCAAAACAGAAGAAACGAAGAACAGAAGAGCAATTAAAAACTCGCTTCATTATCTACACAATAACGGCCTAAGTAAGATCTTGTTACGTTCTTTAGCAACAAGTCTGACGCCTTCCATTTGTTTTTCTCATTGACACAGGCTTACTGAAAGTTGCAGACAAGCTGAGACAGACTTGAAGAATTGAAAATGCCAGCGTTAGGACCTGCTACGCCAACTCCGAAGGGGAAAAGACGGCCTAGAACTGCTGGAGTGCAAACTATCACACTTGCTGATCATCCAAGAGACAGAATTGCAGGTGAGTGCAATGCGTGTCTTGTTTCAATTTTCATAACACAAAGGTGTTTAGAAGACATGATATTTTTGGGATTTTTACGCGTCTTTGACAAAGCTTCGGACAAATTTGGTTTAAAATTGACGAATCATCTGCAAATCTTTTGATCGGAATTTAGCTGAATTTTGTGATTTTCATAAACAAATCTACAAAATTTTTAATCAGTTATTGTGCTACAAGACTTCGCTTAGGCCAGATAAACTGTACTCAATTCAGCCATGCGTGTTTTAAATTCAGATCTTTGATGACACACAATCACATTGTTTACATTGCAATTCAAATCATGTGTGCTCCTGAAAAATGGACATGAAAAATCTCTTTATGTTTATAAAGACGTGGCTTTACGATTTCTAAGCGCTGGTTTGCAATTGTTATCTTGGGTGAAAGTGCAATGCAATGTTCGCTTTCTTTATTTTGAAATTGATTGAGGTTGCCCCCAATATGAATTATGTCCCCACAAGTCATACAGACAGAGAATGAGCGAAATAAGACCCTGCACCCTGCTATTGTTATGATTTGGTTGGGCTTCTAGAAAACTGTAGAAAACTCCAATTTCATCATCGAGAAAGCACTTTCGCGACAGCTATAGTTGGCCATGCCACGCCCCTTTCTAGGTCCATTTCGTCATCTTGTAACACAGCAGTTTGGAATGAGATTTGACCACACTTATTCTGTGATATTCTAGTATACTTGGGGTGGCAAGGACCTTGCTTTTGTGGTACCATGCTTGTCCCAAAATGTGGAAAGTCGAACGTGATCCATAAATAGACCTAATTTCGGAAAACAATCGTTCTTGTTTTAGGGAAGACGTTCCTAAGAAATTGATGTTAATTAGCTCGAAAATTTGAGACAATATTTTAAACATTCCGCCAAAAAAAATTATTTAGAAAGCTTGGCATTGAGGGGAGTAAAACGTTAATAAAAATTTAGAAAAAGTATTCAGTTTAGGGACAGATAGATATTGAGCCACATTTATATGTCTATTTATATGTATCTATGTCTAAACAAAATTAATAACTCAGAACTCAGAACGACATAATCCAAAAATAGTAGGAAAGCTGAGGATCGATTTTTATTCATGTTTATTCAAGGCGCGGCATGGGAGGCCTACAATGTGATCACGTATTTCATTGTGTATTGACACAGACTGCGACGTTTGAGCCGGTTGCCAAAGGGAATTGAGAGAGTTGAACTTAGAACAGACATTGAACAATGGAGAGTAGCTTAGTTACCAAGGGGTTGGCAAGGTTACTGCACGGTAATGTTTGGGTGTGATATCAAGATCGACTGAGTCATTGCGTCATTGTGTGTCGCTTTCCTTTCAATAATTCTGCCTCAAATATAGAAATGGCACATTCAGGCCTTTCTTTGGATTGACTGGCTTGAAAGGAATTTTTGGGTATTTTTCTAAAAGAATTGTACTGTTGACCGTTGATATCTTGATTATTTTCAAAATTACAGCTTTTTTTCTTCAGCAAAAGGAAGGGAAGCAAGTTTCGAAAATTATTAAGACCATCATAATTTTTAAAGTAACGGAGGAATAATGGTATAGAATTTTTAAGGAACCATGGTTCATTCAGGGCCCTATAAATACAGTGGTAAACAGAGGTATGTCGCTTTTCAGGTGAACTGTTTAGATATTTGATGACGTCACAATCTCAGACAAGTTGAAATATAAAAACGCTGTAATTTTGAAACTAATCAACATATCAAAAATATCAATGGTGGAATTATAGAAAATTACCCAAAGTTCCTTTGACTTCGCTAAATAATTACCTCAAAATATACAGAACTACGTGAGTTGTGAGACAGCATAGCCACGTGCCTTTATTTTACAACGGAGCACTTCTCCCCAAAGTCAAGTTCTCAATTTGTCCCCAGGGCCCAAAACGATATCATTAAATGTAATTAAAAGACGACCTCGATTTTAAGGACGATATACCATGAAATAAAAACCATGAAAGTTTGTGTGGCAGGTTATTAAATCAAGACCAATATTTTCCTTTAAATCCATAAAATATTTAGCGAAGATAAATTCATTTGTAACAACCCGCTAATCTCACCACCATCCACCAATGGTTTACCATGTCATCAGCTAATACAAAATAATTCTATTCAAAGCAATGTCAACAAAGCAAGTGATCTTTTTGCTGTTCTACAAAAGAGCCTGGACCGAGCGATATTTTTATAAATTTTGTAGAAGTCTGAGGAATTTTCGAATGTGCACAACAGTGATTGAAGCTATAACTCCAGTCAATTGAGCCTTTCGAATACAACTGTATAAAAATTTCGCTCGATCCAGACTCTGGTCTCAGTGTTTTGATTTCGTATTTATTTGGAATTAAGTTTCAGTAACATAAATTAATTTGTAAACTTTCCTTCTATAAAGAAAAACAGCTACAGTTAATTGATTACAATTGTTGCAAGAATATTAATAAAAAATACGCAGAGAAAGAAAATTGTGCTACGGCTGTGACAACATAAAGGAGTTGTCATCTGCGTTTAAAGGCCTTTTAAAGTTTTTGTCTCAACATTAGTTCACATTTTGGTAACTCAAACAGCTCTCGTCTAAAGGTCCTGTTTTGCGAGGACTTTCTAGATTCTTTTTGGTGTTCTGTCACCACTGTAAACCATAGTCTTACCTCACAGATCGAACCTTGATAAAATTCATATTCCGAGCAACTTTAGCAATTAATCTCTTATAGCCTCACATACGAATGGCTTAAGCCTCGATCTCATACGTTAGATATTCCCAAGTTCAAATGGTCCTCAAATTTAATCTTAATCAGATTACTCGATCCATCTCTTTTTCGGAATCTCTTTGTAAATTTAAAGCCCTTTAAGCTCTTCTTAAGTAGCAAACCCGGCGTGTTCTTATAATGTACATACTATTTTACGGCGAACATAGACATATGGCTTGTCACTAAAACATAGAATTATTCATGAAAACATTAATATGTAAATAAATGCGAAAGAACAAACCAATCTTCTTAGTACTTCACTGAGATCCTTCTTTGAAAATCCGACGAAGGCTATGTGTGTCTACAAACGCTTCTTTTGAGAGCTCACTACTCATGGAATGTTTTTTTGCTCGACTTATGAAACACGCTATCATTCGACACGATACACGTATTTTTCGCAGAAACTAAGATTTTGACCTAGTGCTGAATGTTTCTTAAAATTATCAGATTTTGAGTACTAAAAGCTTCTTAACAGTTTCATACAAGGTTCCTCAAATGATCGTTTATTATTTATCGTTGGGGCTCTGCTGTGCCTTTTTGAACCTTTTATAGCCAATTTTATGCAAACATGCCTGTGTTTAGTAGCCTGCGTGCAGCCTCAACACTCCTCAGCCAAAATAGCCTCAACACTCCTCTTTGGCTGAGGAGTGTTGAGGCTGCACGCAGGCTACTGTTTAGACATTCATCAAGTAATACCGGTAAGACCATGGGCGTTAAGAAACGCGGTAGTTATTTCTACAAACATTTTTTTTTGCTGTGTCCCTATGCCCGTGAAGGTTGTTGTTGTTGCTTCAGGAGAAAGAGAAGGACAGAGAGTCAAATCAGTCAAAGAAGGACAGAGAGTCAAGTTCAGTCACTCAAATCAGAACACAGGGAAACGAGGAAAACCAGGCACATCAACAACAACCTTCACGGGCATAGGGACACAGCAAAAAAAAATGTTTGTAGAAATAACTACCGCGTTTCTTAACGCCCATGGTATTACCGAGTAATAAAATACAACTAACAAGCAAGAGTATACTTCAGATTCCTAAAAATAAACACAAATAGATAAACAAGTTTCTTAGTTGTTATTTTTCCAGTACTCAAGTTTCTCAATTTTTTGGTGATGATCTGAGTGTTGACTTTCTTATGAAGAGTTACTTAAATACGTGTATCTTGCAAACCTAGACTTTACTAATTGTAGACTTACTACAACAGATCAAGTACTGTTACCACCTTTAATTAATTCATATTCTTCCAAGGGCGCCTACCTTGTATGAATTGGGTTTATTCGCAGTTCAGTTTTCGTGACATAGTACACACAGCAATTGCTGCATTGTAGCCGTTTTATCCGAACCGGAAGACGTAAGATGACGCAAGATAATTTTGTGACAAATTGCTCACAACTAGCAAGACAGCAATTGCTCCGTGTACTATGTCACGAAAACAGTCACACAAGGTAGGCGCCCTTGATTCTTCGTACAAGTCGTATTTTTATTGAAATTACTGTTATCTTTAATTAATTAGATTTATAACAATGTTACGAAAAAGTGAGTATTTTGTAAAAAGTCTAACAAAGGGACATGTGAATGAGACTGTGACATCTAATGAGCTTAATAGCTAAGTCACATTGGCTTAAAAAGTAATTCCAAAAAGAGGTTTAAGTGTCTGTGAGGATTTCGAAAGATTTGTTTCATTTTGTCATCAAGTCATCTTGTTAAAATTAGGCCTTTGTGCATATGCATAGCCTTGGCGTGAGAAGACTGGTGTTTGGTCCATTAAAGTTCTACTTTCTGCCGTGAATTAATCTTGTTATGAAAGTCCTGCCTGATGGGTTAAAATGGGGGTTTGGATTTGATGGACTGGGAGCACAAACAGCAAAACTATGGAGTGGAATAGTATTTTCATTACCGACTTTATATCTACGACGTTGATTGGGATTTCCCAAAAGCTATAACTGTAAAAGCAGGATCATTGACCCCGTATGGGAGCCTCTTGTTAATTTGAAGACATCGTTTTATCACAGTTGCGTAATTAGACAAGGACTTTTCCAGTAAATTTCTAGATTTTGTTACTAAGTCGACGAATTTTTGAATGTGCATAATACTTTTTCACATATTTCGAGGTCTGGGGGCACGTACCCTCTATACCCCCAAGAAATAATGCCTCTGTTGTTTGGGATCCAAAGAGCTTCTCTCCTGCTGGTCATCAAAGTTGGCCACCTTTATTGAAGTTTTTGAATTGGTCGAAGTTCTGGTTTTTGGAATTGAAAAGATACTCGTAATATGTTGTTATAACAAACCATTTAAAATTGGATAAAAAACAGCTGTTCCTTTGAAATATAAAACTGATCAGAATTTTACATCTTGTTAGCCTCAAGCTGTTTTTGTTTATTGTCCATAATTTATAAGCATATAAAATTGGCCTATAATGCCAAATTCTTATGTGAGATTTTCCTTGACAAATACGATCTGGCATCCCTTTTAGATCTTTGGCCAGTTTAGCCAGAATGTAAACTTATTTAGAAATTTCGTACGCTGGGTTCCAGAGCCTCGAAAAGGGAGAAAGTAAACACAGAGGCGGGGAAATTTCGAGTAATCGTAGATCGTTTTACGCTCTCTGGTAGAAAAATATTAAATATAGATCGTCATGTTGATAGCTGATGGACGAACGATAATTTAAGGTCATTTGGCACTGGATGCTGGGCAATTCTGGCCGATTGACGTCGCCCTCTCTCTAAAAACTTGGAGTAAATGTGTGGTCGCCATTTAGCCTGAACTGGACGCTGTTAATTTACTATTTGGTTGACTGTGTTTGACCTGGAATAGACTTATTAACTGTGGTGTAGGAGGCAGAAAGAACGAGAATAAGGATTTTCTGCGAATCATTTTCCTGGATATTGTAGAACTCTACTTACAATAAATTGTTGACGGCGATGGGGGAGTCTGTCAGTTTTTTGGCCTGACCACGAAAATATTTCCTACGAGATTATTTTGATCAAATAAAGAAAATAGTCGTAGAAAAATTTCACTCCTTTTTCAAGCCAAGAAAAGTGAGCCTCCGTCTTATTCTTTCCCAACGTATTGTACCGATTTTGTTTAGACATAATTTTGATCGCTTCCATAGATTCCAGGCCACTAGATTAATTGCATCGCATTAGGGATTCTAGTAGGCTTGCTTTTATGAACTCTGATTGAATGTATTTAAACGACTGTTTGTTTACATGGTTCGTGCACCCATGCAAAACAGCAACAACAACAGACGTTGCGGCTCAATTCCCTGCGCAGTGTTTGTGATTCAATGGATTCAATAGGGCGGGATTTGTAAACAAAAGAACACAAACATCTTTTCACTCATCGATCCATCGAAGATAGCAGTGAATGAGATTTGTTGACATTTTTATCACAAGAATAAATCGGTACCTGCTTGTCAAGATTTTGCAGAATCCATTGCTGTTCAAAGATCACGAGAGAAATTATCGATTGCTCATCAAAGTTATGGGGTAACATTTTTACCAGGTCGACACTTTGAGAGATTTCGCTGCTGAAAAATGGAGCTGGACTCGGGGGGATTTTTAATCCTCTGTTCAGACGATGATGATGACTGGGAAATGAGGGATTATGATGGTGCGTTTTGCTCTTTTTAGCTCAAAATGTTTGTTTATGGAGCTATCAAACTTTGCGATTTCATACAGAATAAATAACTAATGAATACTGGTGAGGATTTCGTGTTTGACTTTATTCAGATTGTTTGCAATGCTCGGTTAGTTTCGTGAAAAGCGAAAGGATGCAGGCCATTTTATTTTCAAATTAGGCTAGCTAGTTGTAATTAGATTTAAATCCTTTCAAGTCAAATGGCGGGAGATTTATAGAAGGCTTTGTTTGCAAATGAAAAATGAACCTTGAAGCTTCCACGAAACACGATATTCTCACGACTTTTTAGGAAACTGGAACAATGACAAAATGCAATGTGTGGTTTTTGCTGCTGTAGTAAGCCTATTGATGTATGGAAAAAGGTCTCTGATACTTTGTGCACAGGTTTGGTCACACCCAATTTTATAGATAAGAAACTGCTTATAAGAAACTGTAGGCTTGATTTTTCAAAAATTGAGAAACCTTGCTTCCCTGGATGAAAAAAACTAAGCAACTGTTATAGTTTTAGCATTAATTTTCCTAGGTCACTCAAAAATGTCTTGACAGGGTTGTTTTGAGTATGATTTCTGTTAATACTTGTTTTGAGGTCTTACTAAGGTCTTTGAGGCCTGGGCTTTGAACCTCAAATTGAGGTAGTGCCCATGCACGGTTAATCTAAAAGTGGTGGCGAGGAGCTTTTTTAAATGCAATGCATCTTGGTAAAAAGTTCCTTGCTGCCATCTTTATCGTAATCATCTGTTGGGGAGGGGTGCTCATTGGAGAAGGGGATTCATACCCTGGGGTTGCTTCAGTAAATTATTTTGATCAACGAAAAAGTGCCTTTGCACTTGTAACATTAACATTTATATTTATAAAGGGTGTCCAAAAGAATGTGCCCCATTTGTATAGCTGCTGTGAAGGAGCGATTTTAGTTGTCTCATTTTTGATACTGTGTTATAGGAAAATCTTCAAATAAGAGTTTAAGGCCATGTTTGAGTAAATTTGACCATATAACTCTTTGGAAAAGTAAGTAAATAGAAAATGATTGAAGTTTGTACAGCGACATGACTGCCGCACGGATTTCAGTTGATACTGGAGAGAAGAAGATTCCCTAGATTTCCGACTTGACTAAGGCTGTCGGAATAGACGATTACGGAAAAGATGGCGTCGGGGGGCATTTGACCAAGATGCATTGCGTTCTATAATGGAATCAACAGTGATTCTATAGAGATTCGATCATCAAACGCTATGCATCTTGGTCAAATGCCCCCCGACGCCATCTTTTCCGTAATCTTTTATTGGCCAGGCTCTCCTCAATCCCTTTTTCCTAATTAAAAAATGGTCTATTTCAGTGTTGCGATACAAGAAAGTCAAAATCAGAGGTTTTTTGTGACATCTAGAATCTATATATGTATAGGAAAGAATACTGTTTCTTGTTCATAAAGGCTCTGGTTGTAGGATTCAGTCCATGTAGTGATAACAACAACATTACAACCCATAGTTATGATGATGATGATGATGATGATGATGATGATGATGATGATATTCATATGTAAGTTTGGAGTTGACTTACCAGAGTGCCCCTCTTCATGTTATGGTGTAGCTATTCTGTCTGAAACTTCTAATCTGGAAAATCTATAAACAAAACACCTGTGCGTGGAACAAATTAGCGGTTGTGATTGGTTTATCGAACAAAAGCTTCATCACCATTTGTCCGGATCTTGCATTCATAAATTAAAATTCTCTTATTAAAAAGAAATCGAAATCTTCATTTTCATCAAAGCAAAATACTTCTAAAGGTTCTGTCGTAAGTTCGGTACTCATCTGCTATCAATCCCCTATCAATCAGAATTTAGTTTGATACTGTCAAGAAAATAATGGTCTCATTTGGAAGAGAAAAACATTCATCCTCTTATGAAATTTAAGAGTTTAATATCTCATCTTTGAAAAAGGGCAGAGTCATCTTTGCTCATTCAACCAAATTCTGCTTAGAGAAGACATCAAACTATTTAATTGCCAACTTTATTGAGATGTTTTCTGGCACAGGTGTTGTTTGTTGGTTCTCATAGACAAATTTGGTGAATCTATAAACATTTGTGACAAATTTGTTATGTGAAATGGCACATATCTTGCATTGTGGTTGTCACTAATATGAATTTGGATGACAAGTGTGTCCTTTAAGTGGTAGCTTTAGTGACAATATTTTGTGACAATATTTTGGAAAAATAGAATTCAAAGGTCGTTTGAAAAATGCCAAGGTCTTCGAGAGACCGCAGACAAAGTGGGGGTGGTGGTGGTGGTGGTGGTCGAAAGCGTTCATGGATGCCATGGCCACAGAAAAAGGCACATTTGAAGCAAATTCTCAAGGGTGAGTTGGCCTGTGTGTTGTTTTCAGTTTTTCATGGGTGCAATTGCAACCCTGTTGACTAGGAGCTATCTAATGGGAGACCCTCTTAATCAAGAATGCTGCAACTTTTATTAAAACGGGGACCCCGATGTTTAAACGTTCACTGTTATATTTCAGACCAGGACACCTAGTAACCTCTTTGATTACCGTGAGTTCCTTTATGAAAGACTCTTGTATATCCATTCGGCAAAGTAAACTAAATCCCATATATGGTGGTCCAGGACGTGCCATATGGGTGGTTTTGCAACATCAGAAGTAATTTTTGAGGTATCATTTTCATCATTTTCCATACATTCATTTTTTTTATAAGAAGCAGCTTATAAAAAATGGTAGGCTCAATTTTTCAAACTTAAGGAACTACCCTACCTGCATTAAAAAAGCTAAGAAAGTTGTGTAATTTGTAGATTTAATTTTCCCAGGTCACTCGAAATGTCTTGACGTTGTACAGTAACAGTAAATGTTTTGAAATTGTTTCGAGTGCGAATTATGTTACATAACATATTTTGAGATCTTACTAAGCAACTTGGAAGCCCTTCTAACACACTTTTATTGGCTCTACACTTATTGCATTAACAATGTAAGAAACAGATGCGAAACGTTTGGTAGCTTAATGGCTCTAAGATTAAAAAAACTGCCGACGAACCCCGGACCTTAGTTTCTTATAAAAAAATGAGTGTAACGCCCATAACTTTAGGGGTATCAGTTTTGAAGACACAACTTTTGAATCTCATAAATTTAGACATGCTATCATTTGCACAAGTTGATAAATTATGCGGTAATGTGTTGTACCCTTTTGGATGCCTTACCAGAACATTTTTTATTCATTTCGAGCATTGTTTGTCAACGAGCGAATAAATTTGGGGGTATGATATCAAGGTCCATAATAGCCCACCCTACAACAACATCTCCCTATTGAAGTTACGCCCCACCGCGTCCATTGGTCAAGCTTCGATCTCCAGGTTTTATAACACAGGGGGGCTGAAATCCTTTAATCCTTTTTGCCCACAGGGATACGTGGGGGATACGTCTGCTTTATTATAAAGTTATGTAATTCGTGTTTGCATCTGTATTCGAATAGGATTCCGAATAGATTCATAACTATAATATTTTCACTTTGAATAGACCTTTTAGCTATTCTGCAAAAGAGTCTGGATCGAGCGATATTTTTATGCATTTTTATATGAAAGGATTCGATTGACTGGCGTTAGAGCTTCCCTTTCATTACTATTGTTCACATTCGAAAATTCTACAACATGTATCAAAATATCGTTCGATCCAGACTTTTTTGTAGAATAGCTTGTAAGGTCTATTACTGCAGTCAACCTCGTATAATTCCGATCATTGCGAACTTAGAAAAACAATGGAGTCCGTCATATAGGAAGCAATTTGAAATGGGAAATGCGGATAGGACGTTCAGTGTTCTCCGACTTACAAAATGACCGGCTTATGCAAGTCCCACTTACGCGAGTCTGATTTATGTGAGGTTGACTGTGCTAGTAAATTTAAAATAACTGGTTTCTCGCATGAAAGCAAAACTATACAAGGTATACGTCCATGTGCTAGCTGTTGAAAAAAGTATTTTTGCTGTTTGATTTTCCAAACATAAGGACATTTGTCAGATATCAATTATGAAAGAAGATATTTTCTTGGCTTTCTGAGACAACGTGTTTACAACCTCTGTTGCTAGATATTAGCTATTCGGCAAAAGGGTCTGGTACGACCTACTTCGTTCTACCTTTTTCTATATTGCTACCTAGCNTTTTTAGGACACTGAGAAGCTAGGCTTATAGAGCAATGTCCTGGTCCTTCCTATCGATGTGGCCACACCTCTGCGATTCCTTTAGCCTGGAATTACAGAGAGTTGGCGACTCTCCTCACTCTACGTAGCAGGTTCGACAGGGTGGGGACTCGAACCACCAACCCTCAGGCTGGTAGTCAAGCACGCTACCGTTGAGCCATCCCTTTTGAATAAATTGGTGAATTTTCAGCCAGGGATAGGAGCTTTCATTCCAACCACTACTGGAACCATTTTGAAATCCTGATTCTGGCGAAATTGTCTATTATGAAAAGGCTTTGCAAAATTTTAGATACAGTTGAACCTTGATGGCTTGGACGCGGTTGTTTCGAAGTATTCGCTATTGTGAACAATTTAATATCTCCCCTTGCTTAGCTTAGGTAAGGGTAGAGCTATGGATATCTCAAACAAGTTGTTATGACTGGAACAAATCTCTGTCTTTCTTGAGAATTTGAGCTATCGAAGGTTTAACTATATCAACAAAGCCACCAGGCATCACTTACTTAACTTCATTAACAGCTAGTTATATCACTCTGGCGGTAAAAAGCTCAGCGGCATATCAGCCGAAAAGAAAGGTTCATAAAACCGATATTCTGTTCTTTATACTCACACATCTTTGATTACGAATGTGTTTTATCCCTTGTATTTTCGAAATATGCAGATTACACTTGGCGCAGTTTGTTTGAGATGTTAAAATGGTGACCCCGTCTGGTCTAGACTAGCCTTATTCAGTGGCGGCTGGCAGGCAAAAAAAGAAGGTACTAGAAAAACAAAAATTTGTGAGCGAAGCGAACAAATTTTTGTCTCAGAACAGCTGGGGGTATGGGGGGCGCTGTAAGCCCCCCATTGGGGTCCAGGGGCGAAGCCCTGGGAAAATTCGTGTTTTTATGCTAATATCGTCATGAATTGTCTCTAAATTGCAAGCTAAATACTTTACCGAATAGCTTTTTTAGAAAGTTGAGTATGGAGATTTCGAAGTCAAAATATCGTAGATAAAGCATAACAATTCAAATATGAAAATTGACAAATCGACAGATTCCACAGGTTGTCTCCAGTCGACTGAAAACCACTTTCTCGAGCAAACGATGTTGCTTTCATCTAGAAAAAATGAAAATAGGAAATTATGAAAGATCCCTAAATCCTATTCCAAAAAAATATAAGTATTATAAATTTTAAGTACGATCCGACCTACAATAGGAGACACTACATAATCTGTTTGATAATTTGTAGAAAGCTCTCGTTTTCAATAAATCTATTTTTCGAGCCCCCTGCTACAGCCGGCCCCCCAATCCCTTGAATAATGTTAGTCTCCCTTGAAAGTACGAGTTATCGAGTTTCTTACCAATTGGTTTCTTATAAGAACTTTGGATCATAACCAGAAGGACTGGTAGCACTGCGATGGAAATACAACGAGTCATGTCGATCGCTGGCTACGGTCTGTTAAGAGAGGCACGTCAGCAATACATTTGGAAAGTTAATCACTTGCGGCACCCAGCCCACCACTGTCTAGCCGCTGTTCATGGGAGTACTAGAAATGAGATTCTAGTAACGCGGGTTTCTCGTTCCTCTTGTGGTGCGCAAAGCAAACAAAAATCGCATTTATCATCTATTATCTAACAATATGACATCATATAGCATGCTTTGAATGATTCTATTTGCATTAGGAATGTATCGGAGTAGGGAAACAGCTATCAACTGTTGCATTTCCTCCGAATAATAAAGCTTGTATAAAATGAAAAAATAGATCCTTACCTTGGATAGATCCCCCATAACCAAACAAGGCCAACAAAAGTGAGTGTTCTTTTCTGCATCGCCACACATCCATAACAAATTATTGTAAGCAGTCTCACTATCTCGGTTCTTGATGACAATTTTTGGGCAAGGTCTGCCATCCTTCTTCAAACTGAGACGTTGCTCGTGGGTCAAACGACCCTGTGCTGACGAGAGGGCAAAAATACGCGAAACTCCAGAAAGGTATCCAATCCCTGCAATTCGGTTCATTTTCAGCAAAATCAGATACTATTCACGTTGCTTGAAAAACTAGCATTCTGAATGAAAATGTTTGTTAATAAACCATATATACTAAATGCATCCAACCCACGTTACTGTGGCTAGACAAGAGGAATACATCATAGTTACCAAAAAAATAAGGAAATTATTGTAAGGGGTGTAAAAATTAGTCACTAAAAGCTAACCCCACTGTCATGCCCAGAAATAGAAAACAGACGTAAAGTTTTGTAACGTACTTTCGAATGCCTCAGTTACCGTTCAATAAAGTAGCAGATTGTTTGACGTCATTTGAGACTGCTGAAAGACTGCGGGGTCGATTTCGTAATCTTGAATGGATGCGTTATTTTGGCGGCCATGCAGCATTACTAGGAAGAGGAATCTAGTACTGCGAGCGAATTTACTATTGTTGGATTAAGGAAACACAAAGAGTCTTGCGTTATGACGAGACACATATCACAATGGAACTGCTTTTTGCAGTACTGGATGAATGAGGTCTAGTACCGTGGTGAACATAAAGGACTGTTCAGTACGCATCAGTCAACAAGAATTAAGATATCATAGGGAGGGTCAGATATTGGCTCTCGTGTGCTCTGCCGCTCTTCCTTTGATTTGTTTTCATGATTGATTCAATATAGTTTGGATCATTGAAATATAAAAAAATAAAACCATTAAAAAATACTTCAAACTTTGAAAATAAAATGGTACTAGACTAGTACCTCTAGTACCGCTGCCCGCCGCCACTGGCCTTATTTGGTAGGGGTTAGCTTTATTTAGTAGGCCTATCAGACACATAAAGCTGATAGCTACGTAAATCTTAACACTTTGTCTCATTCTTGCTCGCTCTTAATTCACACGTACAAAGATCACTAAAAGACTAAAGGTTCTGAAAGTATAATAACCCTTCTTTGAGACAAGCTTAGCCAAGTTGAGCCAACGGAAGAAGTCGTATTATTGCTCATTAAAGTTAAAAAACAGAATCGATGACGAAATTCTAATGTTTGAAAAATAATGGGTGCAAATTCGAGGCTGTTTGGGGTTCACTGAAAATGGGAACAGACCTATTCGCCTAAGGTTTATTTACACCCAGCTCAAGTGAAGTGATCAGTCTCTTGATAAAACATCTTTTGATTTCTTTAACATATTTCGTGCCATGAAAACTTGTGCCTTTAATGCAAAAATTAGATGCTAAAACTTCTCAAGAGTTTGATCACTAACAAGGATGGGTTTTGCAAGAAACAAGAATGGCAAGAAAATTCTTTAAACTGGGTGCATTTTTGGTAAAACAGTGTCCTAAATAAAGGAATGAAACGCGAAAAATCTTGAGAGTACAACGTCGTCATAAGGGTGGGTGGATCATCCGAGGCTCTGGGGCACACCCCTGTACAAAAGTGGGCCCAGTACCCCATTGGCTGGGTTGTCTCAAAGACATCTGAGTTTTCTTGAGCTTTGCCCGTACTTGGAATTTATTCGCAAAAACACTTCGAATCAAATTAGAAGCCCTTTTTTCCGATTTGCTAGGGTATGTGAAAGCTACGTCATCTCTGCTAAAGTTTCGTTTTGAACGTGAATGTTATTTTATGTTTTTGCATCTTTAATTATCTGTCTGCTTAGATCTAATAATTCTTGTTTCTCTTTTTCTTCAGATGAAAGAGATGCAGTCCAAAAGAGAGTATTTACAAAATGGATGAACGTGCATCTCAGGAAGGTATAAAGTTAACTTGTTATCAGCTAGTTATCGCAAGAAGAGGGGACGAACTGGGCCTTTTCTTCTAGTCTGAATTTCAATTTTCGCGAGGCTGAGATTTTGAAACTCATTTTTCCTGTTTTTTTTTTCAACGAAGCTCTGTTACATCTAAAAATGATTGTCTTCGTCAAACAATTTACAGGGTGTCACACGCAACCAAAATTAAACCACGTCACACGTCACACGCAACAAACACATTTTTATCAATTTACAGGGTGTTCGCAAAAACCCTCCTGATTTGATAGTGATCGCGATGGTGATTCCGTGATCGTGATCCTGATTTGATAGTGATCATGAGATTGTTTCTTTTTAAATCACTTGTGTTGCAAAAGGGCCTAACTTAATTTCAGTCGGTCCCTTTCGTTTGTTTATCTTATTTTGTCATTGAAATATGATTCCTTAATTCGTTCTTCTAATATTCAAAGGTTGAAGCAGAAGTGAAGGATATGTATGTGGACCTTAAAGATGGCAGATGTCTCGTCGATCTTCTTACACTGCTCAGCGGAGAAAAACTGGTA
This sequence comes from Aurelia aurita, assembly GCA_004194415.1. Taxonomy (NCBI): domain Eukaryota; kingdom Metazoa; phylum Cnidaria; class Scyphozoa; order Semaeostomeae; family Ulmaridae; genus Aurelia; species Aurelia aurita. Next base: position 824,573 of record REGM01000026.1, on the reverse strand, counting down.
TGATTTTTTATTAGATTTTTCTTTCGTAATTTCCTAAGCTTTCAAACAATTTCCCTCCCTTTTCCTGCCCTGATACGTAAAGCCAGACCAGGTTCAAAAGTCTTGACTTTCTCTTCTTCAATAGCTTCCTCTTTTGTGCCTCGCAGCCTCCATCCCGAAGAGTTTAATTTGGAAGGGGAAGGAGCATTACTAGTAATTTTTGTGACAATCTTTATGAATTATCCACTGGTTTTAAAGTTGTAACTTCCACGATATTTTTCTCTATAGATTAAAGAAAAAAGTGGATTGAGATTACACAGGATGCAAAATGTCCAAACATGCCTAAATTTTCTACGATCACGAAAGGTTTGTTGTATTTCTTACTTATGTTATACCAGTAAACTTGTCCTTGTACAGGGTGTGCCAAATGGTCTCTTATATTTTGCACCTCACAGGTAATAGACGTCTCTGCTCTACTTGTTTTCAAATTTTATCTTTTCCTTATAGTTAACAGAGTACCTTAAAAATACGCACCTGATTTGTAAGGAAGAAATTTTGAAAATAGTTACCACGGTTTCTATTCGGTGGACTTTCAAACAGGCAAAGAATTTTTTGTACACTTGGTGGACGAAGTTGATGTCTTTCTGATGAGACAATTTGTTGGAAGGTTTTCCTCGTACTTGCGCTGTTTTTTACCCCAAACTTTACTGATTTTCTTTAAGAAGATTAAAAACAACAGCTTCTATTAATTTCTCATTTGTTGCACTTTTTAGAAGTTTCTGAAGGTCCATTAAAGTTTTTTGGGATGGTTTATTCTCCCATTGCCATATAATCATTGCCCACAGCAGCAAATCAAATTTAGCTCATAATTGTCTGACTTCAAATAGTTTTCTGAATCTCTAGTGTCTTTTCAGTGCGATTTCATCTTATGGGAATCTTAGACATATGATCTAACTGAGTGAATTCGATACAGCAAAACAAGGCCAATGTTTACTCGATTTTCTTTTATTTCAGTTCGAAAGAGGTATAACTCACTCACTAGTTAAAGTTGAAAGGGACTGCCCTGTGAGTGTTCACTCTCAACAAATCTCACTGGAAAATCGTGCTCAATAACGGAAGCATTTGCTGATTATTTTCGTCGAACACTGGTCACAGCAAATCGTTAGATAAGATCCAAAATGATGTCTCCGCCGCGAATACTTTTTATCTTCCTCCAGTCATATTACGGTTTTAAGAATCTGACTGTAGGCTTCCAATTATGAGAAAGCTGAATCTGAATTCTAAACTATGGCCTAAGAATAAAATCCTATCGTTTCCCCATTCAGTGCAAGGAAAAAGCAGGGCTGGAAAAAGTGCCCGACCGCGCGACCGCCGGTCGGAGGCATATTTTGGAATCTGAGATTACAATGGAGGCACTTTTTAACTTCGCTGAAAGGATATTTTCCAGTCTTCATTATTTGAATAGAATGTATCATATATATAAGATTTATTTGAAGGAAAAAGAGCCTCATATAACAACATCATATTGACTTTCCAAATTCAGGAGACCATCTTATCCACAGATCTTCTTTTTCGTTTAAAAGTGTTACAGCCAAGAACTCATTCACGTTTGAAACAATTTGAAAAAAAGACGTTTTCTTAAAATGTGAACGTAGTTTTCATAAGAAACTCTTAAGTTGAGTACTGGAAGAAAATGATTGAAAACATTATTTGCACTTTTAATCATCAACACCCGTTTTGTGATATCAATTTTTCATCCCGGGTGAGTCAGAAAAAGTTTAAACGTTTGAAAAGTCCGCAAAACTGAGTTCTAAAATCGAAAAAGTTTTCTTTCGTTCAGTTAGCCAGTCACAGCTATGGAAGCTCTATTTTAAGCCATAGTCATAACAAAATATTGCAAAACTTGCCAAGAGTCTTAATTGTACC
>REGM01000026.1:673395-822412 GCA_004194415.1 Aurelia aurita | reverse complement strand
GGAAAAAGTATAGGTTTTCTTACATATGGGTACCTTATCTGCAGTAACCTACTTTAACGTTGAATAATGGAATCATTGCTGACTTTTTTGTCCGTCCCTGTTCACAGCAGATCGACAAAACGATTGTGGTTTGGAATACGTATTACTCAAATTCTTATTTTCATCTTTTGGATCTTATTTAACGATTTGCTGTGACCAGTGTCAGACAAAAATATTTAACAAATTATTCTGTTATTCAACACTATTTTCAATATTTCTTTTCAGCTATTTCAAATTCTCTTATTCCTCCATATTGTAATCTTAAGCAAATTTCTTGGAGTTCCTTCCCGATATGTATATGCAAGGCAAGGCAAGCAGGTGTGGCGCCAACTCTGCCACACTCGTGTTTAACACAAGGGGGAATTGATTGTCAAGAATTATACCCAACTAGTTTTATACCGTTTTTTTGTTTAGCAGAATTACCAGCTAGAGAAAATTTGGGTCGCCAGTCTACCTCTTGGTGTGTCACCCCTGCAAAAAACCTTGGATAAATGTCGGAAGATTTTGTGGGTCGTAGTTATAAGCAACATTCCTCTTTCTTGTGTGCCAGATCAGGACGCACGCTTTCCAGTGTGAAAATGGCGTCATCTTGCATTGTTATGCACGAACGATAATATTATTTATTTCTTTTCTAGATCAAGATTGTGAATATTCGAAGTGATGACATAGTCGATGGAAATCCAAAACTTACTCTTGGTCTCGTTTGGATCATCATCCTGCATTTCCAGGTTTGTTCAAGCTTTCGAGAAATTTGAGGCGTTCGGATGAAGTTCTTTCCTGAAGTTTTCCTATTTTACAATTAACGAAACGGTTTGTCCATTCTATTATTGCTAAGGCCAGACTAGAAGACAATTGGTCTCATAATTGGTTGACCGTTGAAAAACTAATAAAATTCGATCGATCTGTTATGACATATAAAATAATTAACAGTCAATGTCCTGAAAGCCTTTGGGATAAATATCAACATAAGACCCAGCACTCAAACTACAGAACAAGGAACTGTAGGAACTGGAACGAAACGGTTTGTCTGTGTTGTTATTTGAGCGAACGGACTTCATAGATAATGCCATAAGCATCGACTTCAAAGGCGGAAGTAGTAAGTCTTTGTGACATAGACTTAAGAAATAGTCATGTCGCCGTACTGGTATTTTGATTTATGGTTCTGATGAAATTGCAGAGAGATTTAGCGAGATGTTTTGTGACATTTTATATCAAGTGAGTGAATACCAAGATGGACCTTCACCAGGACAGAATGCCAATTCGAGGCAAAGGATGTGTACCCAACATCTTCAAGTGGAATGCAATGCTTCTATTCAATGGACCATTCCGCAGCCGAATGTGAAGGCGCTGTTCGCGTTGTATCTCGGGATTGCATGGGGGTTTCGAATTCAAATCCGATGTCGACGTTGTCGAAGTTGTCGAAGCTAGTGTTTTCGTAGACTCACTACATGTCGTAGTTTCGCTTTTTTGACTGAACTGATACCGCTACAACTACTGAAGCGACAACAACAACGTCAATTCAATGAGATGAGCGAAAGTTGAAGGCCTTTGTGGAGTATGGGTAGTGTTTTCGCACATAAACAAGCCCCCATACGATCCCGTGATGCATAGCGTTGAGTGCCTTCGCATTCGACTGCGGAATGGTCTATTCGGAAATAACATCAAATCAACTTGCATCAACAGCAATGCATGCCACTGACTTTTCAAACAAAGTCGAATCGAGGCAAATATTTTATTGCAATAGAAATTTATGCACGGGAAAGGAAGCTAATTTTGAAATGTTTATTACAAGTATGTTTATTATTTTTACAATGATATTTCATGATGATTGTGATGATTGTTGTAACGTTCTTGTTAACAGGTTTCCGTTGTGAAGGAGATATTCCAACAGGAACAACTGAGCCCAAAAGAGGCCCTGAATATTTGGTGCAAAGAACTGGCTGATGGGTAATTATCGTTACGTGATATTTCCTTAGATTTCAAAACTTTTTGGTTAATAACCAGAGGCTCCAAAATATCATTAGCTGTTCCTTATTCATTTAAAAAACTAAGAAAAAAGCAAGCAGTTTTTAATTCGTTAATTCGTTAATTCGTTAATTCTGAAACTTTTAAATGTGTTAGTATATTCTTGGAATCCCTAATTTCAGCATGGTTGTTAAATTTCCGTGTTGTGTGTCAGAAAACTTATAATTTCTTCTTTCAATGGTTTTAATTCTGTTATGATGATTCTTTGTTTTGTTTATAGCTATCCTGGTGTCAGAATCGAGAACTTCTCGTCATGTTGGAAAGACGGAATGGCTTTTAATGCTGTGATTCACAGACACAGGTTTGTACCATTTTATCATTGATATACCGGGTGGTTAAAAAACTGTGGGCCTGAACTTTATGTCCCACAATGTCAAAGTGATATATTGTGCAGTCAGTTCACTCAAGTTATCGACCATTCTCAGTTCATGGTGCGAAAAAGAATTTTTGGAAGTTCTTGACAGTCACAGATCTTTAGTGATATGAAAACTGCTCAAAAAAGGAATTACAAGGGCAGTGTCCACTGAAACTCTCCAACGCAGAAGTAACTATTATGTGTCAAGGATCCAAGTTTCTAGTTTGGTCGATAGAGTGAAAAGACTGTACATGCTTTCCTTGGAATAGAAGAGTTGGATAGCGCCTACCCATATCAAAAGATACCGAAACTCAACCCTAACAAAGTTGTTCTCAGCACACAGCTGTTAAATGCTAGTAACATGACGAAGAGCAGTGAGGCGAAAATAAAGATCACATTGGCCTATCTAGCTGTTTAATTCGATCACTCAGATAACGCTGAATATTAAAAGTTTGCATTTCGTTGCCTAATCATAAATTGCCTCCTGCTGCGTTGCCTCGATTTTTGGAGTTTCTTCCTCATTAAAAATTAAAAATGTTGGAAATTATGAGATTTGACACTGCAGGGAGCCTGAAAATTCAAAAATGCCCTGGCTGATGGTTTTAGTTGAAGATATGTATTTTGGTTGATTTGTGTGATTTTGATGGGCAATCTCTCTTGGACTCAGAGATCCTATTTGCACTAAAAGCTGCTAATCTGCACATATATTTGTGATAGCAAACAACGGCTCAAAGTTTTCATAGTTCCCTAAAAGTTCCGTCAAAACCCAAATTAAACGAAAAGCTCCTTGGGAACTAGGCCATACACTTTGAACGACAGCAATATAATTTTTTTATAAAACAAAGATTAATATTTATTGCAGTAGTTGTGTTGTCCTCTGCAGAAGATTTGACGGGAAGACTTTCAAAAGGAAGAACATAGTTGAAGATAAAAAACTAAGAAATTAGGCAATTTAATAAAATGTGAATTATTTCTGTTTTCTTGTCGTATAAGAGCGAGTCACAAATATGGGAAAATAGTGGAAAGCAGTATTTTCCCATTTTTCTCCCGTACAATCTTTTTGGAAGGATTTACCGAAATTTCTTACAACAGAAGATGCCTTGTATGTTTGACATTTGCGTCAATGCGATTCCATAAATTGTGCATGTTCTGCCCCTTTGTGTGGGGTAGTGGGGTGCTCTCCACTATTAGTCTTAACGCCGCTTTGCAACTTTAATGTTGTTTATGTTTATTTAGGCCCGATCTGATTGATTTCACATACGTTCGAAACTCGAAGCCTTACGATCGATTGGAATACGCATTTACTGTGGCTGAAAGGGATCTTGGTGTTCATCGACTACTTGATCCCGAAGGTAAGGATAGCTTTCTTTAAATTTGGTAGGTCCTTTCTTAGATTGAAATGTTGATTTTGCAGTGTCTTTTGGGATCCAAAAATATTTGGGATCCAGAGTCACCGAAAGGGGTACAAACAAGTCGACTTATCTGTAATATGAATGGCATATTTTGAGACTTCGAAAGATGATTTTGCTATTCCAAATCCTTTTCGCTATAGGCTAATCCAAAGCGTCAGTAATGTCCCGAAGGGTCCCATGATGTCCTTAAACTTAAAATCGATTTCCCAAAGGATGTTGTTTAGCTAAAGGCAGAATTAGGAAAGAGAAATTACCCTCAAAATGATACAAATTTGTGAGATATGTGCACAAACATTTTCTGCTTGTCGCAAGCAATGTTTTGCAACATGGCCAAACAGGAAAACATTGTTTTGGCAAGCAAATTTCAAATGTTGGCGAAAAATTTTTGCTCGTTTGGCCAGTGCTTTACAAATTAAGTTTCAATATGCAAAGTTTACTTCTCACTCTTTTAGCATGTCTCAATAATAAACCTCTTGACTTGCTCCTGTGTTAGTTGGCTCAGAAAAGCATAAAACTGCAAACACTTTTTCACATGCACGATTTCGGATTACAAAAGCGTCTTATTTTCAAAGTTCTTAGTTGATTACTTTTAGTCGCCTTACTTAGCATTATTTTATCGTTTTATTATGATGTTGTAAATTGCACAGGACGGGGTATTTTATAAGGCGTTTCCCTAATCTGGTTGAAATCCGTTGAAACAAATACATCTTAAAGCAAAGGTTTCCATCTGATTGCAAATTTAAACCAGGGATTAAAATTTGATTTGCGGCCTAATCTTTTATCCTTGCTGGGAATCAAAATGAAATGTAATAGATAGATAGATACAACTCAAGCTTTATTATTCTCTAATAGACAATAGCGCTAAAGATGGTGGCTCCACAGACTCCATAGTGTTTTGCTGCAAAGCATGCTGGTAAAAAGCTCCCTGACGACCATCTAACGACGTAAATATTTTGGTCTGCCGTTTCGACTAGCTAGCTTGAATTCGAATCGACCTTGAATTCGAATGCAACACGGTTCGAAAGGAAACCTTTCCAAAGCAGGAAAACTAAAGTTTTGATTCGAATTGAAGTTTCGCGTTCGAATTACAAAATTTTCCTATTTGTTTACATTGATTACTTGTTCTGAACTTTACCACAGTTAGCTAGTCGAAACGGCAGACCAAATTTTCTATGTCGTTAGGTGGTCGTCAGGGAGCTTTTTACCAGCATGCTTTGCGTGGCCAGTGGCCACAATCTTTAGCGTTATTGTCTATTGAAGTGCCATAGGGTTTCAGGGAGAGGGGGCTGTAAGTTCCCAAGAAAAGAATTTCTCCCACCGAAAAGAATAAAGATACTCCCCCGACGAGTGAACGCTTTTCCTGAAACCCCAACAACCCCGTCAATCTTGCCCATGTTTCGTGTCGGTTCCTTTCTCGTTGATTTAATCTCATTGAAATGGTAAATTTCTTGTTATATACAGCTCTAAGGCTCCAAATAAAAATGGAAATTCTAAGTTTGTGCCTTGCACATCAATGCTAAAAAGCCTTTATTCCAAAGCCTAGTAGATCCACCGTTGGCTAAAAATGTCTCCAAATGATAATTTTTTATGATTCTTTCCACCATAGTTGTTATCTTTCATGAAATAGGAGCACAATTTCGGTGCCATGTTTGCTTTTATTTCTAGATGAGCGCGCGGTTTAGTTGGTCAAGTGACAGAAATTCAAAATAGAAGTTAAGATCGAATGCGATTATTACGTGATCTGATCGACAGGACTTTTCATTTGAAACTCTGTCTATAGTTACGTTATTTAATGAAAAATCTGTAATCCCCATCTCCATATAAAGTTTTACTCTGACGTTGTTTTCAATATTGTGTGTTTCTATTGTAGATATCTTGGTTGCAGAAGTTGATGACAAAGCAGTCATTACTTATCTGTCAGCTTTATACAAAGCATTACCATCTGTACCTCCATACGTCCGTATGCAAAACGAACAGGTATGACAGTGTTTAAATCTATAATTTTTGGATGCATTTTTGCATGTTATCTGTTGCTTGCCAATAGACGATTACGGAAAAGATTGCATCGAGAGGCATTTGACCTAGATGCATTGCGTTTGATGATCGAATTTCTGTAGAGTCACTCTTGATTCCATTAAAGAACGCAATGCATCTTGGTAAAATCTCCCCCCCCCCGTAATCGGCTACTGGGACTACAGTTACGGAGCCATTTGCCGCCACTTTTGTCTGTCACTGGTCAAAGCAAATCGTCAGGTAAGATTCTGACTGGAAGAAACGGCAATAAATGCTGTATACTAATTNTATTGTAGATATCTTGGTTGCAGAAGTTGATGACAAAGCAGTCATTACTTATCTGTCAGCTTTATACAAAGCATTACCATCTGTACCTCCATACGTCCGTATGCAAAACGAACAGGTATGACAGTGTTTAGATCTATAATTTTTGGATGCATTTTTGCATGTTATCTGTTGCTTGCCAATAGACGATTACGGAAAAGATTGCATCGAGAGGCATTTGACCTAGATGCATTGCGTTTGATGATCGAATTTCTGTAGAGTCACTCTTGATTCCATTAAAGAACGCAATGCATCTTGGTAAAATCTCCCCCCCCCCGTAATCGGCTACTGGGACTGTCAAGCTTTTTGATGATAACTTAGGCCAGAAGATATATAACTAATAGATGCCAGTTGTGCAAGTTTCACTGTCTCCTTCTATACAGAAGGTCGTGCGTTCGAATCACAATGGCTGCTGCCTAGGGAAGTAACGCCACTTATTCTAGAAAGTTATGTAATGTATACCTTTCTCCTCAGAGAATAACTCATCGGGCATGGCATGATGTGCCACTAGGGATGGTCTGCTCTGCTTCGGTAACGAGCTGCTTTAGGCTTTCCAAGCCGACTTTATACTAAAGAGAAATTGTTAACTAAAACATGATTAATTTACTTTTGCAGGAAAGACAGCAGATTTACTTCGACTATTGCTCAAAAGCAAAACAATTGATCACGTGGATAAAGAATATGATAAGTCACGTGAACAACAGGGAATTCCCCCCAACTCTTTATGCAATGAAAGATATCGTGGCACAACACAAATTTTTGAAGGTCGAGGTGATGCCTACCAATGACCACAAAAGGAGGAGTCTCAAGTATTTGCTGAGAGATCTACAGGTATATCATTAATCAATCAATCAATTAAGTAATAAATCAATCAATCAATCGATGAAATTTTCTTTAAATTATTCAATAAGTCTATTTATCAATAGATCTTTTAGCTATTCTGAAAAGAAGTGTGGATCGAACGATAGTTTTATATATTTGTATTCGCAAGTTTCGATTGAGTGGAGTTATTATAGCTTCTATCGGGATTGTGCACATTCGAAAATTCGTCTGTTTATATAAAAATGTATGAAACTTTTGCTCGATCTGAACCCTTTTGTAGAATTGCTAAAAGGTCTATTGTAGTAAGTCAATTGTTTTACAAACGATTTATATTTTTGGAAAATGGACCCACCAGTAGTTGATTTTTAGAGATATCAAAGTTTAATGTCAAAACCAAGAAATCTAATGTTTTACGGAGTGCTGTGATTTCTCATCTTGCGAAAAAGTTCACTGAAATCCACTTGGTTTTTTATTCGTTTGTTCTAGTTGCATCACGTCTTATTTTGAAATTTTTAAGAATTTTTGACTTTAGAATTCTTAATTTTTTCTTCATAATTCTTGAGAATTATCCATTCAACTTGACAAGCATTTGTTTGTTACTTTACAGGCCTTGTATGATCCAAGAATCAAATTCCTTGATTTGGCTGAAGGGCTGCATCCACGAGTAGCCGACGAGGTAAATTTATTGGTGCTATTATTTATTTCAATTTGCATACATTCATTGTTGAGCGGACTTATTATCTTCATTAAGATTTCTCAACTTTATGCGTAAACAACCTTATTGTTTAGAATTTTAGAATTACCTCATGTACTAATTGCACGAAAAAAAGTCCACAAAATGGAACGGAACGCTCCAAAAAAGTGTTCACAAGAGAGCTAAATCGTTCCATTCCGTTCCGTTTTACGGCTCACTTTTCGGAGCCGTCCACTTTTCGGAACGGAACGGAACGCTTCTCATCATTCTCGTGTGAACACCTCCAAATTTTTGTTTTTTTTTAGACCAGTTCCATATCGTTCCGTTCCGGTCCGTTCCAAAAAAGATGCTCCGAGTTTTATTTGAGCGCTCTTGGTCTAAAATTCCCTTTTTCATATTACATTGATATATGGGCTTACAATACCAATTCATATTCTTTTAATGCACTTTTAAGAAATAATTTCGTCTCTAGAACATTTCTTTGCATATGAAATTTGGATTATCATAATCTGCGAATTTATGTCTCAGATACTCAATATGTTATATTAAAATGTGTAAAATGTCTTGAAATATATAAAGTCTGTCTCAAATTAGATGTCACGTGAAAATGCCCGCGAATAGCAACAATTGAAGTGTTTTGCATGAGTAATTTTGCGTTATCGCAAATTTCACGTGACATCTACTTTGAGACGGATTTTAAATATATATGGAAATAATTGCCATTACCCTTGAAACTTTCTTGGTATATTTCTTCATAATTCCTCTTTCTAGCTTTGGGCAGAATTGGTGTTAGCCATCGAAGAGAGAACAACTGCACTTAACATCGAGCTAACCAGGTATTTAGCGTTTTCTTTTATTTTTCTTGAGAAGATCTGTCTGAAGCCACAGCTTGATGTTACGTTGAGAATTCGGCTCACTTTACATCTACGACCGGCAAACTCTTGCCCTAGTTTCTCAGACCCTATTTACACTGTATAAGTTTAACTTTGGATCTGTGATAAAATTGTAACGGAGCAGCCTCCCGTATACACTGTTCCTGCGAATCTGTAACACTGTTATTCCTTTTATCTTTTAGCAGTGTTAACGCTCTTGAACCGTGACAACTTTTTAACGGAGCAAACCTGTACCTATCCAGTGCAAACGTGGTCTCACTTTTTTAACGAGGCAATTTCTGTCTCTCTCGGAAATCTTGATTGGTTGCCAGACCAGACACACCTCTACGTAGGCCAATCACGTTGCATAAGAACCACAACAAACACGAACTGCTAAAATTTCTCGGAAGTTTTTTGTAGTTTTACGAAATGTAACTGGCCCAGTTCTCGGAGATGTGTCTCTTTTGTCAGCCAATCAAATTTTGGTGCTCGGACTCTTTGGGAGTATTTTCCATGCTCCGCAGAAACAGGACTGCACTAATGTTAACACGAGTAAACCATAGGGAACCACAGGCTGCATAACTGCAATATTGCAATGTATTTTATGATAAATTTTAAAGACGGAGTTATAAGATTATTTATGCAAGGGGTCGGGGCAATCTAAATATGGCCTATTGTGTTTGATGTTCTCCGTAAATGATCCAACGATAAGAGAATAAATGGCACGTGGCCTATAGCTACGCGTATAGCTATATGTCCGTCATTTGTCTTGATCAGATGCAAATTGTAATATTAGAAACATCTACGTTGCTATGGTAACTCACGTCAAACATCAACCCCCCTGTGGGTAGTGGTATTTGTATGGAACAGTGGAGGAGCTTTTGTTGCAAGTCCCTTGGAGCTTTTGTTGCAAGTCTCTTGGTACAAAAGCTACGATAAACAAATATTTAGATTGAACCTAATTAGGCGCAATTGCTGTATAAAGGATTAGATGTTATTGTAATTAATGTAAAAGGACTTAAAAGATCAACCACAAGAGATTTTGCAATTCATTCGGCTTCTCTTTTCTCTTTATTTCGATATTTCAAATAGAAGAATTGTGTGCATTCGTAAAGTTGCGATTTCTCTATTTTCAAATTGTATGAGGCAATCTGCCAGTGTGCGAGAGCTCAGGAAAAATCTTCTGATTTACCAAGAAGTTGCAATCTTTGCTTCCTTTCAATGTTGGTAAATGGAGGTTTGATCAGAGATGAGAAACTATAGAAATTTCTAGCAATTCTGAAGGTTTCCCACAAGTCAAATCTGAGCAGATTGGGTGTACGTGCTGCCAGTAACATATAGTCGATTGTACGTGCCGTGGCCTAAGCTGCAGAACAATAAAACGCAGTGGTGGTAACCTCGAACATTTGGCATCCTACTTGTATTTTCCTGTTTATTTCAAGCAGATTCGTTGAAGCAGTTGTAACGTTGAATTGCTGAGAATTTTGATTGTTAATCAACAATGCAAAACCATGGTTTACGATGTTGAACTATTGTTAAACAACAGTAAATACGAAACCAGATTAAAAAAGATTTAATGCCTAACGTATTTCAGATAGTTGGTTCTCTCATGCTCATGAAAATTGCATTCATTTCATGGTGGATGGTTCTAAACGAGTGTAGTAACTTGACGATATTCAGAGTTTTTGTTACAAAAGATGCACAGCTATATCTGATTTCACGATTGTTTTAACGGAATGAAAGTTCTAGCCGCTATCAACTGGAGAATGATTCCGACAATTTAATTTGTGATTTGATTCAAAGTCGGCCCTGGGAAGTATAAAGAATTATCAAGTTTTGAATGCATCTCACCCACTGAAGTAACGACAAAGTAACAGAACGAAATTACATTCTACAGTTGAATCAACCTTGCTGCAAACCAAAGTGTGCTTAGTTTATTGTTTGCTGACCGTATCAAACGCTGACAGAAGAGAAGATGCAAACATAGTCGCAAACATAGCAACAGAATAGAATACATTGTGCGACTCATTCAAATCTTGCCGAAGATCAATGAGCTATTTTTAGACTCTTTGCTGACCTAATCAAAAGCTCACAGCGGAAAAGCTACAAACTTAATCACGAAGATACAGAACACAAATTAACAGTGAAACTGATAAGATCTTGCCATAACCCGAAGTGCGCTAAATTTAGACCCTCGATACATTCAATCTTGACCTAATCAAGACGAAGATGGACTCCAGGGTCATATCCCTTGATGCAATGATAACTTCTTAAAGGATTCAACTGTGGTTTGATTTTGATAAGGGGAAACAAGATATTGGAATTAACTGTCAACACACAATAACATTCAAGCCACCCATCTCAAAGTTTGAAAGGTATCTCCTTGGCAACTTGGGAAACCCTCACCTTTGAAATTGGTTTTTCGGGGCTTTATTGGAACTTAATACCGCATGCTCCGTTGTCGTTGTTTGAACATATGGTTCAGTAGATTCAATAAAGCACCAACCATTATTTTTATTTGGGAGCAGCTCGATTCAATAGCTTAAAATATATGGAAAGTTTGGGATAGTCACAGTTTGAAACTACTGGGCAACCAAGAACTGACTGTGCTGGAAGATTTAGTTGATAATCTGCTCGCTGTGAAAATATGAATTTATAAATATCGAACAGAGTTACAGAAGCTGTAGATTTTTGGACCTGAGGAATGTTTACCACTAGCTTCTGAAAGAGCTGAAGTTAAGTTTGTGTTCGTTAGAGATCAATTCTCAAAATGCCTTTAAACACAAAGGGAAAGAAACTTGCAACTCAACTAATCGAGACTTTGAAAGCGTTGATAAAAGAGACCGTGCACCAAGGCAATGGAATAAAGAAATCTAGTGATGGATATGCTGACAGGGCAAATGTTGGTGAAGAACTCCTAGATACATTACAGGAAATCTTTATCGTAAAAACAGAGCTACAAGAACAGGAGACATGTCTTAAAGAGACGCAAGAAGAAATATTTTGTGGTAAAGGAAACAGGGAAAGTCGGTTTCTAAATCAAGACAAGGAATACCGTTCTAAGAACGATCTGAAAGAGGTTTGTTTGGTGAAGGAAAGCTCGGGCAGCAGAGATTCACTGAAGAGGCAGTCAGAAAAGCCTTCAGATACGGGATTTGACAGTTTGAAGACGATAGAAGTTAATATCGATGTTGATTCAAAAGGAGAAGATTTTGTTGATGTTAATCAGAAGGATGAGAATCTTATCGATGAATTGGTTGTCATGGATACTGCGGGTAACAAAAGAGGAGCGGTAGGTGAAGATGGAGATTCTGTTGTGATGTGCGAAGGAGATCCTAGGTTTGAACTAATCGAAAGGCCACACAGGCCAAAGACTCTGGACTTGAGAAGTGGATATTGTAAAGTGAATGGAGAAGGTTTCGAGTTTGATGGAAGCAAGTCAGAGATGATTTGGGATAGTTATGGGAGTCTTATGAGGTCTGTTGATTCAGGAGTATTTGAATGTTTTCAGGATATTGTTGATTCTCCCCCAGTTGAAAGGGCAGAGTTGGTGAAATCTTTTGCTTCAAATTTTGGGGAAGGTAGTCCTTTTGATATCAAGGATGATGTTGGTAACGATGTTGTTTTTGGCGAGGTGAATAAAGGTAGGGAGAGTAGCAAGAAGGAGGGGGTAAATGGTGATCGTTGTCAGATTTCTGTGTCATCCCCTTGGAGAAAAATCCCAATCTTGAAAGAGCCTTTGACAAGTAAACCAGCTAGTAAAATACCAAGATTTGCCGACGGTTCAAAGAAGACAGGAAAAGATGATACGTGCTCTAGTGTCCTGGATCAAATGAAGACTCTCAGAGACAGTATTTTACAATTCAGAGAGTATGATTTGAACGGAATTGGAAAATTGAATCTCCAGGGTTCAGATCGAGCTAAGAAGCTGAATCGTCCTATGTCAAAATCAAGTAGCCAACTTTACGACAGATCTAAGGATTACGATCGGAATTTTAAAGACAGCAAAAAGAAATCAAGTCTCCAGGTTCCAGATCGAGCGAAAAAGCTGAATCGTTCTCTATCGAGTTCAAGTAGCCAACTGTACGGGAGATCTCAAAGCTACGATCCGAATTTCGATGACGGCAAGAAGGATGCCGAAACAGCGAAACAGAAAAAACTAAAACACGCTAGTAGTATGACGAATTTAAGTCGAAACGAGGTTGGCCTCGATGATTCATTGTCGTTCTGGAGGCAGAGAGATTCAATGGAAAAACTTTACTCACAATACACCGCCGATGAGAAGCGAGTACTTAGAGACATCAAATGTGATATTGAATTTGAAGGTTATTTTAAAGCCAATCAGCCAGTAGCGAGTAGAAGTTGGAAAGCAGTTTCAACGGATCGAAGTCGAAGTAGGGGAAGTATCGACAAGATTAGCGATGATTTAACAGTCGAAACCGAGGAAAAGAAGATGGATTCGAGCATAATACAGAGGAGAAAAACAAGATCAGAAATGAACCTTGCCTCAAGAAAAAAACCAAGCTCAAGAGACAGTTCATGTGATAGGCGTGTTAAGAAAAGACTGCCTTCTAGTAACTCTAAAATTCCTGTTTTGGCTGGACGCTAGACAACTGTGCACTGAAACAGTCGTGGGACGCTAGCTTGGAATTTAACTGTTGAATAGGGCACTCGCACTTTCAACCTTGCACGAGCGTTTTTTTTGCAGAGTGTTTCCATACCTGAAGTTACCTCGAGCTCTTTAAATCTATGAAAGAAATTAGTTTTGAAACTAGAAATACGCTTAAATGTTTTCATATAACGAATCATTCCCTTTTCCAAAGAGTTGATGTCCACATCAGAATCCACTTTGTACCTATACGAAATTTGAATTTCTTATCCTTTCATATTGCTAGGACTATCATTGTGCTTGATTCTGATATCAGGCTAGGCCCATTGTTATATCTATGATAAGCGTATGGAAAGGGAAAGGCTGTAGAGGCTGCCATAATCCATGTCGTTCTTTACAAACAATTTATGAAATTAACCATATTTTTTGTACGAATAGGCCATATTGTAGTGCATTCACACCAGCTTTAGGGGGCTCGTAGACCTATAGTCTCTTGTTCTTCGTCTTATTGTGGACGTATGCCCCAACACACACAGTCTCTCAAAGTGTATCTTTTGACATTAACAACTCGTTTAGAGACCCTCTGCTAACTATGTGGCTTTGCACGCCGTTGCTGTCCCAGAATGGATTGCAAATGGACTTTCAGATTATCTGAAAGTCTCTGATGCTAGGCCGGTGTTGTGAGGTTTTCTCATGCGCAACACGCAAAGCCTCATGGTTAGCCGAGGGTCTTTAAGGAAGTTTTATCAGGAGGTTGTTTCTTGTTTACATATTCTTTAGCATCTCTAAAGTAAAAAGTTCTAATCAAGAATATTTGAGATTTGATTTTAGCCTTTTGGTTGCACTTAACGTATTATTGAAAAGTTACCGTGGACATTAGATAATTTATTATAGTTAAGGGGTTTGAGAGTGTTGTGGTATCTGTTTTGTTATATTTATGAGTTATGAGGAGAAACTAAGATGGAAATCTATTTGTCATTTGTCTACATATCAAACCACGCGCGATAGGAAACGATTGGTGTTTGACTCAGCTGTAATGTCGTATTAATATATTAATATTACCTTTGTCTTTATTTCTCTTGCCCTCTGCTTGTTATTCAGCTTGAAACAGGCCTAAATGAGCCAGCGCTACAACGTGATCTTCCGTCGCCATTTTGTTATTTCAACTGCCAAACTGTCCGCCTGCGACGGAAGATCACGTTGTAGCGCTGGCTCATTTAGGCCTGTTTCAAGCTGAATAACAAGCAGAAGGCAAGAGAAATAAAGACAAAGGTAATATTAATATATTAATACGACATTACAGCTGAGTCAAACACCAATCGTTTCCTATCGCGCTTGATCAAACTACCAAACAGTGATTTTGAGGGTGCGGTGCAAATCTGGTCTTGCAGGGTCAATTGATATCTAAATGATTGGCGTTTGAAATTTCATGCTTCGGTTCGGAGGGATCTGAGCGTAACGTTATTTGCTTGTGTTGATAGGTGAATCTGTTGGATGTTGATACACATAATAGGGTAAAAATTGTCGTTACCCTTTCCAAATTTTTGCCAGAAGTTTATGATATGATTTCATAAAACCTAAAAGCTTTGACAGAACTCTGCTGTACAGGCCAAATTGTTACCGTCCAGATCTTTTTAAAGCAGTTGTATTTGACGAACATTTGGAGATCTATAGTTTCGCTTTATTCGGCCATTTCTTTGAATGATTGAAGTATCTGCAATTTTTTTTAAATAGGCTTGAGCACTTGCAGAAAATTGCAGACAAGACGGAGAAAGAGGTAAAATATAATCATTTTATATCTGTCCTTTGAACTTGCATTGATCTTGCTTTTGCTGAATAATCATACGCTGTAAATGGCACCAAGATCAGTGTAAAACCATTGAAGCATCCTATATCAAATATATCACGGCCCAGTCATTTCTTATCAGATTTAATAAATATTGATCATGTATCATTAAAAATGTTCTATATCACGAAGTCACTTTGATGGATAGTCTTTACAGATACTTGTTCACAACTGAATTCTCCGAAAGATGTACTTTCTAACCATCCGAATTTAAATAAGACCCCCCTGAAAACCAACTTTTAGTTGTTTATGCAGACAAAAATTAGAATAACATGAAATGAAGTTATCTTTTATTGTTTTTCTTAGGCTGATCAGTTGGAGAAATCACTTGACAAAATTGACGGGGAGGCTGATTATGTAAGTGATTTTTTATAATTGTTATTTGAGGGTACACGTTTGGTGAGCCACAATAAATGGAACACTGTTGCCAACTTTTACCAACTTGGATAGTCGATTTCTTTTTTCGCCTTACGGACACTGTTTCTTTACACCGTTTTACGTCGACTTTTTGGCTTGGATCTTCGTGAGTTTTTAAACAGCTTTTCAAAGGTCTTCTTTCACAGGGGACTGCAGTGATCAAAGCTTAAGCCATTGCTGTAATTAGAGATCCTAACTCGTAGGAAAAAAGCAGTCACTTTAGTAGCCTGCGTCACAGACCATAACGAGAGGGAGTTTTGGTCTGTGTGATGGACTCACTGTTGTTGTCCCAATTTCACAGAGATCTTGTGAAATTTTGTTATTCAAATAATGATATTGGCTTGTCCAGCTCTTTGTTTGTTTAATTTATGCTGAAGTCGTTGGGACAACAAAAGTGAGTCCATCANGATCAAAGCTTAAGCCATTGCTGTAATTAGAGATCCTAACTCGTAGGAAAAAAGCAGTCACTTTAGTAGCCTGCGTCACAGACCATAACGAGAGGGAGTTTTGGTCTGTGTGATGGACTCACTGTTGTTGTCCCAATTTCACAGAGATCTTGTGAAATTTTGTTATTCAAATAATGATATTGGCTTGTCCAGCTCTTTGTTTGTTTAATTTATGCTGAAGTCGTTGGGACAACAAAAGTGAGTCCATCACACAGACCATAACTCCCCCTCGTTATGGAACGCAGGCTATCTCTTTAGATGCATCAAGAATTAAGGCATTGAAACTTTCCGGCCTTTGGTCTAATCATTTGATGCTAAAAAGCTTTTCTTGAATTTCTAAACCAACTCGAAGAAATTTCTCTTCGCCCCATTAACAAAGGCTTTTGATGAAATTTTTCGTCTTTAAGCTTACTTTTTCGCAGACGACTTGCTAATTGTGCAAGGCTTACCGGTTCATATTTATAAGTAATATACATAAATATTTATTTGAAACAAACCTCTTCATTTTTTTCAGGTGGAGAAAAAAGCAGAATTCCTTGGACAGGTTGAAATGAAGAGAAGACATTATCAACTCGACAAAGCTTTGACGGTAAACAGACCCTTGTTTGCTTATTTCAAACTGAAATCATGGATTACTTTCTCTTAAAGACCCATTGCTAACCATGATTCTTTGTACGCCGAATGAAAAACAAAACAAAAAGAATCTAGGCCAGAAACGACTTTCAGATCATACGAAAGTGGACTTTGGCACCACAAAGGATCATGGTTAGCAATGGGTCTTTAATGTTGTTAAACTTTATTAAATCCGTTGTTTGAGTTAACGTGTAGTGAAATGTTTTACCCCTAAAGCTTTGGTCCGATGATACCTGATGAAAATCCTGCCAAGAATATTGCTATTCCAAATGAGCGTAACCCATTGTTTCTAAATGGATTGACAATGAGAATTTCTTGTTGAAATCTAGAAGGCTCGATTTAATTTTCTTACCAAAAGTAAGATCGTTGCTAGCAAGTAACCTGCCATGCTTTTAATGCTTTGAACTAGCTTGACGATTATCTCTTTGTTTATTTTATTTAATTTTGATTTCAAATTTATTTTTAGATGTTTGAGACAACTGTTAAAACGCTGGTTGCGAATGTTGAAATTTTGCTAAGTGGCAAATACGATGAAGCGGACGAACTCCAAATAAAGTGAGAATCTATTTGTATCTTATTTATCCCTTACTGGATGCATACATTCTTTATATCTTTTTGTGATCATTAAAGGGCTCCGTCTCCAAATTCGGTCAAAACGATGATTTTGCAGTTTTTTGATATGCACTATCACATAGATTTTTATCTCTTTTTTCTCAAAATGAAAGCATCATTGTGAAGATAAATCCTTGTACTTCACAGAAGAACAAACCAAACATTCATATCTTTTACCATTGCTCGGATAAAAGTTGATTTTTAGCGGTCACTTTTTGGTGGCTTGAGTGAAGCCACCAAACAAACTGCAGAAGACAATGGACACATGCCTAAAACAATGGTGTTTGCAGATTTGTTTACAGTTTGGCGACGCAGCCCCTTTAAGGTAACTCTGCTTTCTGCTTTAGTCAACAGCTAGTTGCTGTTTTGCAAAACCACCCTCCTCAGATTCTAAGTTGTAATATTTTCATTAACGCTGGCTTTCCAAATTCTTTTGAAAACTTTGCCTCCATTTGAGAAAAGTAGATTTATCTCGAAAACTACTCGAAAATGTTTTATTTTCGTTTGTTCTATCTGTAGCTTGGATATTCATCTAAAAGTTTGTTCTTCTAAAAGCCTGGGCGAAAAGCTAAGCTACATTTTTTCCCAATCAAATTCATATTTCGGTTTACTTTTTGACAACGAGGTGGAAAACCCTTTGTTAACAAAAAAATACTTAGACTCACTACAGAGTCTTAGTTATCGCTGTCCTACAGCAACAGGAACAACAACAACTTTCAATTGAATTGAATTGTTGGAACGAACCGAGGTTTTATACTCCCCGCAGTGATGTATTTCTGTACAATTGATCTTGCTGCAAAAAAGGGAATGGAGTGAACAAATTGGGACGAACGGAGTAAGTCTAGAGAATAATACCCAAAACGGGATTCTGAGTAATCTTCATGCTGTTCTTTCAGGATCAAGAACATCGCAAGCCGTTGGCAACTGCTGAAAATGCGCATTGCAACAATCATCGAAAGCCATTCGAAAATCGACTGGAAAAGAAGGTCGCGCATGAGTGGACATCAGATTGAAGTGACACGTGACACAACTGTCAGTGATGAGTTCTTTGAGGGGAAAATCGAAGTTGAGCCAGGAGTATTTGTCGATCCAGCTGATCTTGAAGGCCACAATGTTCAGTACAAGACAACCACAACTGTCGTTACTGTGCGTAGCAATGTCACCGAGGAGGAGATCGAGGAGTCTGGTACAATGGAAACAAATACCATGGAATCTATTGTCACTGACATCGAAACCCCTATTGCTGTGGAAACCATTGGAAGCCTGGAACAGGAGCCTATGCTGTTGGAAGGGGATGGAGATTTGCATGGGAAACATACAAAACAAAAGGTGCAGTTTTCGGAGCATGCCTTAGAGATTCCTTATGTCAATTTCTAAGTGATATTTTTATATTGGTTATTTGAACTGGATTTAGGACTGACTTTTAGGCAGGATTTTACTTAGAAAATTAGCTCACAGACTTTGAACTTTTAGCAAAGACACGATTTTAGAAAAAGTGTGCTGAAATAAAAATTTGTTTGGACACAGGCCTTAAGATTTGGATACATGATTAGGACATTTTAGTAGCAAACTGTTTTAAAACTATACTTTAAGATCTATTTGGTTGGAAATGTTAGGTCTGAACGAATTAAACGGCATTTTACCTAGGGTTTTATGAAGAGTGAAGTTTAGGCCTAGAGCCCACTAATCAACATACCTTCGGTCCTTTTTGTTGGCTTTAAAGCATTCTTTATATAAATTTGATATTCAATTTGTTGTGGCAGTGTTATTATCTGTGATAGGCTGCTCTCGTATCCACGTTGTCACAGCACAGCAAAGCACCTCCTCCTGCAACAATTAAATGTAGGCCCAAATTCAGAATTCGTTTGCTGTCCTGTGACAGTTTGGATACGAGAGCTAGTTATCACATAGAAAATGACACTGTTACAACAAATTGAATATCAAATTAGTATAAAGAATGCTTTAAAGCCAACAAAGGACCGATAGTATGTTGATTAGTGAGCTTTAAGCCTAAACTTCACTCTTCATAAAACCCTTGATTCTACATGAGGTTGAAACAAGGCTCCAGAATGATCAGGAAAAGTGAACAACGCGGAACAACGAACCAAGCCTACCAAGTTCCATGCACCTTGGGGCTGCCATTTGATAGTCTTAAAACTTATCAAGAACAGGATTGTCAAATTGTATTGCAGAAGCTATCCCTTGTTTCCTGAACTCTAATTTGAATTATTCTCCATTTATCACTTTATTAAAGCTATCACCATTTCCACAAACCTACTCTTCTACCTACTTTTATTTTTAGTTTTCATTCTTTTCCTGAATAAATTACCTTCTTTTGCTCTGCTTCCTTCTGCCCCTTTTGAAAATATAGATTCTAACGTTGTTTGAAATGTGCTTTCCCTCAAACTTTGTAGTTAGTTAGTTAGTCACAAACAGAAAGAAGGTTTAGGGTTTTGTTGGTAATGGTACGTATTTGATGTTAGGCCTGGTTTTCACTAAGGAACAATATTCTTCTGTTTTATTGAGACAAATTTCCAGCTCTAAAAATTTGTCATGATCCATATGTCCTAGTTATTTGTAGTTTTAGCTGGACTTGTTGCCTCGTTTTATCCATCCGTAGCTTCAACTGGTCAGAGTTTGTAACCAGAATTTACTGAAAAAATTACCAAACAAATTCGAAGTTAGAATTATGGTTGTATAAAGCTAAATTCAGTGTTCTCAGGCCTAACAATATTGCCTGTCCTAAGGTCTAGCTGAAGCATTGCAGCTGCCCTTTTCAGACAGCCTCGAGCTCACTCAAAAGTATCTTGTTGCCACGGAGATTTTACTGGTGGCTTCGGTGGCCTCAGCAAGGGCGTTTGTAATCGAATCGAGACAGAGATCTGGGTGGTATCATGTTTGTTTGACTGAATTCTTTGCAAAGATTAATGTAAACTTCATAAATTTAAGGCTGTGTGTGTGCTTGAGATAAATTTCTACTGTTAAACTGGTCATAATATAGATTCAGTTGGGCGGAAATCTAAATAATAAAAGTGTGCTTTTTTGTGAAAACCAGGCCTAACAACATAAGTAAATAAATTTTAACACGCATATTTTGAAAGTGTAAACAATTTATTTTGGGATTACAAAGTAACTTAATTTATATTTAGACATTTGGTATGATTTTTCATGAAATCAAAATTAACTTGAAGACATTTCGTTTCTGCTTTAGTATCTGTCCATAACGGAAGGTCATTTGATTTATAAAACTTTGTCAGTGATTTGTAACATTTTTAATAACTCTCAGCCCAACCAAACTTAGACTTGCCTAAGTCTAAACCAAACTTGATGATAAACATGGTTGTAAAAATGCACTACAAAGAAAGAATGTCAAGAATGTTGTTAATTGAATGAGCATAAATTTAAATTAATAATCTAAGTTGTTTGCATGAACAATGCCTCTTTAGTTTGAAAAATAAATACTTTGCTAAAGAAACATACCACTAACTTTGCTACAGATGAAGTGAACGGAACTTGCATTATTTTTTTAGCCACAGCCTCCTTTTCTTTCAAACCGCAAACCATTAAGAGGCTGGCTACACTGCTGCCTCCTTTTCTCTCAAACCACAAACCACTGAGAGGCTGCACATTTATAAACAAACAGGTTCCCACTTCTCAATTTTAACCTGTAAAGAAACTGTGCAATGATTCAGATTTCATGCAACTGGACAAACATTTAACTGTTAAATTTGTTTAAAACGCTAGTGTTTAATAAGCCTATTATGAAACATCACATATGGTATTTGACTTACATTGTTAAAAGTTTGAAGCATGTTTGTTTCTTTAAAGATTAATGAAATCCAGCCAGTCAAGCAACAGGTTTTATTTGGCCTAAATTGTAAATGTATCAATGTTATCCAGTCAGGTTTTCAGTAGCCTGCGTGCAGACTATACTTTTCCACTGCGAAGGAATGACTAAGAACCTCTCTGTCACTCCTTCGCAGTGGAAAAGTATAGTCTGCACGCAGGCTAGGTTTTCAGATGCACTCAGTTATTTACAGTGCCACCTTGAATCTGTTAGTTCCACTGTCTGCAATCATAGAAGTGTCTACAATCACTAAAATAAGAGTATAAACTTTGTAAACGTCTAATGCATATAAGAAAGGGCCTAACAATCTTGGTGAACAACGATCTCACCTAAAGTCTTGTTGTGACAGAGCCTTTTCAGTGTGTGCACCAAAACTTTGGAATTCTCTTCCATTTGAAGTTAGGACTTCAGAAACTGTTTATCTTTTTAAAAAGCGTCTTAAAACATATTATTTTAAACTTGCTTTTAATATGTTATAAAATATTTTAGATGCTTTTGATACACACCAGTACATTGGACACTATATATATTGTAAAGCGCCAATGATAAATAAGCTTTTTATTTGGTTTCGCGCTATAAAAGTTTTAATGTATTATATTATTATTAAAGGGCCTAACAATCTTCGTCGTTTAGACAGTCTCAAGTTACTGTAGTTTCGATGCTGCTTTTTGCGTAAAGACCCATTGCACAACAACAGATTTATTTATAAACAGACATTCTAAAATATCAACTTTAAAGACCCCTTAAAATACGATACGACACTCTGCTACCAACAATATAGACCAGTGAAATTGAAACTTCAAACAAGAGGTAAACGAGGTAGCATTTCAAGAAGTGTTATCTGCATTTAATAGCATCAGCTTACACGCAGTTTTACTGCAGTATTGTGTTTCGTTTTCCTGGCAGCGTTGTTGCATTTTCGCCCTCATATGCGTGAAACATGGGATTTGAAATTGAATCTTGTAATATAAGGAATATGACTTAAAATCCATATATTCAGTTACTCAAATAGCTAACACATTCTAAATGGTCATAGAAGGTGATATCAAATTAAATCTAGCGTGTAAATGGGAAAGTAGTTAGTTACAGACAGTGGCGTCGCTAGGGGGTATACTTGGGTGGACATGGGAATTGGGACATGTCCCCAGTTTCTCAGAGTGGTATTCATTCATCAGCAAAAACAGTGTCAAAATGGTTGGCTATACCTTACAGAACCTAATTCTTTACTTTGTCCACCCCACTTTTACAAGGCTGGCGACGCCCCTGGTTACAGAAGAAAAGTTTGTCCGGTTTTGTAGGAGAATGCTCTCTTGGAGAAATTTTTGTCTGGTTTATAGTAGAAGTGTTTGGTTACAGAAAACCAAATACCTACCACAGACAAAACTAAACTTTGACTGGTAAATAGTAGAAGACAGATTCGAGTTTATTTGATTGATACTGAGGCGTCAAATTTATTTATCCTTGGTTAGGTAATTTAATTGGATAAATGTCTGAACTGTAACCATCATTTTATGAAACTGTGTAGTTCATCTTGTGGACTGTAGGAAACTATCTAAGATATTCAAAACAGCCAGATAGTGGTTTGATGACTCATTAGACAATTTAGTATAATATGGAGCCACGAAACATAATACTTCAAACTAATGAATACAGAATAGACCTGCGAAAAAATCGATTTCATAATTCTGTATGGTGTATCACTTAGCTCATAGTTCATACGTCAGACGACCGCAGGAATATTTGTTGAAGTTTGAATCCAGCTATTGCAAACAGACTTCAACATTCGATTTGCGTTTACGATTTCTGGTTTATGTTTCTGCAACCCTTCAGATGCATATGTTTTATCGTGTTGTTTCTGCCTTAGGACTTTGGAGCTGAAGAGACGAACGGAGGCGCGCCTGAGTCTGGAGAAAGCGGGCTCGTGTCTCCATCAGGAGAAGTACTAAGTTCATCGAGTGTTGCAGAAGACACAACACAAAGTGAAACAGGAGGCAGCATGGACGAATCAGAGAGAAAGAAACGGGCGAAGAAGCGTCGAAGTAAAGGAAAGAAATTATCAGGAATATTTGCATGTACACGAAAAACTGGATCTGTTAGGTCAAGCTCAAGCGAGGAGGATGATAATAGGCCGGTGAAAATGAAGCCAGATCCAAACCAAAACAAAGAGCAGCAACAAGAAACAGCAGACCCAGATGCCGCTGCTATCAATGCCAAAATGCAAGAAATTAATATCACGTTGTCATGGATTGCTTCAAGAAAGGTAAGCAGGCATTTTGTTAGATTTGCCCGTCAAATCGAGCTAGTAATAACAAATAAACCTGAACAACTTCAAGAAATTATTGATATTGTAGCTGTGCAGCTGTTGGAGATGTATTGTTTATTGAAAAGACTTTCTGCAATGAGCAGTCATAAGGAAACTGCAGAAATTTTGTCAATATTTATGGCAAAATACTTTCATTTCTTGCTTAAAATTTTGATGCCAATTTGGCTAAGATTTAGAAAGATTTTTGGAAAGTAGGCGCTTTGCTATGATTCAAGTTATTTGTATTCCATCTGGAAGGAACACGTGCACAAGTAGTTGTGTATTTGAATAGGATGTCGAATGTTGAATTTTTCGTCAATTGAAAAGGTAAAGAAAAGAAACAAAGGAAGAAGGCATTAGCTGAGATATGTGATTGATCACGAATAATATGCTGGTCACGGCAATCGCTATTATCTGATTGAGGTTTGGATGAAAAACAACGAAAAAATTATGGAGCCCAGAGGTCCCCATAGAAACAAAATGCCAGTATGCTCCACCGTAGTAACATTACGGATAAGAAAGAATGCAAAAGAGGGGCAAATCAATCCCCCAAAAGGAACGAGATTTTATTCGAGCAAAAGGATTTTTAGGGATTGTTAGTATTTTTCGGGAAAACAAAAATATTTCGCCGACGATTGAGTAGCTTTTTATTGAATGATTTGCACCTCGAATGCTAAAATGAAAAGTCTTTCAAAAATGCCTTTAACCTCTTTTCTGGGCATAAATTTGCCTTTTTATATTTATTTCATCGCTATGATTTTTATTGTCTACTATTACTACACATTCCTCTTATAAACATGACATCTCTGTGCCTTAGCAATATAACTGAAGCGACCATTGTCATTGGCTAATTTCAAGCATTTTTGAAGAGAAAAGTGCATTTCCTCTAACCAGTGTCAGATGAAATATTTAGTGGATTTGTTTGTTGTTACTGTAATTCGTTTTTCGCCCCTCCTCCCCAAGATTGTCTTCTCCAAATTTAAGAAGGAGGTTTCTGCTATTACATTCTTTCGATCCAAAAAAGTAAATTCAAAGCATTTGGAAAATTTCACACACAAAATATCACAGTTTCATTTATTAGTGTTTACAATCTGCGAAGCAAAGCAGGCCTAATGTTCAAATTTCTTTGCAGCAACCCGCATCCCCATGATCTGTTTTCATTTTGTGTTTGTATGCAACAATCAATTTAGAAAATGTTGAAAGAATATTCATCATTTGCGGGTGGTTGAGACGCGAAAAGATTGTAGTTGTACATCAATCTCTTAGTGAGATCGAGTTCACACTTAGGCCTGTGGAATATGATTTTTTTCCAGAATTCATGACTTTGTTCTGGGTTGCCTTTCAAGAGAATAGACCTGTTAGCTATTCTGCAAAAGAATCCTGATCGAGCGACATTTTTATACAATTTTATACGAAACATTCGATAGAGTGGCGTTAAAGCTTCTATCACTGTTGCGCACGTTCGAAAATTCTTCAGATTTCTTCAAAATGTATAAAAATATCGTTCGATCTAGACTCTTTTGTAGAATAGCTAAAAGGTCTATTTCAGTTCTGTTTGTAAGGGACGCTGGACGGGGCACATGTGGTAGTTCTACAAGATTCGAAAATTGTCTGGAAATGAACTTTATTTCCGCCTTGAAAGTAGGAGATTTGTAAAATGCAATAGACCACTACTCTGCAAAAGAATCTAGATCAAACGATATTTTTATACATTTTATAGAAATCTAAGGAAGTTTCAAATGTGCACAACATTGATCGAAGCTCTAATGCCACTCAATCGATCACTTTATAGATATATGTATGAAGATGTCACTCGATCCAGACTCTTTTGTAGAATAGCTAAGAAGGTCTATTAGCCCCTCTTAACAGATATCATTAGACAAATTCGGCGTAAAATTAATTGCTGTCCTAAGTTTTGTTTCTCACTACTTTTCACCTGTTTGTTTTTAGGCCATTTTGGATACGAACGAATTTGGTTACGATCTCCCTACCAATGAAAGACTTCTAGAAGAGAATGACCAACTTCATAAAGAGATTCATCAGTTTCAAACAGAGCTTGAAAAAACCTGTACTCTACACGTATGTTCTTTAATTTTGTTTCAGTTTGCATCTCAATAAATGCCTTATCTTAAATTTTGTTTTTAGTTTGGCTTGTTATTATATAGGAGATTGACATGCCATTACACTTAATTTTTATAAGAAACTCTTCATAAGAAACTCGACTCTCAGATCACCAAAAAATTAAGAAATTCGTGCACTGGAAAAATAGTACTTAATGAACTTTTTTTTTCGTCTAGGAATCCGAAGCCCACTTTCGGTTGTTTTTTGTACGTTATTACTCAGTAAGAGTATTGTCTAGAAAGAGGCATGGTTTCCTTAGATTAGCTGTGAAGCATTCACGAAAGCACATGAGATCTCTCAACGATAAAAACTATGATAATTCGAGGAAATTCCTAAGAAGTTGCCAAGAAACTTTCAGTGCCCAATATCTGATGATTTTAAGAAACTTCCAGTCAGTGCCCAATATCTGATGATTTTAAGAAACTTTCAGTCAGTGCCCAATATCTGATGATTTTAAGAAACTTTCAGTCAGTGCCCAATATCTGATGATTTTAAGAAACTTTCAGTCAGTGCCCAATATCTGATGATTTTAAGAAACTTTCAGTCAGTGCCCAATATCTGATGATTTTAAGAAACTTTCAGTACTGGGCCGATTTCTTAGTTTCATATAAAAAACGTGTGCTACGATTTGTAGTAGTATATATCAGCTTACTNATGCTAGGTAGCAATATAGAAGAAAAAAAAAAAAAAAAAAAAAAATTTGAAGCCAGTTATCCGTCCTTAGCTTGAATCACGAAGCTAGATTATTCGTGCTAAATTTTGCAAATTTGTATTCGCAAAATCTTTTTCAGGAGTGAACTCACGAGACACTGGACTGTCTCTCTTGTCAGCACAAGACGTGGAATATACAGGCAAGCAGAGTAAACGAAACGGAGGGACAGAAACTCTTTTTCTGCTTCTCTTCTCTCTTAAGTTCCTAAGTCTAAGCTCATAAGTAAGTTTCTTTCAAGCCATTCAATTAAAAGAAATAGGTCATAGAATTTTACACCGACCTTTTCAAAGATTTGGAACCTATGCTACTTCTCTCCCTCGTTGTGATCTGCAGTCATCTTTCACGTCTTGTGCTGACAAAACAGAGACTTGTAACAAGTCCAACGAGTCACGAGTTCTGCAATGTACCCAGTAAGACAAAATAGTAACACAAAAATCGACTCTTGCTCACATCCGTGATATCATGTAATACGCTGTTTGCTTATAAGGTCTGTATAGGTATTGTTTGTACTAGATTCACCCTGTGTTGGAGCATTTTCAGCTCTATTTTGGCTTATATGGCCAACACTATGTTTTGATTATACATTAATACTGCAACTTTTCATTTGGTATTACAACGTATAGCTTTCCCGATCTCCCTTCCCCCTTAAATGAGAATTTTACTGTAGAAAATTATTTAAGTTTTCAAACCTATGATTGAGATAAACTTATCTATATCTGCTAAACATCTTCCATTTTAATTAGAAGCATTTTTGTGGTCGCAAAATTTTATGTGAAGAAATTCACGACCCTTTCATCTCGTTATGAACTCCAGCAAATGTGATAAAAAGAGGAAGCAAGATATTGTTGAGACGAATTTTCTCGTTCACGTATTAGCTATCCATAATTCTCAAATCTCCGCATCTGACTAATTCTGTAAACACTTGTGTATGCTGTAACATTTACGTAATTTATTTGCCTTGCAGGAGTGGGACGATGAATTCAACGAACATGAACAAAATTTCAACGCAATTATTCAGAAAGGACGTGATATCATGAATGATGAACACCCTGGCTCTGATGCTATTGTGGTAAGTTCTCTCACTACACTATTTTCCCGTTTATTTTGTTTAAACTGATTACATTAGTGATTCGTTGATTCGTTTTGATTTGTTTACTGATGGCCTATTGATGAAAGTGATTTAAATAAGCGATTGGTCTTATCGACGTGGCTGAATCATCATCTTCTTCGCAGAACTTGTTGTATCATAAATTATTTTTTTGGATAGATCGTGATATGAAAATAAATCTAAGTTTATACAGGATAAATCTACCTGCGTAAAAAGCACTGTTATCTCTTGAGTCCCGTCAATACACCATTTCGGAGTTCGCGACGCCATGTCGCAAGTGGGGCAAACTTTCAATTGATTCCTACTGCAAACTGTTTTAGATTCTGACATTTCAGCGGTAAATAACCGCAAAGCAGTTCATTTTTAGTAAATTTCAATATAGATTTATGTTTTCTTGCATATTAGCATGGTTTCATTACGGAAATTTAAGAACTGTACTCTCACTAGAAATTTTTCGTTAGTTTGCTGTTCCGCGGCCGTTGGAGAACAATATAATTGGCCCAGTACCCTCCTCAATTTGAACTTGTAAAAGACACTAAATCCTCCAAAATATGACACACAAATGTTCTATTAGCAATTTTTATTTAAAAGTTATAAAGTTTTGCTTGAAAAAATCGCTAAATTGTAAATAAAGCAAACTTTACGAGTCGCACGCGACGATTTCCTAAATAGGCCACCATGGAAAATTTTATTTGTTTGCCCCACTTACAATATGGCGTCGCGAACTCTGAATGGTGTATTGGTCATTGTTGATCTACCTGAAACGATGACGTCCCTCGTCATAAATATTTTAGACACAGATTCAAGCCAATCCTAAATTAGCACGATCTGTGTACATTGCTCTAATAACATCATTGGAGATATAGATTCTAAGGCAAGCCCCGATCTAGCATGTCGCCTATTTACGACTACATTTCGTTATTTGTCCCCCTTCTGTATAAAAATTAATGCAAGCAGGAATTCAACAATGGCACATGACACACTTCTCAACATTCACTGTTTTTGTTTTCATCATAAAAAGTGAACTATGTTCCAATTATCTCTCTTCTGGGTAAAACTCAATTTGATAAAATATTCAACAGTATACTTCAATGAAAGCATCCCAATTTAGCTCAATACTTTTTTAAGTACCAAAGCAGATCATGTTCCAATTTTTCATGCAATTCACTTCTTGCCTACCCAGAAAAACGAATAGTTTCTCTGTCATTTATTATCCTTCTCTTTCATAAAGCATCAAGCATCGTGCTTCAATGATAAACATCCATTTATACCTTGATTTTGTTTGCATCCTAAAGCAAACTATTTTCTAAACACGTCATGCCATTTACTTCCTAACCAAGAGCTACCAGAACATTTCTTTAATGAACATCTTTTAATAACACGAAAAACATTAATTGAAAATGTGCTTCAATGTAAACATCCTGTAGTTAAATTTTGCTTACATCCTAAACCAGTTACGTCCTTATTTGATGTCCAGTAACAAACTTACAACACATTTGCATTGTCTTTCATCACTGGCCACCATAAATTAGTTGCAGACAAAGTTCGTTTGCTTAAAACGCACAAACTAAACGATTGCAACTAAACAGAAGTTAGAGAATCATCCGAACTCTTTCTTGGGACCAGTCTTTACTTTTGTGTAGAATTTTTCAGTCATTAATTTCGTAGAGAGTGCATATTTTAACCTACTCTGATCATTTACTTGTAATGAAATTTAAACTTGTACTTACCACTATATATTTAAAAAATTTCAGAAAATGTTTATTGTCGTCATCCTTGCTCTGAAATTTATAACGATGTTGCGCTTTCCTACTAATGTCTCAGTTTCATTATAGATTATAAGTCATAGAAATTAATTTCGATCCTCCTAACATACCTTGGACATACCTAAATATAGATTTAACAAGTTATTTTTATGTGTCAATTCTACGAAATAGAAGTTGATACTCAAAATTAATCAGTTGCTCTGAAGATGCTCTAGTAGGCAAAACTAGTTAGCACTGAAAGAAAAAGAAAAAAGCGGAAAAGACCAAATCGATGCCTGTTTTCTTCGAGTAGTTAGGCCCTCTTCAATTGTACACTATTTGTCAATTCTACGAAATATAGGCTTTATTTCTTGACTGTTTCATTGCTCATTTTCAGAGCAAATATTGTTAACGTCATAAACGGTACCAAACGTTGTTACGGCAATGACTTCTTGTTTTTACACACATTTATGATGAACAATTTTCAACTGAAGCAATTTCTTTTCATCTAGGCCTACATCGAAGTGATGCAAACACAATGGGATTGGCTGAAACAATTACGAATTGCACTCGACCAACATCTCAGCCATCTTACTGTTTATCTCCAGGTATCTTTTGAGCATTGCTTTTGATTTTCTGTTTGCTATACGGAGGTGGTTAAGAAGTGAATCAATTATCGTGAGAAAGGCAATGAAATTGGATTGCTGAGGCAATGAAAGATCTAGAAAAATTGTCTTGACAAAGAAACTTCAACTTAAAATTAGATATTTTTCTGACAATTTTATTATATTTGTTCTTTTACAAAAAGCCATTTTGTAAACATGCTTGAGAAGAAAAAATAATTACATAGAGTTCGAATTTCGAACCATGCGTTTTGGGGTAATTATTGACAGAAGCTACCTACTGTTTGGGAATGCGGTGAAACATCTTAAAAATAGTTAATTTTTTGGCACGATATTCTTTTCTCGCGATGCTTTGAACAGCACAATTTGCTGTGAAACTAAAGTCCTTTTCTGTTCAGCTTTAGAATGCTTAGCTTTCGTTTTCGTTTCCATAACTTTCGTCTCGAATTTGCAACATTTGTTTTTCATTTGATTGACAAAAAAACTTGTCCAATAATTCTTGAAATAATCATTAAATCCACTTGCAGTGTTCTTTGAATGTTTCGTAATGAAGGCGAAATGTTTTACTAACATTTGAGGCATTTTTGTTTTTATTTACCTTGCTAGCAACTTGAGACCTAATTTGATATCATTTTTACAGTTCTACAGCGATGCACATGAAGTTGAAAAATGGCTGACAATCAGAGTGAATTTGCTGACGTCAATGTTCGAAGGTCTTCAAGTTGCCAATGAATCCGTTTTAGCTGAACTTATCACCAAACTGAAGGTACGTTCATATTTTCAAAGATTTATTCGAAAGTTTATCCTCCCGAAACATTTATCCTGAAAAAGAATTTCTGTTCGCTTCTATCCTCAGAGAAAAGCTGGCATCCANGTCCAGTAAACATGATCAAACGTGTGGATACTTGTTTGGGTCACCTATTAAAAGGCAACGACAATCGAAATTATTGAACTGTTATTTCTATGAAAAGAAACCTTTTATGTATCCAGTCTTTAGCTACAGGGTGTCCTTAAAAAAATTGTTTGCCATTTGCAGGGCTACTGTGGAGGAGCCATGAAGCCAATTGTCCTGTTTTTTCAGATTTATGAATAGACGAAGCTTCAACTTAGAGTTTGATACCTAGTTTGAGTAAATCTGACAAGTATTTGCTGATCTATGGAGCAAGAAAGTCAAAAGGCACTCGTTGCTTCCAAACCAGAGGACATGGAAACACTGTGTAAAGTCTCTAAATTCATTTTTTATCCTTCTTTGATTCTTTTTAGGATTTGTGCATCAGACGAAAGAGAAATCTGACGTATTTGGTTCATTTTATGAAAGAAGCTACGCACGAGTTACTTTGGATGAGTGGAAAAGAAGAGAGTGAAGTGTCACGTGACTGGGCAGATAGGAATATCGATGTTGAAGAAATTGAAGAATACAAACAGGTAACAGCTTTCGTCATTTGAAGCTCAATTATCCGTCCTTAGCTTGAATCACGAAGCTAGATTATTCGTGCTAAATTTTGCAAATTTATATTCGCAAGATCTTTTTCAGGAGTGACATTATTTTTAAAGCTGAACTCACGAGACACTGCACTCTCTCTCTTGTCAGCAAAAGACGTGGAATATACAGGCAAGCAGAGTAAACGAAACGGAGGGACAGAAACTCTTTCTCTGCTTCTCTTCTCTCTTAAGTTCCTAAGTTTAAGCTCCTAAGTAAGTTTCTTTCAAGCCATTCAATTAAAAGAAATAGGTGATAGAATTTTACACCGACCTTTTCAAAGATTTGGAACCTATGCTATTTCTCTCCCTCGTTATGGTCTGCAGTCATCTTTCACGTCTTGTGCTGACAAAACAGAGACTTGTAACAAGTCCAACGAGTCACGAGTTCTGCAATGTACCCAGTAAGACAAAATAGTAACACAAAAATCGACTCTTGCTCACATCCGTGATATCATGTAATAGGCTGTTTGCTTATAAGGTCTGTATAGGTATTGTTTGTACTGGATTCACCCTGTGTTGGAGCATTTTCAGCTCTATTTTGGCTTTTATGGCCAACACTATGTTTTGATTATACATTAATACTGCAACTTTTCATTTGGTATTACAACGTATAGCTTTCCCGATCTCCCTTCCCCCTTAAATGAGAATTTTACTGTAGAGAAATATTTAAGTTTTCAAACCTAGGATTGAGATAAACTTATCTATATCTGCTAAACATCTTCCATTTTGATTAGGAGCATTTTTGTGGTCGCAAAATTTTATGTGAAGAAATTCACGACCCTTTCATCTCGTTTACATGAACTCCAGCAAATGTGATAAAAAGAGGAAGCAAGATATTGTTGAGACGAATTTTCTCGTTCACGTATTAGCTATCCATAATTCTCAAATCTCCGCATCTGACTAATTCTGTAAACACTTGTGTATGCTGTAACAT
The DNA here is from genome assembly GCA_004194415.1 of Aurelia aurita. Taxonomy (NCBI): domain Eukaryota; kingdom Metazoa; phylum Cnidaria; class Scyphozoa; order Semaeostomeae; family Ulmaridae; genus Aurelia; species Aurelia aurita. The sequence continues at coordinate 790,419 of REGM01000026.1, read as the reverse complement.
TTACGTAATTTATTTGCCTTGCAGGAGTGGGACGATGAATTCAAGGAACATGAACAAAATTTCAGCGCAATTATTCAGAAAGGACGTGATATCATGAATGATGAACACCCTGGCTCTGATGCTATTGTGGTAAGTTCTCTCACTACACTATTTTCCCGTTTATTTTGTTTAAACTGATTACATTAGTGATTCGTTGATTCGTTTTAATTTGTTTACTGAATGGCCTATTGATAAAAGTGATTTAAATAAGTGATTGGTCTTATCGACGTGGCTGAAACATCATCTTCTTCGCAGAACTTTTTTGTATCATAAATTATTTTTTTGATAGATCGTAATATGAAAATAGGTTGAAGTTTTATACAGGACAATCTACCAGCGTGAAAAGCACTGTTATCTCTTGAGTCCTGTCAATACACCATTTCGTAGTTCGCGACGCCATGTCGCAAGTGGGGCAAACTTTCAATTGAGGCCTACTGCAAACTGTTTAAATTCTGATATTTCAGCGGTAAATGACCGCAAATCAGTTCATTTTTAGTAAATTTCAATATAGATTTATGTTTTCTTGCATATTAGCATGGTTTCATTACGGAAATTTAAGAACTGTACTCTCACTAGAAATTTGTCGTTAGTTTGCTGTTCCGCGGCCTTTGGAGAACAATATAATTGGCCCAGTACCCTCCACATTTGCTTCGATTTGAACTTGAAAAATACACTAAATCCTCCAAAATATGACACACAAATGTTCTATTAGCAATTTTTATTTAAAAGTTATAAAGTTTTGCTTGAAAATATCGCTAAATTGCAAATAAAGCAAACTTTGCGAGTCGCACGCGACGATTTCCTAAATCATAGGCCTTTCATAGGCCACCATGGAATTTTTTGATTTGTTTGCCCCACTTACAATATGGCGTCGCGAACTCTGAATGGTGTATTGGTCATTGTTGATCTATCTGAAACGATGACGTCCCTCATCATAAATATTTTAAACACAGATTCAAGCCAATCCTAAATTAGCACGATCTGTGTACATTGCTCTCATAACATCATTGGAGATATAGATCCTAAGACAAACCCTGATCTAGCATGTGGCCTATTTACGACTAAATATCGTTATTTATCACTCTTCTGTATAAAAGTTAATGCAAGCAGGAATTCAACAATTGCACATGACATACTTTTCAACATTCACTGTTTTTGTTTTCATCATAAAAAGTGAACTATGTTCCAATTATCTCTCTTCTGGGTAAAACTCAATTTGATAAAATAATCAACAATATACTTCAATGAAAAGCATCCCAATTTAGCTCAATACTTTTTTAAGTACCAAAGCAGATCATGTTCCAATTTTTCATGCAATTTACTTCTTGCCTACCCAGAAAAATGAATAGTTTCTCTGTCATTTATTATCCTTCTCTTTCATAAAGCATCAAGCATCGTGCTTCAATGATAAACATCCTGCTGTAGCTTAATTTTGTTTGCATCCTAAAGCAAGCCATGTCATGCTATTTACTTCCTAACTAAGAGCTACCAGAACATTTCTTTACTGACCATCCTTTAATAACACGAAAAACATTAATCGAAAATGTGCTTCAATGTAAACACCCTGTAGTTAAATTTTGCTTACATCCTAAACCAGTTACGTCCTTATTTGATGTCCAGTAACAAACTTACAACATATTTGCATTGTCTTTCATCACTGGCCACCATAAATTAGTTGCAGACAAAGTTCGTTTGCTTGAAAACGCACAAACTAAATGATCCCAACTAAACAGAACTTAGAAAATCATGAACTCTTTCTTGGGACCAGTCTTTAATTTTGTGTAGAATGTTTCAGTCATTAATTTCGTAGAGAGTGCATATTTTAACCTACTCTCATCATTTACTTGTAATGAAATTTAAACTTGTACTTACCACTATATATTTAAAAAATTTCAGAAAATGTTTATTGTCGTCATCCTTGCTCTGAAATTTATAACGATGTTGCGCGCTTTCCTACTGAAGTCTCAGTTTCATGATAAATTATAAGTCACAGAAATTAATTTTCATCCTTCTAACATTCGTCGGAAATACCTAAATATAGCTTTAACAAGTTATTTATATGTGTCAATTCTACGAAATAGAGGTTGACATTCAAAATTAATCAGTTGCTCTGAATATGCTCTAGTAGGCAAAACTCGTTATCACTGAAACAAAAAGAAGAAAGCGGAAAAGACGAAATCGATGCCTGTTTTCTTCGAGTAGTTAGGCCCTCTTCAATTGTACACTATTTGTCAATTCCACGAAATATAGGCTTTATTTCTTGACTGTTTCATTGCTCATTTTCAGAGCAAATATTGTTAACGTCATAAACGGTACCAAACGTTGTTACGGCAATGACTTCTTGTTTTTACACACATTTATGATGAACAATTTTCAACTGAAGCAATTTCTTTTCATCTAGGCCTACATCGAAGTGATGCAAACGCAATGGGATTGGCTGAAACAATTACGAATTGCACTCGACCAACATCTCAGCCATCTTACTGTTTATCTCCAGGTATCTTTTGAGCATTGCTTTTGATTTTCTGTTTGCTATACGGAGGTGGTTAAGAAGTGAATCAATTATCGTGAAAAATGGCAGTGAAATTGGATTACTGAGGCAATGAAAGATCTAGAAAAATTGTCTTGACAAAGAAACTTCAACTTAAAATTAGATATTTTTCTGACAATTTTATTATATTTGTTCTTTATGCTTGAGAAGAAAAAATAATTACATAGAGTTCGAATTTCGAACCATGCGTTTTGGGGAATAATTATGGACAGAAGCTACCTTCTGTTTGGGAATGCGTGGACTTGCCCAAGTCTCTTCCGTGTACCTGAAACCAAAATGCCAAACCAATGACCTCTGCGAGGGAGGGAGGGAAAAGGGAGAAAGCGGAAGAAAGCGCTTTACTTTTCCTTCCTTTTCCCTCCCTCCCTCGCAGAGGTCATTGGTTTGGCACTTAGGTTTTTTAGGTTATTACGTTTCAGGTACACGGAAGAGACTTGGGCAAGTCCAGGGAATGCGGTGAAACATCTTAAAAATAGTTAATTTTTTGGCACGATATTCTTTTCTCGCGATGCTTTGAACAGCACAATTTGCTGTGAAACTAAAGTTCTTTTTTGTTCAGTTTTAGAATGCTTAGCTTTCGTTTTCGTTTCCATAACTTTCGTCTCGAATTTGCAACATTTGTTTTTCATTTGATTGACAAAAAAACTTGTCCAATAATTCTTGAAATAATCATTAAATCCACTTGCAGAGTTCTTGGAATGTTTCGTAATGAAGGCGAAATGTTTTACTAACATTTGAGGCATTTTTGTTTTTTTTACCTTGCTAGCAAATTGAGACCTAATTTGTATCATTTTTACAGTTCTACAGCGATGCACATGAAGTTGAAAAATGGCTGACAATCAGAGTGAATTTGCTGACGTCAATGTTCGAAGGTCTTCAAGTTGCCAATGAATCTGTTTTAGCTGAACTTATCACCAAACTGAAGGTACGTTCATATTTTCAAAGATTTATTTGAAAGTTTGTCCTCCCGAATCATTTATCCTGAAAAAGAAGTTCTGTTCGCTTCTATCCTCAGAGAAAAGCTCAATGTCCTTGGGATGAGGTGTCAGTAGGGGCGGGCGGTCTGCTCGGCATGATTCGTCCCCTGTCCCTTGTCCCTTGTCCCAGGTCCCTTGTGGATGCTTCGAGCAGACGATATATACTAAAAGAAAATTACTGGCTGAGTGGGTGAGCCGAAAAAGATATCAGCGTTTTCCAAACTGTATTATCATGACCAATTCACCAATTTATCTTACTATTGTTCATTTTATAGAAGAAAGGCGAACTTAAATGTCAAAATTAATTTCACTAAAATTGGTGATACCGTTCTAAAGTTACGGGCGATTCTCATTGGAAGTTGTTTTAGAGGGCCTTTACATGATGAAATTCAGCCCGGGCTGAGTTTCAGCACGGGCTGAGTTTCAACTCGGTTGACGGTGTAAGCCTTCATCGTGTTTACATGAAGGAGGCCGAGTTGAAACTCAGCACGGGCTGAACTCAACACGGCAACTCAGCCCGTGCTGACTTTTCAGCACGGGACGAAATTATCAAAAATTCTCATGTAAACACGATTTTTTTTCATCCCGGGACGAGATTTGATATTGGTTGGCATGACGAAGTCGTCATGGGATTAATTTCATTCTTTGGTGCTAATGTGTTCATTGTTCCTTTGTTTTGCTATCTCGCGCTGCTTCTTGCTGCTTCTTTGTGTTGATAATCTCGCGCCTCCGCACATCTGTGGAGTAGAACCACTTAGCCATCTCAACACGGGATGAAATGTCCATGTAAACGCAAAGCAAATTAGCAGACACCTACAAAACTCAGCCCGTGCTGAAACTCAGCACGGGCTGAGTTTCCTCATGTAAAGGCCCTCTTAGAAAGATGACTGAAGAAGGCAGATCTGATATTTTGGGAAATGCAGATAATTTTTGCCTCAGCCGGTTGAAAAGGTATTTCTAAATTCGATTACTCGTCTTAAGAAAGACAAGTCCGTAGAAGAAGATCCAGCAATTTAATAATAGATATTGGAATGTCAATAAGAAATTTCTTATCTCCGTTGATTATAATTTGTCCTCAATTTTGTGGATTCGAATATCTGCCAGTTGCTATAGATTGATTAGAAAATCGTTCCAACCTACCTCAAATCCCACAGTTTTGAGGGAGGGTTTAACTAGCATGCTTTGCAACAATTCCACTATGTTTCAATGGTTCCTTCCTGGAGGTAATTAAAGTGATAGAGAATTGATCACGACCGCTAGCAAAACATGCTTGTTGATTAGGCCACTTTTAAAGACTGGACTTGTTGTTTTCACCGTTAGCGAAAAACATTGTGCGGAGGGTCTTGGCTGTGTGAAATCAAACAACAGCGAATATGGAGAAACATGGTCGCCCACATATCTATTTGAAAGCAGAAGTCTGGTAGAGTATGTCTCCCTAAAGCTTGTAGAAACTTTGTTGAAGTTTGGCCTATTTTGGCCGAAAAGGCTTCGAAAGAATTCAGGTGGACTGTTTGAAAACTTTGTTATGAATTCGATTGAGGCCCTCCCACGGTGGGTCAAAGTTCCCTCGTTCCCCAGTTAGTTTTCGGTTTGTTTCATTGTTCCCTTGTTCCCTGTAAGACATATTAGAAAATTGATCAATTTATTCCCCTAAAATATGATTTTGCACACAATTGTTGCCTTGTTCCCAGCTTAAAAATTCCGAGTTTTTTCCTCTGTTTCCTAAAACCCCTCGGAGAATCTTGTGGTTGCAAAGCTATGATTTTCAGTTTGAGGGCAGAGGTGAGCGGAATGAATTTTACATTGAAAATAGATCTGTGGTTTTTGGAAAACTAGACAGAGGTTATTTTCGCAGTCTGGAACAGTCTCTAAAGTATTTGACAAAGAAAAAGGGCAAAAGTTGATGGAAATGGTACACGTGGTTCAAAGAAATGAGACAAGGTTCATGCAGATGAGACATGTCGCAAAATCATCGACGTTTTAAGTAATAAAATGATCCAAATCTTATCAAGCAGCCTAACCAACAAGATTTAACAATAACACAAGGTTAAGAAAGGTTAGAAGAATGAGGGCTCGAAAAGGATATACTGTGAAATGAGATCCAGGGTTCTCTTCTCCAGGGTTTAACAACTTTTCGTACGTTTCTAGGGCCTGGCATGCCCCTCGCTGTAGCCTTTGCTACCTTCCATTGCAGACGCTATAGGGTTGTTTAGTTACAATCTCACGAAGGGGCTCTTAAAAGGTTAGGGACAAGGGCACTTCTCTCCGACCCTTTGATTCCCTTTTGTCCAGTATGGGATATAACTGTAGCTAGCTCAGTTGTACTGTCCATTGAATCCATGTAAATACTGGAAAGAATGAGTCGTGCAAACGGCTTATTATTGGTCTTAGTTTTGCAAATATAGAAGGATTTAATAATTGAATTTCAAATACTAAAATCTCACAAAGTGGACTGACCAAAGAAACCTGCAATGGTCTCTATCCTCTTGATTCACTTTGGTTCAGGAAGGGGCCTCTCTACAAGCTAGAAGAAAGGATGTGTGCAGTGCAAGTGGCCTATTGGTCTGAGTTTTGCAAATATAGACGGATTTAATTATCGAATTTCAAACACAGTTTCTTTTGAGACAAATCCTACATAATTTTGTACGTGGCTAATCTCGGATTCCAGTGTGGAGAAACAGCTTCTCCTTGGCGTTTTTGTCTGATGAAAAGAATATATTTTCTGAATTCCCAGCATGACTGTTTATCGAGTTAATTGAAAATAAGGGGAGGAGAATTGTTTCCAGCTAGCTGTAAACAAAACAAACTGATCTACAACTGCGGGTGTTCCTCATTATTTACCGGCCAATAAAACAATAAAGCCAGGGTAAAGCCATGAATATGGGCATAAATTCTTTATAAAGCTCCTTTTAAACGTACACTGGGTTAAAAAGCTGTTCTCAGAATCAATGAATATTTTATCGAATACAATAGGCTTATCTATGAATCAGCTTTGAATTGTTTCTACGGAGTCGTAGCAGGTTTTCATGATACGAAAGCAGTTTTCGTAATATAAAACGTGGTCTTCAATTTTCGCTGAAATTCCAAGCAATTTATATGGCGGTTAAGAGGCATGGGCTAATCAGAAGAGGCTGAAAGCCGCAGAGGGCTGTGTTGTCAATTGTCTGTACAGTAAGATTGTAGTGGGAAGAACTGAGGTGAGATATCTGTGAAAAACCACGAAGATTTATGAAAGTATACGGAGACACAGTTATCGTTGCATGGAAATGAAATGAATAAGGGTTGTTGTTAAGGGATTCGGAGTGGTTATGACTTAGCAGGCCGACGTGGCGGCAGGGAGAGCAAAACATGTTGTTGGGCACGTCGATTTGTTTGTTTGTGGAGTATCAAGTATTGACCTAAACAGGTGATCAGGACGACAACANCTCTTGCTCCCTGTGGCATCGTCCTTGTAGTGTTGTAAAGTAGATCATAGGTAGTGTCTTAGTAATTCGTTTTTGTAAATCTTTAATTGAATATAAAAAAAAAAAGAAAAAAAAAGAAAAGCTCAATGTCCTTGGGATGAGGTGCCAGTAGGGGCGGTCTGCTCGGCATTAGGCCCCTCGGCATTGAGCCCCTTGTGGATGCTTCGAGCAGACGATATACTGAAAGAAAATTACTGGCTGAGAGGGTGAGCCAAAAAAGATATCAGCGTTTTCCAAACTGTATTATCATGAACAATCCACCAATTTTATCTTACTATTTCATTTTATAGAAGAAAGGCGAACTTAAATGTCAAAATCTATTTCACTAAAATTGGTGATAACGTTATAGAGTTACGGGTGATTCTCATCGGAAATTATATTAAAAAATGCTTGAAGAAGGAAGATCTGGAATTTTGGGAAATGCAGATAATATTTGCCTCAACCGGTTGAAAAGGTATTTCTAAATTCGATTACTCGTCTTTAGAAAGACAAGTCCGTAGAAGAAGATTCAGCAATTTAATAATAGATGTTTGAATGTGAATGAAAAATTTCTTATCTCCGTTGAGCATGATTCGTCCTCAATTTTGTGGATTCGAAAATCTGCCAGTTGCTATAAATTGATTAGGAAATCGTTCCAACCTACCTCAAATCCTACAGTTTTGAAGGAGAGTTTAACTAGCATGCTTTGCAACAATTCCATTATGTTTCAATGGTTCCTTCCTTGAGGTAATAAGTGATAGAGAATTCATAGCGGCTGCTAGCAAAACATGCTTGTTGATTAGGCCACTTTTAAAGACTGGGAATGGTGTTTTCACCGTAAGCGAAAATTATTGTGCGGAGGTTCTTGGCTGTGTGAAATCAAACAACGGCGAATATGGAGAAACATGGTCGCCCACACATCAGTTTAAAAGCAAAAGGCTGGTAGAGTATGTCTCCCTAAAGCTTGTAGAAACTTTGTTGAAGTTTGGCCTATTTTGGCGAAAAAGGCTTCGAAAGAATTCAGGTGAAGTGTTTGAAAACTTTGTTATGAATTCGGGTTGAGCGAGCCTGATTGCGCCTATACCATACTCAGCCGAGTTGCTGACACTTCAGTATATCAAACTGTATCAAGAGTTGATGTAGACTCCATACAATCGTGGTAGTTTCGCTATTTGACATCAATTCAATTCAGTGAGCGAAAGTTGAAGGGTTTGTGGAGTAAGGCTAGCGTTGATGCTTGATTGAGGCCCTCTCACGGAGGGTCAAAGTTCCCTCGTTCCCCAGTTAGTTTTCGGTTTGTTCCCTTGTTCCCTGTAAGACATATTGGAAAATTGATCAATTTGTTCCCCTAAAATATGATTTTGCACACAATTGTTGCCTTGTTCCCAGCTTAAAAATTCCGAGTTTTTTCCTCTGTTTCCTAAAACCCCTCGGAGAATCTTTTGGTTGCAAAGCTATGATTTTCAGTTTGAGGGCAGAGGTGAGCGGGATGAATTTTACATTGAAAATAGATCTGTGGTTTTTGGAAAACTAGACAGAGGTTATTTTCGCAGTCTGGAACAGTCTCTAAAGTATTTGACAAAGAAAAAGGGCAAAATTTGACGGAAATGGTACAAGTGGTTCAAAGAAACGAGACAAGGTTCATGCAGATGAGACATGTCGCAAAATCATTGACGTTTTAAGTAATAAAATCATCCAAATCTTATCAAGCAGCCTATCAATAACACAAGGTTAAGAAAGGTTAGAAGAATGAGGGCTCGAAAAGGATATACTGTGAAATGAGATCCAGTGTTCTCTTCTCCAGGGTTTAACAACTTTTCGTACGTTTCTAGGGCCTGGCATGCCCCTCGCTGTAGCCTTTGCTACCTTCCATTGCAGACGCTATAGGGTTGTTTAGTTACAATCACGAAGGGGCTCTTAAAAGGTTAGGGACAAGGGCACTTCTCTCCGACCCTTTGATTCCCTTTTGTCCAGTATGGGATATAACTGTAGCTAGCTCAGTTGTACTGTCCATTGAATCCATGTAAATACTGGAAAGAATGAGTCGTGCAAACGGCTTATTATTGGTCTGAGTTTTGCAAATATAGAAGGATTTAATAATTGAATTTCAAATACTAAAATCTCACAAAGGGGACTGACCAAAGAAAACTGCAATGGTCTCTATCCTCTTGATTCACTTTGGTTCAGGAAGGGGCCTCTCTACAAGCTAGAAGAAAGGATGTGTGCAGTGCAAGTGGCCTATTGGTCTGAATTTCAAACACAGTTTCTTTTGAGACAAATCCTACATAATTTTGTACGTGGCTAATCTCGGATTCCAGTGTGGAGAAACAGCTTCTCCTTGGCGTTTCTGTCTGGTAGAAAGAATATACTTTCTGAATTCCCAGCATGACCGTTTATCAAGTTAATTGAAAATAAAGGGAGGAGAATTGTTTCCAGCTAGCTGTAAACAAAACAAACTGATCTACAACTGCGGGTGTTCCTCATTATTTACCGGCCAATAAAACAGTGAAGCCAGGGTAAAGCCATGAATATGGGCATAAATTCTTTATAAAGCTCCTTTTAAACGTACGCTGGGTTAAAAAGCTGTGCTCAGAATCAATGAATATTTTATCGAATACAATAGGCTTATCTATGAATCAGCTTTGAATTGTTTCTACGGAGTCGTAGCAGGTTTTCATGATACGAAAGCAGTTTTCGGGACATAAAACAATTTTCTTCAATTTTCGCTGAAATTCCAAGCAATTTGTATGGTGGTTAAAGAGGCAGGGGCTAATCAGAAGAGGCTGAAAGCCGCAGAGGGCTGTGTTGTCAATTGTCTGTACAGTAAGATTGTAGTGGGAAGAACTGAAGTGAGATATCTGTGAAAAACCACGAAGATTTATGAAAGTATACGGAGACACAGTTATCGTTGCATGGAAATGAAATGAATAAGGGTTGTTGTTAAGGGATTCGGAGTGGTTATGACTTAGCAGGGCGACGTGGCGGCAGGGAGAGCAAAACATGTTGTTGGACACGTCGATTTGTTTGTTTGTGGGNTAATCAGAAGAGGCTGAAAGCCGCAGAGGGCTGTGTTGTCAATTGTCTGTACAGTAAGATTGTAGTGGGAAGAACTGAAGTGAGATATCTGTGAAAAACCACGAAGATTTATGAAAGTATACGGAGACACAGTTATCGTTGCATGGAAATGAAATGAATAAGGGTTGTTGTTAAGGGATTCGGAGTGGTTATGACTTAGCAGGGCGACGTGGCGGCAGGGAGAGCAAAACATGTTGTTGGACACGTCGATTTGTTTGTTTGTGGAGTATCAAGTATTGGCCTAAACAGGTGTGATCAGGCGACAACGAACGCGGAATTAAATTTAGATCAAGTAAGGATACTATGACAGGGAATCAACGAAATTCGCATGAAATGGCACCTGGAAATAACAACTTAATAGCAGCGACTGTTGGTGTGTTTGGGATTGTTGGCTTATTGTTTTTGTTTCTTGTGAAGAGATCAAAATCGACAGCAAAGCGAAAAAATTCTGATAGCAGCAACACAAGTGAGCACGTGGGGCAAGACCAAACAAATGATTTTCACGAAGAAATCGCAACACAATTTGAAGAAATCTCAAGAGCAGAGTTTGATGACCAAGAATTAACACCAGAAAGAATTATATATCGATTTTTACATGACAAATATTGGAGCAAAAGACACAAAGATAAAATTGATCGCATACCAGAAATTATTTCTTCTAAAGATTTCAAACAAGTTTCAAGAATAACGCAATCAAATCCTCCAATTCTTGTTGTTTATTCAAAGAAAAGTGTTTGGGAACTTGGACTTACTCAAAAAGCAGAATTAGGATTTAAAGAACAATTTTCATTTCTTATGAGAGGACCTGAATTGTTTTCTGACCGTGAAAGAATGACGAAAATTGAATTTGTTCTTCAAGATTTGATTGAATTCCGACAGGTATGCTTTTCACTTCTTTTGAAAAGAAAAATATGAGATCCATCAAGTTATTATGAATTGCAAGTACGCGTTTTTATTTTCATTTCAATATTGAAACCAGTTCACTAGCAACCAGCTATCCATGGCTTTGGCTTTCTAGCCGGTGGTAGCAAGCATGGAAGGCTTGGCTATTTTAGTGGTTGTGGGTTTGTTAAAATGTTTCAGCTTTATGACTATTTATCAAAATCCTTTCCTTTAACAATGCAAACATGACATTTACTAGGCAAAGACGAATATAAATTAGATGAATATACATATTGGCCAATGGAAAAGTTTTCACCCAATTGCAAAGATAAACACAACACATGTGCAGCACCAATCATATTACATTTGCAAATAGTTCTAAAACGTTAAATGAATTCTTGTTGATCTTGAGCTTCAATGTTCAATTTGCAATGCAAATTTGTTGAATTGTATTCGTCATTTCGTTGGTTTCAGTTTGCAACTGTTTCCATCTGATTGTGGCTGTGGCCATGCATAGGCCATTGTTGTTGCTGTTGCTACATCGTTTCTTGCCACTATCACCTTTCACCCCTTCAACTTTAGCATCATATATGCACCCATGACTTTTGGTCTGTATGTGCTGCCCTGCCAAACTCCCACCCTACCATGCCTTACAACCAATTTTTTTGAAAGGATCTTGTCAAACAAGGTCTTTAAAGTATGAACATATTTACTTGCAATGCTCAAAAGTGTCTGGGTCCCATACGACATTCTTGATGACAAGCTTGTCAAGCTATGCATAGCTTGTTTTGGTTAGGCCTGCTTTCCCTGATTTTTACATACTGTAGTGGTGAAACACAGTGCCTTGTACCCAACATTAATTTCTAATTTCAAAACAAATTGAACTATTGAGATAATCTAGAAAGCAACGCATTTACGTTGGTTTGGTTTGCAAAATAGCCCCTTCGGGAAGTTAGGTGGGCGAATGGATGTATTCACAGGGTAAATTCACTCTCGCTGTGGTTGCTTTAGGCCACGATTAAGGCCCATCTTCTTTGCTCTTTGTTGACAGTCTTGTACTGTTAACCTGACTGTTAACTGTTTGAACCTGCCTTTGATTTGGCGAGGACAAAGGCTAGCGGGCTGGGCATATATTAGAGCCGTAAGTTTTTGCTGTGAATATGAGATCAAAGAAATGTGCGAGATCTGTCTGTCTTTTGTAGTTGTGGCCTAATTCTTCGCGAACCTTAGTCGATGAATTGTGATTTACTGAAAACGGATTATGGTTAGATTACAACTTTGTCACGGAAAAATCTTTGAATGAAGCTTAGTTTCAAACAAAAGAAAATAATTTTATCTAGTTTAGCAGACAACTGTTTCCTTAGCAAAGCCATTCTTTCTTTAGAGTCCTGCTGAGCGTTACATATGGTTGCAGGGCGGCAACATTTTCAAAAGGCACTCCTTTGTTTTGTTTTATCAAGGCACACCCATCTGGTGTTTGAGTTTACTGATTCCAAGAATTTGGAGACAGCAGCAAAACGCGGACCAACTTTTCAAGGGGTCTGGGAGTGTGTATAGTATATTGATGATAAATCTATACTAGGCTAGGCCGAAGATCAAAGCATATTGAAACGTGATAAGTAATATTGGGGAGCTTCACCAGTTTCAAGTGGTCATTAGAAGAGATTCCATTGCATTTTCCATTCCGCGTTGACATTTTCTTTTGACACAGATCGATTGTTTTGAAAGCGAGTACCTTTGTTTTAAAGAGGTCCTTCTCCCCCACCTTTGACTGGACATCGAAACAGAATTGTGATACAGTATGTACCACGAGTTGCCCTAAAAAGGATGCCCAATTTGAAAAGATTACTAACATTTTTGAACCAATTTGATCATAGGCAAAATGCTATGGTTTATTCGAAAATCTAATTTTAGTTATTTTTTTCAAAGTTTGCACCTTCTTTCGGTCATATATAATACTGAAATGCAACAAAAACTGTTTCTATTTTGAACAGGCAATGAAACAAGAGTTGATACAATACAAAGACGTCGTCAATTCAGTTCAATTACTAAGCAAACAAGTTGTGCCATTGAAAGAACGCAAGACAGAAATCAGACATGAAAAACAAATCAAAGCTGTTTGCGATTATCAACAGAGTACGGTAAGTGTACTTCTTGCTTTATTATCTTCATGAGAAACTGCTTACAAGAAACTGCAGAAGCCTTTTCCAGAAAATTAAGAAACTCTACTGGAAGCGATCATAGGTCCTTTCGAAGCTAAGAAACTGTTGCTAGTTTCGGTTATGAGTTGCAAAGTGTTTTCAGCAAAAAGTGTATTACCAACCCAGATGCTACTAAAATCTGCCTCAAAGTAGATATCAGGTAAGATTTGTGATAACAAAAACTTACTCATGCAAGCAATTCAATTGTTGTTATTGGTGGAAACTTCACCTGACATCTAATTTGAGACAGATTTAAAGATCTATGATTTTTGTGCATGATTTGGTTCTTTTTCGTAATTCTCTAGGCTCAAAAAAATATACGAGCTGTGAAATTGTGAAATTTAATTTTATGAAAATTGAAAAATTCCTTAAGAACCTTTTATTGCAAAAATTATTCAACTCTACCCAAAGTTTAGCCAAGAACCCCCCTCCCCTCCCTCCGTTGTATCATACCAGAACATTGGTATTATGATCATGGGTCTGGGCCGAGTCTTGTGTTATGCCGCGCTGCCCCATCCTACCCTGGGAACTAGTGCATAGGCCATCACGTTCAAAGCGCGGTATGTTTGAAACTTAGGCCAAAAGAACAGCAAGCAGGCAACAGCGAACCAAAAGAAGCAAAGAAATCCTGAAAAGAAAAAGTAGGTAACACAAGACTTTTATCGGGCTCATCCTAATCCTACGAATCTTGGGCAGCACGTCTCCCTTATTCTGTGTGTCGAGTTACTGTTTGCAGCAAATTTTGGCGTTTTACTTTAGGCCTATTTCTTGGAGAGGATTGAAATTCAAGGGCCCACGACTTCTGTGACAAGGGTGATCATTTATGTTGAAGCAATCCTTTTATGCATTAATGTTTTAATCTGTTCATGACTCTTGTCAAGTCACCACTCCAAAACATACTCCAGATAACCTTCATTTAATCCAAGGCCATATCCTTGACTGAGTCCTGTTCAATGTTATGTCAAGTGCGAGGTTTAAGATCAAATCCAAACAGTGTCATGTTTCTTTTCATATAAAAAATCGATAGGCCTTGTTCGGTATTTGCAAGTGTTTTTTACTTGTCAACAGGAACCAGTCAGAAATGGCGATGAGTTTACTTTGAAAGATAATTCTGATCATCACAAGTGGCAGGTAAAAATATATACTCTTTACAGAATAGAAATTTGGTGTTATTCAAAGTATTTAATAGGGTCTGCTGGGGGTAATCTAGGTAGAGTTAATTGCTAGAAAACGGTAGACCGTCAACTGTTAAATCGATATTGACAACTACTAAGAGGGTAGTTACAAGAGACAAAACAGAAAACAGCTATGTGTAGCTAGAGAAAATCTGCGAATCAAGAAGATTTTTACAAAATTTATGAATTTACCCATTTTAACACAAGCTTAAACACATTTGACCCCTGCAGACACTATCAACTGTTTGAAATAATGTGAAATTTGCACTAGTCTATAAAATAAGTAGAAATGCTATCTAGATGTAAAATTTATAGGTGCATTTTGTCTCCAACCCAATTATTTGTTTTCCTTCCAAAGCAAGAAGGCAGGGAATTTTCGAGGTATTGATTGGATCCCCCCTATGCCCCCCACCTTCCCCTTTAAACAAAGGTGAGACAGCTTCTATGTGCAATTTGTTTCTGACAAAATATGTCCTACCAGGTTTTTTATTTTCTTTTTAAAATAAAGAAGACGGGTAATTTTTGAGGTAAGGATTGAATCACCCCATGGCCCTAGCCCCTACTCTTCGGAACAAAGGCGAGACACTCACAAATGCCAGCTGCCACCGTCTTTATATGTGGTTTGTTTTTAACACAATATTTCCATTTTTCGAACAACCTCAGACTAGATAATATCCAAGGAGTCAACGGCCTACTTAGTAACCAAGTGTTCATTGGATTTCGTTTCATTCTTTTGGCTACAAACAGGTGAATCGAGTCTGCTACGAATGTGTTTATCCAAACTGTTTGTAGAATAACAATCGATTCGGCGACCTCCTTTGTTGATCGAATATGGTTTGCTTGTTTAAGAAATGTTCTCTTTGTTCATCGAATACAACTTTTGTCTTGGAATTGAATGAGAATACGACTCTTTGATAAGACTGTTACTTAGCATGGTCACTAGGCCATTTGTAGTCATGGTAGAGTAGGCCTATTTTTGGAATCCAGCGTGCACGAGGTCGAAGGATATTCTGTTGAAATTCGAACTTGGTTCAAAAAGGTTGGTATGTGTTCCTACGCCTCATGATAGTTTGCAATATTTTTAGTTTACCTGCTGCTATACACTACTTGTAATTTTTCTTCACGAGTAATGTTTATTTACAAAACAATCTGAGACGTTTCCTGTTGATATTGCTTTGCAGACATTCGAAATCACTGATAATAATAGGCCCACTTTACAAAAAGTGTGGAACAGCTTAGTTTACTAGTTGCAAAGAGTTGCAATAATAGCCGAACTGCGTCTTCATCTGTTTATGCCGGTTAGACAGTCACATGTCTTTTGCCCCCAAGATTGTTTGTTGTTATTTTAGGTAGGCCCTTTGCCCCGCCCAGTCGTGAAATTTCCCAAGGTGTTGTTTTTGTTTGTGAATTTTGTTAATTAAAAATCAAACATAAGTTGCGATGTAAATCGTGCAGAAAGAAAACAAAACATCACGTTAGGCCTAATTATTCTATGCAATCCTCATCTCGTACCTGCTGTTTA
The DNA here is from genome assembly GCA_004194415.1 of Aurelia aurita. NCBI lineage: Eukaryota > Metazoa > Cnidaria > Scyphozoa > Semaeostomeae > Ulmaridae > Aurelia > Aurelia aurita. Next base: position 774,554 of record REGM01000026.1, on the reverse strand, counting down.
TTCTGTATCTTGTACGTGGCGCCTCAGAGACTCATTTTGAAATATTGAATACAAATCTGAGTAAAAACTGATTTGCATTTAGAAATTTAAAAACATATGGCCCACGTTTTCGATGATTTATTCATTTTGCAAATCATCCTACGCGATATGCGAGGACTAAAAACATTGCACATAGGAATGGAAAAGCTGGTTTTGTTTTCTAGTAGACTTTAGTTTAAAAAATTGATAAGTAAAATTTAATAACAAGCAGCAGTGTAAAGGCCAATTTTGGGGGTCTTATGCTGGATACACCCACACACGGCCTCTCGGGGTAAAAATTGGGGATCAAGGGTAAATTGGTAAGTTATTACTTGAAGGTTATTTACTAACGAGAAGTTATATGAGTACTCAGAAAAAATAACCCCATCATCCCTTCAAGTTATTATTTGGCCCCCGGATTTCAGTTTGGCAAATGATACTGTCAACAACCAGAGTTAGGTCAATTCAACTGTCCAGATATAATATCATTTCCAACGACCCATGCATGAAACCTGAACCACATATCTTGAGCTAAAATGTATTAGAGAATTGATTCTATTATTCTTGAAACCAATATGTAATGGATAAAATTTAGTGCTTTGTAGGATTTTTTTTATTTTGGCTAGTGTACTGTCTACCTGTCTAGAGTCTAACTTGATTTGGGAATGATTTATAGAGCAAGGACCTAATATAAGAAACTACCCTTCTGAATATTCACAAACTTATTTGTACTTATGAAAAAATCCTCAGTAAAATTGCTTATTATTGTTATTGCCATACGCACCCTAGAAAATGAAGAGTAAAGTGCCATTGGTGGAGAAAAGAGTGGAGCAATTAATTTGGAATATAAGAAAACTAAAAAGAAACTAAAATTAAATTTTTGGTACATCACAAGTATGAATTCCTTGCAGTAAAGTTCAAATGTTACGATCCGTCAGGATGGAAGTTAGGAACATCTTTTCAGAAAGATCAGTTTTCAAAAGGTATACTTGGATTCGGGGCTTACTGAAATGCTACAGCCTTTGTAATGCCTTTCATAAGAACAGAAATGACAAGAACTCAGACTCAGGGGCGAATCATCCTGAAAAAGAGGCTGTTTGCAAAATGGTTGATCAGTGGTCTGTCCGACACGGATTGATTTCTTAAATTATATGGAAACAGTGAAGTCCCATATATATTACAAATAGCCGAAAAGCGGACTCTAGTCCGTTGAGACCGAACTGCCCAACAAGAAAAACTACCCAGTTGATATTTTGGCCTTAATTAACAAAAAAAATCCGTGTCGGAAGGACAAATGATCAACCATTTCGCAAACAGCCTCAAAAGCCGACGAGATTTTTATGAGAACGAAAGAATTTTTAGAGATCAGGATTTTCTAGAAGCAAGGATTTTTGCCAAGGATCGACGAGATTACTAGGAACTGATTTGCCCCTCGATGAGCAATGTCTTATAAGATGTTTCGAGCAATCCATGTTTCAATTTTCAAATGTTTTGAGTATATTTATCTAATTTCAGGTGAAGGATAGAAATGCAAAAGACATCGAAGCTCCATCTGTTTGTTTTGTGATTCCTGCGCCAGATACTGAAGCTGCTGATCTTTCTACAAGGTTCGTAAGAAAATATATGTTTATAGTTTCAAAAAGTTCTTGATCTATTTTCTCTTCCTTTGTGTTTCTTCACAAGCCTTGAAATATCAGAGTCTGTATTGCGTCCGTTACAACGATGTGGATTGAGAACAATTTCGTTTTATAGTTTCCTTAGGAAACAGTGCATCTCTGACGATAGTCTTAACCAGGCACAGCTGTAGTGCTGAGAGCAGCATGGCGTTATCAAGCAGATCCCATTAATACTCAAGCTTTTTCAGACATTAAACATTTTATGGCATAAATTTCAAGAAAGAAAGTGCCAATTGCTCCATTCTCCTGAAAGAGTAACACGTAGGTTGTGCCATGGACGTCAGACAGCTCGCTTCCCTTCGCAGTTTTTGTCACCCTCCCTTCCATTACATTCCATAGCGTTTACGAGTGTGACTCTCTTGTCCCTCTATTTATCTATGGCTACTACCTGCCCCTTGTGTAATTACAAGCCGATATTTTTCAAGAATTACTGTCGTTGTAGATCCTTATTCCACGAAAGATTTTTCTTAATTTGAAATGAAAAAAAAGCGAAATGTTTATTTGTTTGTTTGTTACATCGTTTAATGTTTACATCCCTTTACAGGATCGAAATTCAGTACAAACATTTGTTGACGTTGTGGAGAAATCGACATTGGCATTTGAAGCAATCATTGTCCACATCTGGTGCGTTTTCTGGTGTCCAAGTTGTCCATACTGTTGCAGGAGAAAAGGTATCACATCTTATCGATACATTGATGCTTGTTTTTAGATACAACAAAGCCAGAGTCTAACATGTAAAGATACCGGGTGACTCGTAAAAAATCGTTTCATTTAAAGTGAGTGACCTGAGCTATAAGGCGCCCGTCTATAAATAGGATAAAGAAAAACCAAAACACGCCATTGTTTTCTTTGGCTTTGCTTTCTTTGCCCACTTGCTGGATTATCAAATACAGTAGGCTATTTATAAACCTATGAGATCTCATCTTTTAACTCAGGTTATTCCCTTTAATGGCTGAAAGGCTTTTTTGTGAAATGTTAGATACCAAGAAATAAAGAAAATCTGAGTTACTTGGAATGTTATAGGTTGTCTGTCTAGCAAACAGCTTGAAATTTGCTAAAAATACATGACCAAATCTTCAAGCGTCTAGCATCGAGGGCTGGGTTGTGAGAGGAAAGCTGCTTATCAAGAATTGTACCCAAATGATAGATTCTAACACAGCAAAGACAGTTTAGTCACCAGGTGAAATGTTTATTTAATAAATATTTCATTTGAGTGCACCTTTATTTCTTTTTATTATATTAGCAGGGTTTCTGAAATTTCTATCAATTTTGCAAACCTGTAGAATGCAGGCACGTCGTCGTAAATACAGTTCCTTTCTATTCTTGACAGATTGTTGAACCTGAGTTTCTGGCTTCTGGTAGTGTTGACATCGAAGACTTATTACGTGAAATTGAACAGCATGTCGGCTCAATTGATGAAGAGGAAACAGACGAAGAACTTGCAACAATAAACAAACAATGGGTAGAAGAAGCCATTCCACTGCCATCCCAAGATGAAACCATTACAGAGTCAGAACCACTCCAATTGCCCGAACACGCACTTCACCGACCCGAAGAAGAACCCGAGTTACAAGAAGAATTACAGCAGCTACCCGAGGAAGCTCCACAGCTACCAGAGGAAATACCCGAGGATACACTCGAAGAGTCTCAAGCAGCTGCTTTGGATAAGGTAATTGAGATTATGGTAGTAGTAAGATTTTGATAGGCCATCCATCAGGCATCGATCAATGAATTAATCAATCAATAAATCAATCAACAACGGATATTTAAACTTTGTGAAAGACCGGTTTTCGTATGATCGCATTGACACAACAGTTTCCCTCCAACTCGGAGAAAAGATATAGAGCGCTAAATTTTGTGGATACTTGTGATAAATGCAAATACTCACCTCCAGTGAAAATGGGGGGCACGTACTTCTAAGTTTTAGTTACATCTAAAAATGTGTGCTTCTGAACTTGAAAATTCCGTGTAGATTTCTCAAATAGATTTGGTTTTGTGGCAATTTTTATGATTCACATTAAAACTGATAAATGTTAAATGTAAATTTTTTTTTAGAAATAGTTTCATTTCTACAGCATACCTAACCCTGCAGGGGAGGGGGAATGCTATATTCCTGCAAAAGGCGTCTTTATATACGTGGCAGACAACTGTTATTGTTTTTGGGTGGTAAATATTGATTTAGTTTATAATGTCAACAATGATGATTATGATAATAAAATAATTTAAACAACTTCCTTCTAGGAAATCGAAGGATCAGTTGATCGACTTCTGAATTGGTTGGTTTCAACTGAAACGATGCTCAGATCGAAAGATCAAGTTGCCATGGATACGGACTCTGGTGATGACGTAATCATCCAAGCGCAGGTGAAGTTTATATATATACTCATGTTTTTTAATTTGACGTTTTGAGGAAAATTTCTGTATGATCTAGTTATGGAAAAGAGACTAAGAAAAGTCAATGAAGATTTCCATGATATGGTTTATTGGGTGATGTTCCTAAAACTGCGTCAAGCCATCAGAGACACTACTGTTGATTGCCATTGAAATCATTATGTGCGAAATATTTTAAAAGATTTTTAAAATATTTCATCGGTGTTTTTTAAGTGAAAGTGCAGTTTCTATCCTCTGTTTTAGGTTCTTGAAACTTATCTTATAGTTGCTATGAAAAGTGTCAGGAGAAAATGTTCAGTAAATTTCTCCGTTACAAAACAATACAATAGACAATAGACCTTATAGCTATTCTACAAAAGAGTCTGGGTCGAGCGATATTTTTATACATTTTGTAGAAATCCGGCGAATTTCGAATATGCATAACAGCGAAGAAAGCTCTAACATGGTTCAATCGAACGTTTCGAATAGAAATGTATAAAAGCATTGCTCGATCCAGATTTTTTGTAGCATGACTAAAAAGTCTATTAGCTGCATATTGTGGAGTGACGTACTAGTTGCAGAAAATTTTCTGGTGAAGTACAAAACTTATAGGTTAGTATTTGAGTCATGTTGTATTGATTATCTCTAGATTGATGAATAAATCGAAATATTTTGTGTCTTGTTTAGGCCGCACTGCAGCAAATGAAAAATGATCAGCCTGAATACGAGGCTATCGTTGAAAAGCAGCCTGAAGTATCTGGTGCCCAACTTCAATACAAAATTGGTGTTCTAATCGAGAAATGGTCTGTTGTTGCTGAAAAATTAAGACAATGGGAAAAGAGGTAATTCTTGGCTTCTGTTTTATTAAAGCCTTGTGACATCATGATATTACTTATATAGATGTAATAGTGACTCAGAATATATCAGTTGGTTTTTACAATATAATGCAAAAATCCTTACAATAGATTAGAGGTTTGACTTAATTTGTAATGTTTTCTCATTACTTTCGTACTGTTTTTTTAATAAAATAAACAAGCCAGAGATCTTCTATCATGAATTTCCCAAGAACGATAAAAATATGTAGAAAGGGAACTGTTTAAGTTGATTCAGATTTCCATGGGAAAGAGAGTTTTTCGTGCATGTAATTGTTCATAGAGATAGGCATTTTTTGAAATCCTCCCTTGAGTTCAGAAGCTAGTCATTTTATACCAACTTTGTTTTATTACTAGAGACTGCAGCTTCGTCGTTTCCCGAATTTAGGTCCTCTTTTCAATTTCGTTTTGCTTTAAAATCATTGATTAGGGACCGTTCATTATTTACGGAGGGGTTGGTACCGAAGAGAAATGTTTTCTGGTCCAAAAATCTTCTTACCCAACTAAACAGGTGATGGGAAAACATCTATCAACACCTTTTTATGTCAGAAAATTTCTTTTACCCAACACATTTATCTTCGGTGCCAACCCCTCTGGACGTGTTTGATTGGTAATTCCAAACCTACCAAATTCCGAAAACAGTAGACTTAACAGAGACGGAAATATATTTCTCAAACTCTTCTCTCCGAAGTCTGCCAAACCTTCTGCCTTTTGGAGCAGAAGTTCAGAAGGCCTTCCAAACCTACCAAACCTACCATTTTGAGAATTTCGGAGCCAATCAAACACAAATTCCGAGTCTACCAAGTCTACCGTTTTCAAAATTGATCAATCAATCACACCCGTAAATAATGAACGGTCCCTTGGATATTTTGATTGTTGTTAATAAAAGGTTTTGTTGATTATCAGATTCTTACTAGTAATATAATATAATATAGCTACTACTAATAATATAAGTTTGTATTTTATTTGTGACTTAATTCGAAAATTATCTTATTTTAAAGGCTAAAACAAGCACAAGTGATTTTGAAAATTGCGACAAGACTTGACGAATGGTTATGTAATGTTGAACTTGAATTAGTTCATCAACCAGGATTTACAATGGATATTGAAGTTGTCAAGAAGAGACTTTCCCAGCTAAAGGTTTCTCTTCAAATTATTTTTTGTGTTTACAATAAAAAACCGAATGAAAAGTGTTGAAATTTTCTGACAGAAACTTATTATTGTTTTGGACTGGAGGACTGCAAATCGATCATCGTTTTTCAGTTCATTGTCAGTTCAAAACATATACATTTTATTTGTTTGCGAAATATTTTGTAACGTGAACTGACAACATTGAGCTGCAATGGATATGAATTCAATCCAAAAATTCCGATCGAAAATTCTGTCAGATAGTTTTGCAAAATCAACTTTTTTTATTAAAAAAGAATTCATTCTTTGGAACCATACTTCTTTTTTGTATTGCAATGTGCTTCTATTTTTATAGCTGACACACTTTTATTGAAAAGCATGGTCGGTTGATTGACTGATTTGCTGACTATTTGATTGTCTAATCATTTCAATCACTGATCTCTGAAATAATCATTTAATAATCTGATTAATCATTTAATCTATCTCTTGATTAGCTGCTTGATTTATTGATTGACTGATGGACCAAAATCATTCCGTTGTTTTATATGTAATCCTCTCCGATTTTGATGCATTAATCACTGATCTTTGAAATGGTTAACTGAATGATTATTTGTTCTATCTCTTTGTTAACTGCTTATTTTATTGATTGACTGATTGACCAACGAAATTCCGTTGATTCGTAGGTGATCCTCTCCGATTTCGATGCATCAACTGAAGACACAGAATCACTGAAAGAAGCGTCAAAAGAACTTGAAGATGTGGAATTAAACGAAACAAGCGCCATCTTAAAAAGATGGGAAAATGCTTTGAACGAAACTCAACGTCGAATTCATCAGCTACAAATTATCATTCCTAAATTGATCGATTTCGAAGCGACTATTCGAGCTGAAGTCGAGTGGGCTGCACAAGTGAAGGTCATCATTGACACGCGGGTTCCCGAGAAACCTGAAGATCTTCCCGTGCTTCTTGAAGAGTACAATGTAAGTTAGATATTTGATGAATCTTTCGTTGCTGCAAAACTTAAAAGTAGCCATGAAGACCAGAACAAATGTTTTGAGAAACTTAAGAGCTTTTTCCACTGGACACTCATCAGAGTATGAAACATCAGATGATAACCGAAAGACGAGACATGATATAAAAATGCAGCTGGGTATAACATCACGTTCATCTTTAAGTATATCAAGCTACTGTCATGGTCTGCAAGGCTATCTTGATCTTAGATGTTCTTAAAATCGTGATCCGATGCCAAGGGGCACCAAAAGAATTTCTAGGTATGTCTGAAGAAGTTGTAGTAGGTAATAATACCAAATGTATCAGTTGAATCAAACAGACATTGCTTTTTCTAAACAATCACAGAGGTGGTGTTATGGAATTCAGTTTTTTGAGTTCTTTTTTATCGGTCGAGAAATGCTTTAACGTATTTTTAGATATTTATTCATACAATTGTGATAATGTGTTCTGATAAAAGATCAATACAAAATTCATTGATTTGGAAGTGAATCACTGATACTGCTACAAAGTTTGGTTTCAGCTTTAACTCCTTTCATAAAAGAAACTGTACGACTTCTTACATGCAGGGAGAATTGTTCCCACGGACAAAGTAACCTGTTCAAGAACATTATTATTAAGCTCTACAATTTCAAAACAGAACGTTTTAAGGAAATGCTTCTCCAGACCGTTTGCTATCTTGTTCAATGTTGTTTCTCGAAACAGGATTATTTAATTTTCGTAAATAATGGTCAGGTCACCGTAACAAAAACAAGCCATATAATATTTCTTGAAGATAATTGTAACTGTAAACTTGTCTCTTTCTTTTGAAGGCAATGTACGAAGAACTTGATATGCACCGAAAACCAATTCAGCAAATTTATTCAGCTGGAGAGGATTATTTGAATGAATCCGAGGTTTGTTGGTTGCTTATTTTTTTATATAAAAGTTCTGATGTATCTAGAATTGGCCATACTCTTATTTAAGATTGGATGGTTTTTTAAATTCTTTATTGAACGTTGGTAACTAAGTAAGATAGCTAGTTACATGTAAGCAAGAATCAGCTAATTAATACTAACAAACATAACTAAGAGTTAAATGCCAAAAATAAAAACGAAGAAAAAGATATAATATCAATCTAGTTAATGTAGCAAATATTCTGTAAATAAGGGGTATACAGCTTACGAGTGCAAGGAATGGAAAACTGCTTTATTTTTCCTTTGAATATGCCTTAACTGTTTGCCATTCTGATTTTATTTGAAATGCTGTTCCATATTTGGTTGCATCTGTGGATTATTGTTTCTGTACCATATAATAATGTTTTTTGAGTCCTCGATGAAATTTTTTGCTCTTTTTCTGTGACTGTTAAACATATAACTGTCTGAATCAAAAGAAAATTATATGATCTGTTCCCTTACCTATACATTATCCCTACTGTAAAGTATTAGATTACCTTGCATTTGAAAGTGCTCACTTCTAAAGTCATTATCTTCATGAGAAAAGATCTTGCATCAAATTTTTGGTTTGCGTAAGAGAAGATATGTGTCGTTATTGCTTGAATTAGGGGAAGAAAGCTGCTTGAGATTCTTCTAATTTGATTTTTAGACTTTAACTAAACCTGCAATTTGTTTCCCAAGAAAATGTAGATAACTATTTCTCACTATTTAAATGATTCATGTGAACTGATGAGTTTTTTAATTGGAGGCCATCTTTTTGCATTAAAATCCAAAAAATGTGAAATTCCAATGCTTCGACACCTTTTGTTTGTAGAAATATGAAAGAAGCTTGGAGGAATACCGTTACTTTGTTGAAAATGCTGTTTTATTTATTATAGAAATATTAAACCAGCCTTGAGGAATATCGGTACTTTGTTGAAATCTTTTTCAAATCTACTGTAGGAGTATGAAAGGAGTCTAGAAGAATATTGCCACTTTGTTCAAAATGCTCTTTTATTTATTCCAGAAATATGAATCAAGCCTTGATGAATATCGTCACTTTGTTGAAAATGCTGATGACGACACAGATCGATACAGGGAATCAAGGGAAGGAAGAGACATCGTTGTTGAACAGTTACAAGAATTAGCTGAATTGCATGCTTTTGTTTTGAAAGAAGTTCCACGAAGAATCGAACTGATTTTAGAAGAATCGAAAGAACAACCTGCCGATTTTGATGAAGAAGAAGTGACAGAAAAAGGGAGACAACTTGGTGAAGAAGTTGATGTTTTGTTGCAATGGGTTGAAAAAGCTGAGATTAGATTAGCGAAAGAAGAAATGCCATTTAATGATGAAATACAGATGGATACAGATTATCACAAGGTGTGTTCTTTTTAAATATCATGGTCATTCTTACTGCGATTTTGCATATTGACATTCAGACTACGTTCAGATGATGCTGGCACAATTTGAAAACGGCAAAGAATTTGACGGTTCCAAAATTTTAGTTAGTGTTCATACGATACCGGCACCATTTGAAAACGATAGAAAATTCGATGGCACCAATGTCTTTACAATCTCTTTGACAAAGAGGCTGGATTTTTTTACTGCAAATTCATTAATTTAGGACGAAAGAATCAAATCAGCCTCGTTTCGAAAGCGTTGAAAAATGTTCAGTTTTCATCGTTTTCGAGTATTCAAATGGCGTTTTTTCAAATTGTGCCGGTTAGAGTTCTGTTTTCAAATTCTGCAGTTCTTAAATTGTGCCGGCAAAAAATGTGCCGTTTTGGTGTGAATGGGAGGCCTATCCGTAGCAATTTTATACCGCTTTCAAATTGTGCTTGTATCGTGTGAACGCAGTCTCAGATCCCATTCGAAATATTTGAAAGGTAATGAGTATGGGTCAGTCTTTATTTTTTGCATTTACAAACAGTGGCGTAACGGAGACACTTGGGGCCCTTAAGAACTTGGTGTAAGTGGGGCCTTTACGCAGTGATCATGAATCAATCACGTTACAGGGGCCCCTTATTCCTGGGATAATTTGCGAGAGCGCGCCCTTTTGAACATAAAAAAATGCCCTATACGTGGAAGACACTGATTATGGTGCCATAGGCATTCACATGTGAATGTGGTGTCACAAATCTTGAGTAGAAAAATCCTACATGCTAGCAAAGTTTTTTTAAACGAGTTATGGTCTTTTTGCACATATGGCCACAAAGCTCAGCCTACCACAAAATTCTTTTGGGGCCCCTTTTGGTCGGGGGCCCTTAGTTCTCCAACTAAGGTGCCCTGAACTGCGTTACGCCACTGTTTACAAATCTACCATTTACGAGCAGCTACTGCTCGTTCAAGATCCTTTTACGCTTCAAATCTTTGAAAAAGATTGCCCGAATAGTCAAATGCATCTTTCGTTTGATTTAATAGCTTGAAAGGAACTTCAGGTACTTTGTTATAATTCGTCTTGCAAGATTTTTGATATCTTGACTAGTTTCAGAATTTCAGTGTTTTTCTTTTTATTGAAAGAATTCATGAAGAGTTTTGAAAAAAATTAAACTCGTCGTAAATCCTAAGGGACCGTTCGTTATTTACAGAGGGGTTGGTACCGAAGAGAAATGTTTTCTGGTCCCAAAAATCTTCTTACCCAACTCAAAAGTGGATGGAAAAACATTTATCCAGCCTGCTTATGTCAGAAAATTTATTTTACCCAACCCATTTCTCTTCGGTACCAACCCCTCTGTAAATAATGAACGGCCCCTAAATCAATAGAGGAAAAACTGTACAATCTTCAAGAAGACCATCAAAACAAGAAATTTGAAGATTGGCATTATATTCAAATCTTGATATATTTTTTCAAACGTGGGGACTTTTTATTTGGACACCCGGTATAATTTCCAAAATGTTTAGAAAGCCTCTAAGCGCAGCCTTTATTCTCAGATTTTCAGTCTCAGCTATGCCCATGTTATGAAATTCATCGAAAATGATATTTTGTGCAAAACAATAGTTTAAAAAAAGAAGAAATTAAGAAAAAGATGCAAAAATATTCAAATGCAAGAATGATGTACAAAATTTCAGGAATTTCGTCAGCCATATTCTGGATTTTGTGTGTGACACTGCAGCACATGTCGAAAAATCTCGTACACTTTCGTAAGAAATCCTAAAATAACTTCAAAAATCTCGAAAATCTCGAAAAATCTTGAAAATCTCAAAGAAAATCCTAAAAATCTTCGAAAATCTCAAAAAGTCCCTGAAATCTCCCACAACAAATGATAGAAATTCTCAAAACAATCTTTCGACAATTCTTTGAAAATCTCAAAAATTGTTTAAATACTCACAAATCTTGCAAAATCTTGATAAATCTTGCAATATCTCGAAAATATTTGAACATCTCGATAAATTTTGAAATCTTTAAAATCTAAAAAGTTCAAAAGGTCTTCGAAATCTTAAAAAACTTTGAAAATCTCAGAAAAAATCTCAAAAATCTTTTGAAAAATCTGGGAGATTTTAAAATCTCAAAATATCGTACGCTATTTTTGGAGTGATTTGCCCCTCGGCACATCTAGCTGACCGTGTTCCAGACCATACCTATTCGTGTCCATGGTAGTGACAACCGCACCCTTTTCAAAGCATTGTATAGCAATGCAATTCTTCTCTTCTTGTTACTAGAAATAGCACATTGATGAAAAGTTGCCTAAGAATTGTTGCTATTGAAGCTATAAACTTTTAATAGAATATTTGTTAAGAAGTCAAGGATTATCTCCTTGGTGCTATTTCAATTGTCTATTGCTCTGTAACGACCTTATCTATTTATCAGATTATTTTTTAAATTAAATTGTTTAGCTAATTGCTGCTAAGAAACCATTACTCATCTCATGCTTATCTTTCCTCCTTTGTTCATTGAAGTACGAGGCTTTCTTCCCCAGATAATTTTTTGATGTGATTTCTCAAAAAGAATTTTGTTTACATGGCACCTATCAGGGGATGTTCTTTCTCTAAATTCATTCATTCTCCTGTCGTTACCGATTCCTCCAAATATAGATTACCACATTAGATCTTTGTTTACTGAGCTGCTATCCATCCTGAAGAGGAAGCAGAATTGTTCATCCTTTATCTTTTTGCTCTTCTCCTCCACAACAGCAAAGTCTGCACAAAGGCTAGAAAAATTGTGCCTGTGCTATATATTGTTCATATTTGGACCCAGATTCCATATTAAACATGCCAAGTTTTCCCAGGACAAAAGCTAGACGACCCTTCCTCATTATAGAAAAGATGTACGGCACACACAGTTTGCTTTTGTTTTGGAAATTTTTCCTTGAAGCCAAAAACGTGAAAATTTAGCTAGGATTTAGCTAGGATTTGTCAGAGATTTCATAAAGATTTCTCTGGCAATGTTCGAGATTTCTGCAAGTGCCTACCAAAGATTTCATAAGCATTTCTCTAACAGTGTCAGAGATTTCTGCAAATGCCACACCCCTTTCTACATCCCCACTGAGTGACTATTTGGACCAACTTTTTCCATGATTCATTTTGCGTCACGCAGTGCACCTTGCTCTGATTTTTTATTTACTCCACTTGAATGCATTCTTGTTTTGGTGTACTTTAATGCTTATAGATTGCATCATGTGAATGCATAGCCGTGTTAGCAGGACATTTGTTGAAATCTCTTTCTACTTGGAGTAAAATATTATCCTCATTTGCCAGCTAGATATCAATTTTTCGAAAACCAAATACAATGAAAATATTTACATCTGTGGTGGCCCAGGATTTGCAGGGCATTTTCTTTTTGATGAGTGATGGCCCCCTGTTGTTCGTCGATAATCTCTTTTGAAAGCAAGAAGAATTCGTAACTTAGTAACTCAGCTAGGCCCTTTCCATCTTTTGAATACTATATTTATAACATGGATTAAATACGGGGGTAACTACCGGCCATTTATCATCATGTGTTGGAATCCTGTGTTGTCTCATTGGTGTTGTTTATTTTTTGGGGGTTTCCATCTACTGCTTGCAATTCGTTCTAGCAAATAAGCCTCAGGCTATTTCAGTGGATAAATTTGGCTTTCAAAAATGGTATCTCAGTTTAAGGGGTGCGTGACGAGTTATTTCGGTAAAAGAGATTTTTGGGAGCTCTCGTGTTTTTTAGTAAAAGGTAAAAGAAGATCCATAAATCATTCGTCTTGTATTCCCAAACATTTCACCAAGGAGTATATAAGTTTGGTTTTATTTTTCAAGCAAATTATATTCAGCCCATAATACAGATATACAAGAACATATATTTCCATTCGACCTACATATTGTGAAATGTGTCGGGATTGCTGCATCAGTTTTTTCTCTCTCCTTGTTCTTCTTCGATTTCATGATGTCTTCATTAATTTAGCTCAAGAAAATTGGTCATTACAAGAAGAGATTAATTGGCCCTTGCCTTTTCAATATCTTTCTCAGCCAAGGGAAAATTATTGAGAAAAGCCAGCATCGCACAATTGTATACCCTTCATTCATTCCACATTCCGATTTTCCTTTGTGATGTATAGTTGTCGAAAAAACGAGAACTTGTCTGAAGAAAATAACAGGGAGTAGATTAAGTGGCTTCAATTTAGGTGCTGTTTATATGGAGGAGGGCTAGCCCAATGTCGTGTGGGTTTCTCTTTCCCTATTGGAAGTTATTTTGAAAAGCAAGCATCTCACATTTCTTGTCATCCTTACTGTCCTCACCATATCCTTGATTCAATATTGCCTTTGTTCCTTTATGACGAGCATTCTTTTGACGAGTTGCATAGAAACAAATAAATGTGGAATTTGTGGGACGTTCTCCACGCTTCATATCACAGGGGTCGGATGCGATGTAAAACAACACGTTGTAATTTCATATCACTGATTTTGGTTTCATGCTAGACATTTTGATGATTAGTTCTCGATTTTGTGTTTGTTTGATCAAGTGGATTGATTAGCAAGATTCTTAATCAATGATGGAGAGTGATTCCGATACTGACTCCGTGTTGTCATGTTCTCCCTCGATGCGAAGGAGAAACTTTGGGTACATAGGTGCTTTCAAGGTTTGTTTTTGGATATTGTACTTTGTGCTAAATTTTAATGTGGTACTGTATTTATGCTGAAATCTCTTTTATTCATCTACACATCCCCAGCTCCTCGGTTTAAGCATCAAGCAATACTGTGCTTATCTAAAAGGGGGGAAGGGACCAAAACCGCATGCGATTCGTAGCGCAACTTCAGCCGGTCAATTTATTTTGTTTTTATGGAGTGGGAGGTGCCCAACAATGACTGGTGTTCAAAAGATTGAATGGGGTCGTGGTCACGTTAACAATGTAGAGAGGGTTTACTTACGAGGAAACGCACGCGAAGTCTTAAAAATCTCCACTCAAAGGCTTTTATAGAGATTTATCAACTTTGCTGCGATTTCACCAGACTAAAATCTCATTATTGTGCAGTTCCTGGTGTAATGTTTAGTTCCTGGTGAAATATTTGCTCACAGTCTATCGCTAGATCCATCCATTGTATTGAAGTTCAAACTGTCTTAGCATACAGGTTCATCCACAGACATGTTTGTACTGACATGCTAGATGTTATTGACTATCTTTGAAGTTTTGGCTTTCTAGAATTTTAACAAGATATATACTTAGCTTAAAGTTTTAACAATTTTAGTGGTGTGGCAGTTTTTGCTGCAAGCCTCAGGGTAAGACGTCTGGCTGTATAAAATTAACTATTTTCAGGGGGAGGTGTCAATGCCATATCTCCCCTTTTAAATATTCTTTGGATAGTTGTAGGGGCAGCTGCCTGGTCTTTGTGTGAAAGAAGCAACAAAGATCCTTTTGTTGTATGTATGAGGTTAGAAAAGTGGTCGATATTACATAAACAGAGTGGGATATTAAAGACGGTTGCTAGTTGGGATAAACCCATTACTTGAACATCTCTCTGCGACCTCTGCATGTGCAGCGGTAAGTAGAGTAGGTAAACTGTTACGCAGCCTCGTTTTGAAGAAACAGCCAGAGCCCCGCCCCACCGCCCCTCCCGTTCGTGCTTACATTATTTTCACATCATGTTCGTACAGAGACAATGTCTTCAACAACATTAACACTTGCAAGTTAAACCAGCTTAAATTAAACCAGCTTAAATTAAACCACGTTATCAAATATGGCGTTTTAATTTGTCAGTTTAACTAATCGGACTCATTTGATTGGTTGAAATTTAACCTGGTCTAGATAGAGTTGTTTTGTGTCAATGTGAATGGGGTATTTCCGTGCCCCCTCTCAACTACTATGTTAAAAGAAAATACATCCTGTCTTCTTGGCTCCCAATCACATCACAAGCTGTCCCAGATCCAGTCCATTGTGCACCAAGGGTGAAAATAGAGCTGGACCTTTTATTGCTAAAGCTAGGCGTTTGACCCCTTTTGTCCCGAATTTTTGTCCAGCAGCAATCTATCTTCAATATTATTTTTAAACAGACAAGATTACTCTGGCTACTGAGTTTTTTGTGGCTGTGGTGCCCTGGCCTGATATCAGGCCCAGGATAAGACACCATCGACAGTCTGGCAAGTTGCTACAAGTAAATTACCTAATAACTTTGACATAGATTTAACAAGTAATCCCCACTCTATGCCTAGTAACAGACAGCACCAACATTCTACCAAGATTCTACTGTATCACCTTCAACTTTGACATAGGGTTCATTGACGCAAGCGAAGCTAATGTGGTACAACATTCTACCAAGATTCTACTGTATCACCTTCAACTTTGACACAGGGTTCATTGACGCAAGCGAAGCTAATGTGGTACAGTTAATTCGGCTCATAGACAACAGGAGCAGACTCCATAACTCACTTTCCATACATTTCTTATCTTGAAGTCTGCCCCACACGTTTACAAAACAGAAGCAGACAACAACTCTTTTTCCATCCTTCATATCCTTAAAATCCCCTTCACATCGAAAACTATTTAATATCCTTTAACTTTTAACCAGATTTTTGTTATTATGGTTTTCTTTAAATTATTAGCTGTTTTCTTTGCTAACTCATCATAGGTTTAGATGAGGTCCTGCAACGACAACCCAATAGATTTGGGATATATTTCAAAGGGTACTGCGAAGTTTCAGAGGTGCACAGTTCGTTATTATCTCTTTATTGTCCCTTTATTGTCTTCTTCATTAGCTACCTAAGACCACAGCTTGTTTATGGCCTAAAACCCAAGTAGAGTAATCCCTTTCTTACTGAACTCTTAATTTGTGTTGCGTCCAAACAGAGCCTTGACTTTGTAAATGCAATTCATCTCTGCGATGAAGATTTAGGCCTCTCGTTGAAACTTGAAATCTCCCAGTATTATAATCCTCTTCACGTTATACAACAATTTTCGTTGCGTTCAAAAACCCACAACTTTGTTTACTCATTCTTCTTCTCCGTGATGAGGGTTTATTCACTGAGGCTTGAAACTCCAGAGCATAGTAGTTGTCAGGAGCTGTCTTTAACTGTAGCGTCTAGTCACAACTGAGGGGCAACTGGGTCGTCTTGTATATGTTTCCAAAAGGCTTTCAAAGAAGCTTTACTGTTGGCATCCATTGAAGATTATTTTTGTTCGTTAAAACGGTGTCTTTTCTCACGGTTTGAAAAGTTTTTAAGTAGCCTTTACTGTATGTGGAAGGACAAACTCTTGTATGGCTTTGATATGGTAGTTTTACGGAGAAACGAGATGCTCAATGATTGTTGAAGGTCATTTGAAAAATGGAAGACCAAGTTCGGAGAAATTTTGTCCAAGTTGATAAAGGCAATCCGCAAATTTGAGATCGTTCGACACATTACTATTGCTTGATGTTTTGCCCATCTCTCGTAACGCCCTCCTCCCTCGCACCAAGCCTTTCTCCCTCGCACCAACCCTTCCTCCCTCACCCCAACCCTTCCGCCCTTCATTTCAAGCAAATAACTGCCCATGGCAGTGCGCTTAAGACTCTGACTGGATGTCATGAATTCAAGCCAACCCCCTGATTGTCGCCTTGTTTGTTCTGGTTTGATCATTTACTTGGGTACAGTTTTTCTTCCAGTTTTCTTTGTTTTTATTCTAATTCTTATACATTGTATAACATATTTACCGCTTCGTAAACTAAAACAGCAACAATTTAGAATTTCATTCAATGAGTTAAATTACCCATTTGATACGGTATCTTTCATGTTCTTGATTCACCGATTTTTCTCACGCAAAAACTCACTATTTTCTCACGACTGGAAAAAGAAATTTCTGAAGAGATCTTTTCTTTCTGCTGTAACTGAGTTAAAGTTGTCTTCCTCGAAGTCCCTTTGTTTTCTTTCCAAGTTAGCACAAGTTTTTATGCTCTCTGTTTCCTCCCTTCCACATCGAGGCTGCGTGTGCCAAATATAGTTTGAAATGAGGTAGTCGAGGCCATCCTCTACATACATTGCTATGAACTAGAAGTAGCCTTGCCAAGATTCTTTTCTTGGTTTATTATGTGTTAGTATGATGTTGCTGCTGCTTTCGGGGTAGTCACATTTTGCTTGCATACTTTATTGATAGGCTCTAACAGAGAAATTTTTTAGGGTTTCGTGGGTGCTGAAAATGCAAAAGTAGGAAAATGCAAAGGCTCCAAATGCAGAAGCTGCTATCACCTTACTCTTCTTTGTACCACTTAGGCCCAATGTACATAGCAGTTAGGCCCAGTGTAAAATGTAACTTGTTCGGCAGTTGTTCACGTGTCTTGCATTTGATTTTATTGCTTCGTATGCATTCATATTTATACTTGAAAATCCTAACTGATAGTTATTTTTAAAGGCAAGTGATGCCCTTTCATGTTGCTCAACATTTCTCTCTTTTATTCCAATTTAGACTTTGCTAACTGACATTCGCGATCAAGAAGACAATGTCGATTCGACGCTTGGAGGCGGGCGCCGATTTCTGCAAGCAACGCGTTCTCAACTTACGCCAGACTTACGACTGAACCTCGAAAGCAAAATGACCGCATTGGAATTACGATGGGCGAAACTGCAATCAGAATGCGAAGGAAGAAATCAGAGGTTGGACATGATCCATGAAATGTTGATGAAGTTTGAAGGATCACTGAACCCATTCTTGGTGAGTTTCTTGCGTCTTAGGGACGGGTCATTAATACTTGCCGGGGAGGGGGTGGAAGACATTTGCAAACATTTGATGGAATTTTTGTCCCCCCTCTCTGATTTACGCGAAAATTTTCGTCCCCACTCCAACATTGCAGAAAATATTGTCAAGCCCCCTCCCAATACATATATAATATTGTGTATATAGAAACTGAACAACTATGTTTTAATTCCTGAAGAACTAGTTTTTAGAAATTATCAGGATTTACCTCAAATTATTTTCATACCCCCTCTTTGAGATGTGCTTTATTTTTCGTCCCCCCTCTCTTTGAGTAGGTAAATTTTTCGTCCCCCCTTCCCAGATGTCTTCCACCCCCTCCCCGGCAAGTATTAATGACCCGTCCCTTATTTTGCAGTGTCAAAGGGATGAATACATGAATGAATGAATGAATGAATGAATGATTACATGAATGAATGAATGAATGAATGATTACATGAATGAATGAATGAATGAATGAATGAATGAATGAATGAATGAATGAATGATTACATGAATGAATGAACAAGCGAATGAATGCATAGATATATGAACTAATGTATGAACGAACGAACGAACGAACAAATGAATGGAAGAAAGAATGAATGAACTCGTGAATGGATAGGATTCACGCAATATTATTCAAATTAGGAGGTTTGTTCGAACACAATTCTTGTTGCGTTCTTGTTCGAAAGGTATTCTGCAATTAAAAGCCGATTAAAAGCCGATTAAAAAATTTCCGTGATTAGCAAAGGGTTCCCTTTGCTAGATAATTGCTCAGTAGTTCTCAGGTCAGGAATCAGTAGACGTTTGAAGTTGATTTATATCGTAAATGCCAAACCAACCTCATTTGCATGCCAGTCAGACACGACAGTAGTCTCGTTTGGAGGCGAAAAGCGTTGTTTGTATGCCCTGCTCAGTCAATTTGCACAGCATGAAGGGGCAAAAAAGGCTTTTGCCGTCCTAGTATTTTTTTAAGAAAGCCTTCTTATGGCATTAAGTATTAATTGTAAGTTCAGGATGTTATGTTTTTGCCTTTCATTTGTTTTGATTCTGTTTTTGAAATGTGAATTCAAAAAGTTCTTTATGACCTAAGAAATACTGGAGAGGTTGTGAAGGAGCGTTATTTACATATCCTAATGTTTACTTGCGTTGTAACTATAAGAGCAGGGCTATTTAGAAGAGGTCAGTGAGCGTTATGCGAAACGTAGGTACAAGAAATATGAGCACGCTTCATGAATGCATGGAAAGAGTTTCAGCGAAAATATTTCCACTTTGTTCTGTTGGTGAAAATGCAAAAGATAGCTTGCATTTGGTGTATTTAGTAGCACAGAGTTGACATTGCAAAGACAAGTTTGTTGTTGGTCCTTTCGGAATATGTAGTGCTTCAGATGGATATCAGGCGGAAAAGAATTAAACTTAAAGAGAGCGTCCAGTCCTGCTAAAGTATTGTGATCTGACTAGGGTGAAGACACCATGTTCGTGGGACCCGGGAGAGAATTTGCAGTTGATAGTGAGCCCATCCACAAGCAACTTGTCGTCACCTGCCAGAAAAGTGGGAAAAAGTAGCCGAAACGCCAGCTCCCACACTATTGTGCCTTCGACGTGAAGTGTGAAATGATTGATTCAACACAAGTATTCTCGAGTGTGAACCTAAAGCCTGTATTGGAACTAAACTTGGGATTTCTTTTCAATATCAATGGTATACACTTGAAACAGAGCTGATTGTCGTCAACAGTTGCGTTATACGCAAAGATAACGAGGAAAAATTGAAAAGAAGCTTAGTAAGGACACCATCTTATTTTGGACATCTGACAAGAAAAAGAGACGGGCTACTACTCCTGGAAGAAAACTTCAACGGCCAGAAAGGAAGAGGCAGGCCAAGATCAACCTGGTTTGACAACATCAAGGAATGGACGGGAACGAACTATACTGAAGCCACAAGGAAGGCACAAAATAGGGAGGACTGGGCATCCATGACAGCCAACCTGCTGAGAGCACAAGGCACCCGACGATGACGAAGGACACCATATACTAATGGGCACAATAGATCGTCTGATAGGATCCGAAAGGAAACATTTAACCTCTACCTTAAAGTGATTTAACTTATCCATTGAGAAGGCTCCTCCACAGCAGCCTCCACAGCAAAGCTGTAACAGAATCATGCATAGCTTGCAAGAATTTTGCATCTCTTCAATCAAGGGCTGATGCATGGGGAAGAGACCAACCAACAGTTGCTGCCTGACCAGTTTAGGAGAACCAAATCTTTTCACTTATTGTCAAGAAAGTACAGATGATAAGATACAGTAAACACCCGCGTATAAGAACCAACAATTTTGCAAGTCAGCCTGGGTTCTTATGCAATGAATTATACATTGGGTTCTTATAGCTAGGTTCTTATAGGCAGCCTGCTGCAGGTTCTGAATCCACTAGGTTCTTATACGCGGGTGTTTACTGTAGTTCTGCTGGACTAAAGTGAAGCTGGTGACAAAGTTAGAAGATTTCATTTAGACAGGTCATTATCAGTGTATTGCAATATTATCAGAGGCCTAAGCGAAGGTCGCATTATTGTGAAGATTCAATACAATTGATCATATGATGTTAGAACCCTTTTTATACAAGAAACTGAAGCCAGTTTGAATTTTCTGCCTGGTGTGAATTCACGTCGATGTTTGGCGAAGGCCATTATAATGTACCAGACGAATGCAAATTCAACTGCAACTATCATAGAGTTTGTCTTAACTGAAAATTGGTGAAAAACAATGGAATGAGATAAACATCCAAAAAAGACTAGTGGCTTGACATTTGAATTCTTATGCTGACATATTTAAAGCATGACACATTTATGACATTCGCAAGTCATATTAGGTCGTTCTTAAAGGACTAACATTACATCCTCACAAAGAAGACCCGCACTTAAAATGTATCCACCTGAGCTTGTTGCATAACTGATACATCTATTATCAGTATTTTATTATGGACGTAAATGAAACGAGAACGAGACACACATGGGTAACTCGCATTGCATTATCAGTTCGTTCTTATATGACCAAAAGTATACCGTCCCCCCACCCAAGAAGAAGCATACATCTTGAACGGGGATATGGCCTGTTGAGAGACCATAGTTAATTTTGATGAGATCAGAATTTTTCATTCTAACCATGCTGACTATCTTTATTTACTGATTGCAAGTTTAAGGGGAAATTACTGCACAAATTCTGGTAACACACCTTGGACAAAATATTTTATGTTACAGGAAAATCAGTGAAAATCACTACGAATATTTTAGTATTGAAACATTTTTCGCACAATGAAATATCCCTCGCTATATGTCACTGAGAAAAATAGGGACAGTTGCCCCCTGGTCAATTTATGACTATCGAAATGCATTGTTACCCTTGAACGAGAGACCTGAATTCATCTCGTTTTGAGTGTTGTTATTCAGTATAGTCTGCATTTACACAGTTCTGTTTATTCATTATCCGAAAAGGGTGGTCTTTTTGTGATATTTTCTTCTAAAATCCATATTTTTATTTGATGTGGTTTATATCCTTCCAAACCATTTCATCAACAATTCCTAAGGCCTTTGTTTATGGTTCATTTATTACTATTCTTTTATGAAAATCCGTGGGAACTTTCTGGATACACAGAAGTCCCATAATAAACAATTTCAATAAGTCTCCATTTCAGTCGCTATCAGTTGTCTTCATTTTAAACAACTTTGGAACTGTTGTTTTCTGCATTGTTTTCGCATTTGTACGAATCAGCAAAACATCTCTCAACTTACCTAGTTACTGTTCACAATCGTTTAACAATGTTTTTGTGTTTCTTTCAACCACAATTTTATAGAGTTCTTATCTTATCGTTCAGTTTATTCGTCCAATCTCTTTTTTATGTTATTGTTTTTCCTGATTCGAAATATTTTAAATGTATCGTTGTTTAGACAAAAGATTCTTGTGTGAGAATCGCAAGAGAGAGATAAATAAAGCAGTGTTTATCGATATTTATTGATGCTTATCTTCGATCTTGTCCTAAGCATAAACATTTACAAAAACATTAAGAATGAATTGTAAGATATTTTAAAAATTGATTCTTAAGTTTAACTAACAACTGAAATATCTCAGCAAGCAAGTAGAGAATTGTGTGATGGTTGATTAGCCCATTAGCCTCACTGCATAAGGCCCTCAACTTACGCTCATCTCATTGAATTGAATTGCTATTGTTGTTGTCGCTGCAGTGAGGCGTGTTGCTGCAGTGAGGTGTAGTTATAGCGTTATCAGTTCAGTCAAAGAGCGAAACTACGACATGTATTGAGTCTAATGGTTGATAGACTTCATGCTTCTGAAAATTTACAGTGTTTTACGACGATGAATGATACATTCATAGGAAATGTTAGTTAGGCTATCTTCAGTGAATATTATTTTATCAAACATCTAAAATAATATACAGCAAACAAGGCAAAAGCATGTGATAATAAGAGCTTTATTCATCATAAAAGTTAAAAGTTTACGAGTATAAATCAATGATATATTCATAACAAAATTGGTGTATTTGAAATTTCTTCTTGAGTTTAATTAACATCTAAAATTGACGCAAGTAACATACAAAAACTTTTATAACCGTAACGACTTCAATGATAAAAGAAGTTGGTGAATTTTTTTGATAGTAAATACTGCTTTGGTAGAAATTTTAATCAGGCTAGCGTATCTTTGGGAATCTCAAGATGGTGATGGAAAAAATTTACTCACACATTTCAAGACCTTTCCCACGTTTGATTCAAATAATTCCGAGCACTTTCATCACATTACCCTTTTTAAGCAACAAACGTAATTGCTGCAGAGTTACTTTCTTTATCCTTATCGACACGTTTTGGTAAATGTGTTATGTTTAATAGTGATAAGATAATGCAATTAAACTGTTAATTATCATTGTACGGCCTATGATAAGTTATTATTTCAGAAGACTGTCGCAAATTTTGCTGCTGATTAGAATTTAATGAAAGGAGCGAAGCATGATCCTTGCTGCACCCCATGCTATACATAGTATCGTTGAATGTGGCGAATCTTAAATACAGCATTAACCATCAACATTGTTATTGCAGAATCTCTGTATGGGGTACCACAAGGCTTTTATCTTCATCCTTATCTTGTTGACGACATGCTAAAAGCATAACAACTAAATTTAACCATAGTGCAGTACATAAACAACTACACATGGGGTATCTCAGCCAGGGAGCTATAGCCCCCTGATCTCAGCCCACTTCTCGTTGTGCTAAGTTTACGTGATATTGTATTGAATCGGTCATTTAAGGCGTGCTAGTGTTGTTGTGCTAGTGTCGAACAGCACAACACAGAAGAGTGCTTTCTGTAACATTTCTTGATTTTGCTAGTCGTGTGTAATCACAACAAAAAGAGTCGGAAGACTTGATACTTGTCGACTGACGCCATTGTTTTAACTCACATATCATTGTTTTATATAACATGCAACGTCCATTTTGGTAAACACGACAACAAAAGGACCGATGTATGATCCTTGTGGTACCCCCATATTGCCAATATGTTTGGATACTGCGTGTGGCTTATGTTTTGTTTGAAAAGCTTTCTGTTGTTATTGGCATTTTGTTGTTGTTTTGGACAATCCTTCCTTCCAATGACTATCGTACTGCATGTGTTTTGAATCAGCTAACAAGATGTCTGAGAGGGAATTTTAGGTGTTTGTTTGTTGATTAAGTCAGGCGATTCGCCAATCGACTTTAAAATGGTAAACAAGTTATTTACATCAAAGAAAAACAGTTACACGCCAATCCTTTTGCAAATTCTTAAATCTCAACTTAGAAAGCACTATGGTTTAGGTCCTCTTTGTGTTTATCTTTTGAGGTTTTCTGATTCTAGAAAAGGCCCAAGCTTAGCTCGATATGGCACTGGCAGTAAAAGACATTTCTTGTTATT
This sequence comes from Aurelia aurita, assembly GCA_004194415.1. Lineage (NCBI taxonomy): Eukaryota > Metazoa > Cnidaria > Scyphozoa > Semaeostomeae > Ulmaridae > Aurelia > Aurelia aurita. The sequence goes on along the minus strand of REGM01000026.1, from coordinate 750,519 downwards.
TTAATACCTTTATCTTGTGAGGTTTTCTTTAAACCCTAGAACAGGCCTATCCATAAAGATATTGTTAAAATGGTTTACGTTACATAGTGTTGTTCTGTGGTATCTTTTGAGGACTTTTGTTACCTTAATTTAATAGTGGTTATTTATATTATTTTCATAATCCAGTTGTGTGTGGTTAAAATCATTTGTTTGTGGGTATTTTCTGATCTTCCTTGGGAAAATTCAAATCCTTTTAAAGCTAGCTTTGTATTAGAAGTATCCGTTATTCATTGTATTCGTGCTACTGTTTTGGTCTGTATTGTTTTTCGATCCTTTTGTGGGATTGTTTCTTTGTTTCTTGTCTGATTACCTTATTGCTATCTTGGTGTGTGTTCGCCCGCATTTTGGCATCCGAAGTGAAATTTGTTTCTTTTGCGCAGTTCAGTTTATTAATGTTTTGATTTGATTTTCTAACTCATTCCTTTGACTAATTAGCTGCCTTCCTTAGCTCTGCATTCATCTAGGAAAGTCATTTCTCATTTAGATTTTCTTGAGACATATAAAGCGCTTCTACTGGTCCGACATCTTTACAATTATGAATCACACCGGAAAAATAGAATTTGGAAATTGTTTTAAAATTGCTTTTATTTCTTTTCTTTGGGAGATTTATGTTTCATTTTGGAAGAGTTGATGATTTAGAAAGCAAAGGAGAAGTTGTGATTTAGGAAAAGGTGTATCCAAAACAAATTTTATTTGTCATGTTTTGTCAATGCAGGTGCACAGTGCGCGGGACTTGTGCGTATTTACGTATTCGTAGATTTGGGGCAGGTTGGAAAAATCGAACTAGAATCGAATCATCGATTGCACTATCGAATGATTGGTTGGAAATAATCTTCGTTTTATTTTTCCAAAACAACAGCCTACAACTGCGTTTCTTTGTGTCTGATTCAAAGAAGCTTGTCAGGCTCTACCCGGCTTTATTTATCTCTACTAAACTTATTTGATGTCTGATTTTGATAGACAAATAATACGTAAATTTATTACTTAATTGCGCTTGGTGTGTCTGCTTTTTGACAGTACCCGAGGGACTGCCCCCTATGTTTTTCACCCCAATGATTTATCAACAGTCGTAGTTGGAAGAAATCTTCTTTTAGTCAAATTTTTGTTTATATTGTCTAGAGCGTATTCATGTGTTCCTTTCGCTGTTCATCCCAAGCAAAATAAAAGTAACGCAATTTCGGATTGGAAGTTTGATTTTAAATTGGAAGTTAATCCTTCGATTTTAATGCAAATTTATGTGGTCTAACCTGGTCATCACCGTGGATTACGTTTGTAAGACAGAGAGGGGATGATCTAGAGAACGAGCGTTACATAAGTATGATGATGATGATGATAAGTATAAGTACACTGTAGTGATGCAAAAAGCAAAGAGGAATCTTTAGAATGACTCTCCCTCAGTCCCGGTCACCTTCCTGAATTTCTTGGAAAAATTCTTACACACCCTACCAATACCCAGCGACTTTCTCCTCGTTTTTGAAAGAACTTAGAGGACCATCTTTTCACAGAAGTGGGGGGGGCAAATGCCCCCCCATCCCTCCCCGTAGCCACGCCACTGCATCACAGTGTGGCTTATTTTCTAGTTCTCTCCAAAACCAAAGCAAAGATTTTCTCAAGCCCGGGCTGTAAGTTGGTCATGAATTTCTCCAAAACATGCTTTGTTGTGGGTGCTGCTCTATTTTCAATATGTTCCCTTTGATAGAGAAATCTTTTCTCGTTGTCTTTCGTTTCCATGCAAAGAGCAGTTGAATTGACTCGGGGGGTACACATGGAATTAGATAAACACCTATGAAGGGAGAACAAATCAAATCATTGATGCGTGCGTCTTTTCAAGATATTTCCATCAGCATCCAGAGATCTGCCATAAACGAGAATTGAGGGCGTTGTACCTCTTGTCTTGGACAACTCACTTGACTTGTGAGAAACCAGACTCGTTTATTCGTCACATTTACGCAGTTGCTTACAGATTTATTTTGCTGCTCTGTTCGCAAATCATGGAGATGTACACCGTTTCAGTTCCGCCTTTGAAGCCAGTTGCTGATTTCCAGGTATGAGGTGTATTTACCTCCTCTCCTATGTCTCTTTACTCTCTCTCCTTGATTTCTCTTTCCGGTTTTGTAAAACTTTATTCTTGAATTTGCAATAAATGTTTGCAAGATTTGATGTTTTTTGTGGTACCTTTTAGTTCAGTAAACAAGCCAGACAACGCGGATAATAAATAAGGACTTTACATTTGTAATGAAACAATCGTGCATTTTATTGATTACAAGTTCTATGATATGATGGTTCTATTCTATGAGTGCTGTCGGTTTTGTGCAACGTTGTCATGGAATTTGCAACATTATTTGGCAGCGTTAGAAGCATTAATTTGGTAATTTTATCTCAGTAAGCAAGCCAGGCAACGCGGCTGAATAGCAGCCCGAAAGTTCTCTGGATTTTATTGATGGCAAGTTCAAGTTCTGTGCGGTTCTTCTATCATATCTGAGGTTTATAGATAATTGAAGATATCTAAATAGATGTGGATATCTACACTTGGGTAGTTTTTGTTGTTGATTTCCAAAGCCTGGAGCAGCTAAGTAGCAATCTTCAACGACGGGATAAAAGTTTCAGGTTTTTGGGGTCATCTGTCTCTTTTGTCTGGAATTTTTACATCTCAGACGTATATGCTTTGTTTTCGAATTGATCCAATTTTCTTTAGGTGTTTTCATGGAAGTGATCGGTGGGGGGTGGAGAGAAGAGGGATGGGGTAGAAGAGGGAGAGATGAGGGATGGGGCTAGGGGGCTAGAGGTGTGGAAATAGGAAGCGTAGCAGAGAGAGGCAGTGCTGTGGTAAGAGGGATTTTGTAGGGCAACGGCGTATGGCGGGAATAGGGGAAACCCCAGTAAGACGGATTTATTTATCCAGGTAGTAATGACGTAATTCTTGGTACCAGGCCTCTCTTTCATGCATGATTTCTTCGTTGATAGATGGTCTTCGTCTTTGGATACAAACAGATTATAATTGAGGTGTTTCACTCCAAAAATTTGATATTCTTTCAGCAATGTTTTCGCAAGTTAGAAGGCGTTGCAAAATGGTTTATTTTCTAGAGAAGTCGGCCCTTGGAATTGGCAGTCGGCCCTTGGAATTGGCAGTCTTGGATCATAGATGAGGTTTTCTTGGAAATATTTAGAGTTGAAAAACAACCGCTTGGAGCTTGGGGTCAGCGTAGTGATGCCACGCCCTTGAGATGTGTATAGAAGTAGAAGGGATAGAATACTTTCAAATAGATGGGATTTGAGGCAAGACTATAGGCATCAAAGGGGACAAAAGAGCAGTAATTAGGCGCAGGCTGTTTTCTTTCGCAGGGATTAGGCTAGGGATTAGGCTAGTAACTTCTCACCAAAACAGATATTTGCTTCCTGCAAGCAGAGGAATCAATATTTGTCAAATCCAGAACTCCCGGGACACGCGAAGACATTTCCAAATAGAACTCTTTACTCGCAGACAAAAGAATGACAATTCAATGTTCGTGACAATACCACACCTAGACTGAGCAACACGTTCTGACGTCAATGAATACGCCCACTCTCTATATAGAGTAGATATACATATAGAGGTAAAGCCGACCTGGACTGGTGGTACATCCCAGTCCACTATGCGGAGATTTTAAGTACTTGGACGACAGAAGTCTAAAAGGCGAGAATTAGTCACCAACTTGGAAATAAAACAGACTTGTGTGATATAAAATGGAAGTGAAACCGAATTTGTTCCAATTACTTCAAAAGCAAGTTGATATGATCACGATTTGATTTGATTTGATTTGATTTGATTTGATTTGATTTGATTTGATTTGATTTGATTTGATTTGATTTGATTTGATTTGTAATCTGAGACATAGCCCACGAATAAATTACACAATGACTTTGATTTTAAATGATGATTGAATTGGATGGCGTTAAATTGTATTGAGTTATACAGAATGTTTTATGTTGAATTGAATTTAGTTGTGATGCTCTCAATGATGTTTGTAAAGATGAATATCTCCGCTTAGCGACCAAAGAATAAGCCATTGTCCCCCACCCCTGCCCTAGGGGCATCTCACTCCCTAAGAATCTCGTACACGCACCTGTGGCAAAAATCCTTTTGTTTTGACAAAAAATCCTCGAAAAATCCCTAAAAATCCTTCAGTTTTCAAAAATCTCGTGCGCTTTTTCGAAAGAGTGAAACACTCAGCGGTTCTCCCTCCCGAAAAAACGTTTTTTCTCCATGCCTCGAAGGAAAGGACACAATAGAAATTCACGGAAATCAATGATTAGATATTGGAGTGTACAATGGTTTTCCTGGGGTCCCTGTGGCCTCTGCTCTTCCTTTGTCCTAACACATTTGAAATATTGCATCAGTGCTATTTGTATTGCAAATCTTCTGATATTGAATTCATCACTTGAAAGGTACACACCTATTTTCTTTGGCGCCTTTCAGAAGAGATGTGTGGTTTCTTTCTTTCATAAATTTGCTTGTATGTACGGGGTGGCTCTAAAACAATGATAGTTTTTGAAAAATCATCAAAATTCAATTAAAGTACTGATCATCAAAATTTCTTCATGTGCATTTGTGTGAAGGACCAATTTAATTTGAGACAGGTTTAAAAATTAAGGGTTTGAGTTTCTTGTGAAGTGGTTTCTCGCGCCGTTGCTGTCCCAGAATGCACTGCAGATGGACTCTCATATTATCTGAAAGTCTCTGATGCTAGGCCTGTGTTGTGCTGTTTTCTCATCCGTAGCACGCAAAGCCTCATGGTTAGCAGAGGGTCTTTAAAGTTGGGACTTCACTATTGGAACTTTACTTTAGAGTTGAGCGTCGTCTTAGAATTGTGATGTTTTTGGAAATCTTGTAGTCCCAATCCATTTTAAAGACAAATGATAGGCCAANTGAAGGACCAATTTAATTTGAGACAGGTTTAAAAATTAAGGGTTTGAGTTTCTTGTGAAGTGGTTTCTCGCGCCGTTGCTGTCCCAGAATGCACTGCAGATGGACTCTCATATTATCTGAAAGTCTCTGATGCTAGGCCTGTGTTGTGCTGTTTTCTCATCCGTAGCACGCAAAGCCTCATGGTTAGCAGAGGGTCTTTAAAGTTGGGACTTCACTATTGGAACTTTACTTTAGAGTTGAGCGTCGTCTTAGAATTGTGATGTTTTTGGAAATCTTGTAGTCCCAATCCATTTTAAAGACAAATGATAGGCCAAATGGATTAATATTCAGAGAGAAAGCGCTATGTCTGTCACAAAGTTTTGAAGTTTTAAACCTCTCTGTTGATTGGTGAGAGACAAATCTTGTCTGTAATCGGGTTATTTGAAACGATCCAATATTGGTTTGTGTTGTAAGTCCTTCTTAATAAGCGAGCAAACATTCTTCACTTCTTTTTTATTTCAGGAACTGTAAGCTCCCCGTTGTATCAGTTTTAAACTAAGAAGCAGTTGTTATTTGGAGCTCACTTTATCCCTTTTTCTAGCATGTATTCTTCTGTTCCACAGTTATATTTCTCTCGTGCAACTGATATCACTTATAGACTTGTACTTAACTCCATGCACTGACTTCATAGACTTTGTACACTGCTCGAAAGGTGAAGGTGGCTGGTCAACAAACCTTTTAGCTATTCTACAAAAGAGTCTGGGTCGAGCGATATTTTTATACATTTTTATTCGATTGATTTTTATTCGAACGTTCGATTGAGTAGCGTTAGAGCCTCTTATCACTTTTGTACGCATTCGAAAGTTTGTCAGATTTCTCAAAAATGTATAAAATATTGCTTAATCCAGACTCTTTTTGTAGGGTAGCTAAAAGGTATACCTGGGGTCTGCATACTTTCTTGATAGCTGTATAAAGCATCAATTTTTCTTAACGTAGTAGCAACAATAATTTTGCTCCTGGCACTTAAGAAATGTTGTTTTTCCAGCCATTACATCCCTGTCTCCATGAAAGTGCACGCAGAAGAGACCTGTGTATTTTCAAAATTCTAGTAAATTGTTGTATTTTCCCCAAAAATATTTCGCTTTCTTATTCATATCTATCCCCGACAAAAATTGTTATTTACGAGTGTTTGATAATATTCTTTTTGCATTTTGTTACTTCTTTTAAACTATTCTTCTCTTCTTTCCAGACCTGGCTACAGACTGCGGAGGAGCAAGCTGCATGTTTTCATATCAATGCTGCGGATTTACAGAGTGTCAGAGAATTGCTTAAAAAACATCAGGTAATAAGTTATTGCTGCTGTTTTACTTCTCCAGAAGGAGGTGCTATCCTTTAATAAAAACTGAAGAATTAGGGTTAGGGTAAACTCGATCGGTTCATTGTTTTTTCGTCAAATCATAAATGGTGAATTCCTAAAGAAAGTATACAAATAGACGAAGTCCCGACGAAGTTTGGCAGAAAAAACCAAATGATTTGAGAAAGAGCCATTTCAAGAAAGTGTAAGATCTACATTTCCACTATTTGAAGCATAAGGGCTTGGGCAAAGTGATTCAAGCGACTGTTAAGCTAGCCTGAGATTCCCTTCTTATTTTTCAATTTTTCATTGTTTATTTTTTTACAAGGGAAGCCTGATCTGATCTTAGGCTACTGTTAGGCAAGCTATTTCACATGGTTTGGATCTAGTATACGCATTGTCTTCCCAAAGAAGTTCCTGACCATTCTTTCATGCCTCAGAAATTCAGACTGAAGGTTACTTCTATCCAGGTTCATCACCAGAAAACTATGTGGTTTTGAATTGCTATCTCTCCGCCCAGGGACCTAACCCAAATACATTCAAACTGTTTGCTTCGATTTAAGTCAATCAAAACCCACAAATTACGTCCCTTTAAAGCTTCCAATTAGTCCTGCTCCCTCTAAAGTTTTGATGTCAAATGATAGTGTTATTATCTGTCAGAGGTCCTTCTTATCCTATGTGAAAACGAGGGTTATTGTTCTTGTTATTCTTTTTGTTAAGCTACAGTTTGCAAAGAGACCTGGAAAATTCCCAGAAGCACATAGAGAGTTCAAATACTTTCACAGTGTTCGCCTTGCCAGGCTTAACATTCTCCTTTTAGAAAATAATAAGGATTGAGACCAAAATAATACACAAATCTTTAAAAGCGTCACCGTATTGGGCCTTTTTTCATTCATTCTTTCGTTACTTTATTTCAAGTAGGCAGGACAGATTTCTAGCTATATTACAGCTAATTTAGGCCTACTATGCATGCCGCATCCAAGCATGGGACCCCTAGTTTAACTTCCCTTCCAAAGGACGGAAAATTAGTATCCTTGTAAGGGAATAATATAGCAGTGTCATCCATGTTTTTATCAGAGAACGAGTAGTTTTAATTATATTCATTTGGATCAAATTTTTCTCTCATATTTTGTAGCAATTTGTTGACGCAGTGAAGAGAAAGGAAGCTGACTTACAGAAAGTCAACCATCATGGCGAGGCATTCCTTGCTGAGGCTAAGGTATTTTATGTTTTTATATCTGTATGACCATATATGGTATGACTAAACAAAGGAAATGCATTAATTCGCACACCCTGTGTCCCAGAAAAAAGGTACCCACGTTTGGTTCACAGACGTAACTTTGAAAATGTCATTATCAATGTTTTGAATAACCGTAATCGACACACCAGCTTCAAATTGAACTTTGATACAAACCCCAACAAACAGAAAAAATGTAAAACGAAAACGAGGCCACGTGAACCCCATGAAAAATGTATAATGATCTTACTGATTTATGATCAATTCAATAATTTATTCAAAATTATTCTAAATATTTTTTAGAGCGAAAATTAAAGATATTTTCGATACTATTTTAATGACCAATTAAGCAAATGTGTCCAGTTGATCCAGAAATGATGTCGAATACTGTTAACACAGTTTAAGTTGCATTTNTGAAGGACCAATTTAATTTGAGACATGTTTAAAAATTAAGGGTTTGAGTTTCTTGTGAAGTGGTTTCTCACGCCGTTGCTGTCCCAGAATGCACTGCAGATGGACTTTCAGATTATCTGAAAGTCTCTGATGCTAGGCCTGTGTTGTGCTGTTTTCTCATCAGTAGCACGCAAAGCCTCATAGTTAGCAGAGGGTCTTTAAAGTTGGGACTTCACTATTGGAACTTTACTTAAGAGTTGAGCGTGGTCTTAAAATTGTGATGTTTTTGGGAATTTTGTAGTCCCGATTCATTTTAAAAGACAAGTGATAGGCCAAATGGATTAATATTCAGAGGGAAAGTGCTATGTCTGTCACAAAGTCTTGAAGTTTTAAACCTCTCTGTTGATTGGTGAGAGGCAAATCTTGCCTGTAATCGGGTTATTTGAAACGATCCAATATTGGTTTGTGTTGTAAGTCATTCTTAATAAGCGAACAAACATTCTTCACTTCTTTTTTATTTCAGGAACTGTAAGCTCCCCGTTGTATCAGTTTCAAACTAAGAAGCAGTTGTTATTTGGAGCTCACTTTATCCCTTTTTCTAGCATGTATTCTTCTGTTCCACAGTTATATTTCTCTCATGAAATTGATATCACTTATAGACTTATACTTAACTGCATGCACTGACTTCATAGACATTGTACACTGCTCGAAAGGTGAAGGTGGCTGGTCTCTGGTCAACAAACCTTTTGCTAGTCTACAAAAGAGTCTGGGTCGAGCGATATTTTTATACATTTTTATTCGATTGATTTTTATTCGAACGTTCGGTTCGATTGAGTAGCGTTAGAGCCTCTTATCACTTTTGGACGCATTCGAAAGTTTGTCAGATTTCTCAAAAATGTATAAAATATTGCTCGATCCAGACTCATTTGTAGGATAGCTAATTAGCTAAAAGGTCTATCAACCTGGGGACTGCATACTTTCTTGATAGCAGTATAAAGCATCAATTTTTCTTAACGTAGTAGCAACAATAATTTCGCTCTTGGGACTAAAGAAATGTTGTTTTTCCAGCCATTACATCTTTGTCCCCATGAAAGGTGCATGTAGAAATGACCTGTTTATCGTCAAAATTCTAATAAATTGTTGTATTTTACCAGAAATATTTCGCTTTCTTATGCATATCTATCCCCGACAAACATTGTTATTTACGAGTGTTTGATAACATTCTTTTTGCATTTTTGTTACTTTTTTTAAACAATATTCTTTCTCTTCTTTTCAGACCTGGCTACAAACTGCGGAGGAGCAAGCTGCATGTTTCCATATCAATGCTGCGGATTTACAGAGTGTCAGAGAATTGCTTAAAAAACATCAGGTAATGAGTTATTGCTGCTGTTTTACTTCTCCAGGAGGAGGTGCTATCCTAATAAGAACTGAAGAATGGTTAGGGTTTGGGTAAACTCGATAGGTTCAGTGTTTTTCCTCAAACCATTAATGGTGAATTCCTAAAGAAAGTATACAAATAGACGAAGTCCCGACGAAGTTTGGCAGAAAAAACCAAAGGATTTGAGAAAGAGATTTACACCCATTTCAAGAAAGTGTAAGATCTACATTTCCACTATTTGAAGCATAAGGGCTTGGGCAAAGTGATTCAAGCGACTGTTAAGCTAGCCTGAGATTCCCTTCTTATTTTTCAATTTTTCATTGTTTATTTTTTTACAAGGGAAGCCTGATCTGATCTTAGGCTACTGTTAAGCAAGCTATTTCGCATGGTTTGGATCTAGTATACGTATTGTCTTCCCAAAGAAGTTCCTGACCATGCTTTCATGCCTCAGAAATTCAGACTGAAGGTTACTTCTATCCAGGTTCATCACCAGAAAACCATGTGGTTTTGAATTGCTATCTCTCTGCCCAAGAGACTTAACCCAAACACATTTAAATTTTTTGCTTTGATTTAAGTGAGTCAAAACCCACAAATTACGTCTCTTTAAAGCTTCCAATTAGTCCTGCTCCCTCTAAAGTTTTGATGTGAAATGATAGTGTTATTATCTGCCAGAGGTCCTTCTTATCCTATGTGAAAACGAGGGTTATTGTTCTTGTTATTCTTTTTGTTAAGCCACAGTTTGCAAAGAGACCTGGAAAATCCCCAGAAGCAGATAGAGAGTTCAAATACTTTCACAGTGTTCGCCTTGCCAGGCTTAACATTCTCCTTTTAGAAAATAATAAGGATTGAGACCAAAATAATACACAAATCTTTAAAAGCGTCACCTTATTGGGCCTTTTTTTAATTCATTCTTTCGTTACTTTATTTCAAGTAGGCTGGAAAGATTTCTAGCTATATTACAGCTAATTTAGGCCTACTATGCCTGCCACATCCAGGCATGGGACCCCTAGTTTAACGTCCCTTCCATAGGACAGATATGTAGTATCCTTATAAGGGAATAATGTAGCAGTGTCATCCATGTTTTTATCAGAGAACGAGTAGTTCTTATTATATTCATTTGGATCAAATTTTTCTCTCATATTTTGTAGCAATTTGTTGACGCAGTGAAGAGAAAGGAAGCTGACTTACAGAAAGTCAACCATCATGGCGAGGCATTCCTTGCTGAGGCTAAGGTATTTTATGTTTTTATATCTGTATGACCATATATGGTATGACTAAACAAAGGAAATGCATTAATTCACACACCCTGTGTCCCAGAAAAAAGGTACCCACGTTTGGTTCACAGACGTAAATTTGAAAATGTCATTATCAATGTTTTGAATAACTGTAATCGACACACCAGCTTCAAATTGAACTTTGATACAAACCCCAACAAACAGAAAAAATGTAAAACGAAAACGAGGCCACGTGAACCCCATGAAAATGTATAATGATCTTACTGATTTATGATCAATTCAATAATTTATTCAAAATTATTCTAAAAATTTTTTAGAGCGAAAATTAAAGATATTTTCGATACTGTTTTAATGACCAATTAAGCAAATGTGTCCAGTTGATCCAGAAATGATGTCGAATACTGTAAACACAGTTTAAGTTGCATTTACNTTTGGTTCACAGACGTAACTTTGAAAATGTCATTATCAATGTTTTGAATAACCGTAATCGACACACCAGCTTCAAATTGAACTTTGATACAAACCCCAACAAACAGAAAAAATGTAAAACGAAAACGAGGCCACGTGAACCCCATGAAAAATGTATAATGATCTTACTGATTTATGATCAATTCAATAATTTATTCAAAATTATTCTAAATATTTTTTAGAGCGAAAATTAAAGATATTTTCGATACTATTTTAATGACCAATTAAGCAAATGTGTCCAGTTGATCCAGAAATGATGTCGAATACTGTTAACACAGTTTAAGTTGCATTTACTTATGCAGGCGATGCAAAAAGAAACAACGCCCCTCGAAAATGTTGTTATCTTATTTTTAGAAACCAAGTAGTGATTACTAATTCTCTGACGTTGCTTGAAACTTCTTGTCCCAAGAGGGAGTTTCAGGGCTTCCTTGTGTCTTAATTCTTAGAGTTAGGAAACCCCTGCTATTCCTAAATTCTCTGAACAAAGTAAACATTTTTATTCCATAAAGAGAAAGGATTTCTGCTCGACATGAGTCGTCTGAATGGAAAAAAGCTATTTTCTGCCCGTGTAGAGTTATTTGAAAGGAAGCTAGGGTAGCAATGTTTGGAACTTTGATGACTGAAAGCCTACCACAGTAGGGAAATGGAACACCCATCGGAGTTGTTTACAACTAGTGTAAGATATACTAAAAGCTTTGAGTTTAAGATAAATTGGATTTAGTTCTTTGTTGTCTCAAACTGTAATTGTGAATTAAACCTATTATCATGTCGGAGATGTAGCTAGGTCGTAGTTTCCAACTGTTATGTTATTGTCTAGAAAAAGATCCAATTTATCTTAGTTGACGTAGGCTAACTTGAATAGTTGAACTCTCCTGTTCTGCGAAGGATCCACAAAGAATGGGTTACACATAGGTCGCTTGTGGGTTCACTTCATTCCTCAAGCGTGAAGGTTTACAGGATTAATTGTGAAGGTGAAGTTGCCGTTTTTAGCGCCAAGCGCTAGGATCGCAGAAGTAGCTAAGCGCTAATCGAGTCCTTGACCCCTTGTCATGACGCTCTAGAGGTGCTGGTGGGGCTTGAACCCCGTCCGCCTGACGTTCTGGCTGCAAAGTCAGTGGATTACAACAACACGGTGCCACAACACCATTGTTTTCTTTAGGTAGGCGTGCAAAATTAAGTCGAAAGCTGCCTTCTCTGAACGGGTTAATTACTAGAGCCATCAGCGGAGTGGTTAAACAAACCTCGATCTCAGTGGAGGCTTGAATTATTTCTTGAATTTTTTTAAGAAACATTTATTAAAATGACATCTAAATTACGCCGAAAATGCCTAAGAAGTGGACTATTTGCCAATTGTTACGTTCTCTGGTGTTAGGGTTAGGACTAGGCTAGGCCCACAGAGTTCTTTGGGTTAGGGCTACACAGTTCTTTAGTACAAAAGACTGTTACATGATGAGGCTGTGGGAGTATGCTAAGTGGTATTTGTATAAAGTAAACAAACTGTTTGGAATTGTCCAGAATTGGCGGTTTTCCAAAAAGGAATGGTCTACATGCTTTAAAAAATGTCTCAAATCTTTTCCAGGCCTTCCAAAAAGAATTGGAGAACTACCTAGCAAGTGTTCCAGAGGCAATTTCATCTGCTGTGGGAGCAAATGGACAAACATGGGTTCTTGAACAGAAATTACATAACATCAATGATCGATTCAGAAAACTTTTGAGAGCAATTCATTTCAAGGGAAATCTTCTCAGCGAATCTTTAGTCAAACATCAAGAATACGAGGAGAAAGTACACAAATTTCTTCCATGGATTGCAGAAGCAGAAGGAAAATTTGCGAAAGAATTTCATGAATCTATTCCCAGTGATGCTAAAAAGATTCAGAAAAGACTTGAAATCATCAGGGTGAGTTTTATTGGAATGATTTCCTTGTTTCTTCTCCATTTNCTGGTGTTAGGGTTAGGACTAGGCTAGGCCCACAGAGTTCTTTGGGTTAGGGCTACACAGTTCTTTAGTACAAAGACTGTTACATGATGAGGCTGTGGGAGTATGCTAAGTGGTATTTGTATAAAATTAACAAACTGTTTGAAATTGTCCAGAATCGGCGGTTTTCCAAAAAGGAATGGTCTACATGCTTTAAAAAATGTCTCAAATCTTTTCCAGGCCTTCCAAAAAGAATTGGAGAACTACCTAGCAAGTGTTCCAGAGGCAATCTCATCTGCTGTGGGAGCAAATGGACAAACATGGGTTCTTGAACAGAAATTACACAACATCAATGATCGATTCAGAAAACTTTTGAGAGCAATTCATTTCAAAGGAAATCTTCTCAGCGAATCTTTAGTCAAACATCAAGAATACGAGGAGAAAGTACACAAATTTCTTCCATGGATTGCAGAAGCAGAAGGAAAATTTGCGAAAGAATTTCATGAATCTATTCCCAGTGATGCTAAAAAGATTCAGAAAAGACTTGAAATCATCAGGGTGAGTTTTATTGCAATGATTTCCTTGTTACTTCTCAATTTATATCACTTTTGCATTTATATCAGAGGACTCTGAAGGACTCTCTGTTTATGCTACATCATGGTTCGCTTTAAATTTTCATTAGTCGTTTATTGAAGAGGACTATTTGTCGATTTTAATTCTATGATTGCTGTGAAATGTGGAAAAACCGTTGACGTTCCGCCATACAAAACAAATTCCAAGTTATTCCATGATTGCTACAGATATGTTTCTGGACACCTGTTCCTGGACATCCGTTTCTCTTTGGTGAGAACAAGAATTGTATATACAATGTTCGAAGTATAAAGTTGTTGTTAAAGTTACTTAAGAACAAAAGTGCTATGGCGTCAATGCCTTACTAATGTTTCAATCGAGCTTTTTAAAGTTTTGCTATCGTAGAACAAGATCGTTATAGATACACTAGTTTGTTGTAGAAGGATCTTGGGCTTTACTTCCTTTCATGTTGACAAGGTGAGAACTCACTCTAACAGTACCAAGCAGTTAAGGTCCTCACAGTTCCAAGACCAGAAATGATTTAGCTTTTTTGCATTGTTAGGTGTTCCACACCACTGTTGAGGAGAAGCAAGCCGATGTTGTTGCCATCAAAATGGCAGGAGAAGTGTTATCAGGCCTAGACAAACGAGATGTTGAGCATGCTGTTGGTTGCTATGTTACAACTCAACCGCCAGGTATCGTATCTTGTTTGATTGGTTGATTAGTTGGTTGATTGATTGATTATTTGAATGGTTGATGTATCTTGTTGTTAGAAAACAATTATAGTGAGCATGATCATCCTCTAGAAATTGGCGATTACATTTGAAAGTATATGTGTTGCTTACTTGGAATTCTAAAGCTAAAAACTGGACGAAATTTGGATGAGATTAAATTTATCGAAAATATGTAGCCCCTGGATTATAGATCAACGTTGTCTGTAAAATTCATGTTTTGCCCTAAAGCGTTAGATATACACGGACTAAGACGTCCTAGAAAAGAAGGTATTAAATTTGAATGTTTTTGACCTTTTATTTCGAGGAGCGTGGATTCGTACAACTGCATCAATCGTGAAAAGATACGAAGAACTGACTGTAAATATCAGTGGTTTCACAAGCAAACTTCAGACTGTTTTGATAACTGTGCAGAATTTCAAAGATGGCGTTGAATCAATGTTCAAATGGAGTGAGCAGACAAAGAAAACATTCGAAAGAATGACAACTGTTACTTTTGATATTTATGTTCTTCAACAACAAATCAGGGAAATCAAGGTTGGTTCCTTTCTCTTTATTCTAATGTATGGAATATAGTTTTAAAAGTTTTGTCTGATTTGGAAATATCATTTTAAAAATCAAATCCTTCTTGTGGCGCAGCTCAGGATTTCATATTGTGAATTTGATAGCTTGTTCCTGATTTAGAAATGTCTTTGGGCTCTCTACTTAGTGTTTACTTTTCTATTTATTGATAGTCTCAGGTTTCTGTTCAGTTTTTTTATGACAAACGTATTGTACAGTGCTGATTTATATTTGAATTTATACTCAAGAGTTTTGAAGAATCTTTCGTCAGAAACCAAAAGACAGCATTTGTCTGATTCGCAAATGATTTTGGCTTCACAAGAGCTTCGGTCACAGTGCGTTTATGTAAGGTAAACTTCAAATATGATAAAGGTTTAAAGCAATTTTTTAGGATAGTTTTCTACTTCCATTATGGTAATGTTATTTCTTTCTTATCTGACCATTTGCTGAGCATTATCGGAAGAAAATATTCAGCAAATAGTTGCATCACTCAACGTGAATATTTGTTTTGTTTCACAGGTCATCACATTGGACATTGAAGGCAGAAAGGCAAGCGTTGATTCCTTGAATGAAACTGTGGAACAAAGACGAAGAGACAGTTCGGTGCAAAAGTACCATGAAAAATTGGCAAAGATCAACCGCGCCTTCGCAGAGGTTCAATTCAAAGCTGGGAGAAGAAAAGATGACATTGTGGCAGTTTATCAGAAAATTGTTGTGCAATTTGAAGAGTGGTTGGTGAAAATCAGAAAGAGATTGGATTCAGGAGAATTGTTGACAACTGATATTTTGCAATTTGAAGAAAATTTGACAGTTAGTAATCCGGCATCGACCTTTATTCCTTTTTTTTCATTTCATAGTGGAAACTTTTTAGCTGTTCTACAAAAGAGTCCAGATCAAACGATATTTTCGTACTTTTTGTAGAAATCTGATGAATTTTCGAATTTGCACAAAAGTGATGGAAGCTATAATGCCACTCAATCGAACATTTTATATACAATGTATACAAATTTCGCTCTATCCAGACTCTTTTAGAATATCTTAAAGGTCTGTTGGCCTTCATAGGACGCTACATTTTTTAATTATAAATTTGACTGTTGAACTGCCTATTTAACGTTTAAAAATAGATTTATACGTATATTATACCAAAACACAATTTCTAAATTACATCTTATCTTTTTCTGCAAATTTGTGCCAAAATGTTTCAGTCAGTAACTTTTGAATTCTGTCCCAATTATTGTGTGTATTGCCATCGTCTTGCGGGGGCTCTAGGGAATTTTGTGATATTTGCAGTTGATTAATGTAATGATTGTTTGTTTGATTGATTGATTGATTGATTGATTAATTGATTGACTCATTCATCTGTGATTAATTAATCTCTCTCCATTTCAACAGCGAATCACCGAAGATGTTGAATCACATCGTTATGATTTCCAGTTGATTAATCAATGTGGCCATGAGCTAATCAATCTTGAACATGATCGCAAATCATCTCACCTTCTACCCATGCTTGATAGCGTCAACAAGAACTGGCAAGCCGTTGCAGTACAGCTGATCAATCATAGCCGACGATTTGATGAGGTTGTGAAATGTTCTGAGAAGTACCATGGTATAAAACAACCCTTGATGTCTTGGTTGGACAAAATGGAAGGAAGAGTGACAACTTTGGAACCTGTTTCAGTTCAACCACATTCTGTAATGGAACAAATGTCAGAACAAAAGATGCTTTTGAATGATGTTTACAATCACAAGGGGACTGTTGAAATTTTGACAAACATATCCAGACAACTTGCAAGTATTGTGCAAGCAGACACTGAAGGTATGTATTTTATGTGGGTGGATTGAAGAATGGCTGGTTCAAAATTTTGAAAAAATTAAAATCATCGTAAATCCTAAATCAATGGAGAAAAATGATACAATCTTCAAGAAACCCATAGTTTATGAAGGTCTACAATATGGTGGCAAGCAAAAATCTGTCGCTCTTCTGGTTTAGGATTTAGAAATTTGATGACGTCACAGCATCTAATATAATATATGCCGCCACTTTGAAAATAATCAAGATATGAAAAAATGTCCACGGCAGATTTACAGGAAAGTACCCCCAAGTGCCTTTCAAGCCATCTAATTCAAAGAAAAATGTAAAAGAATTTTACACCCACCTTTTTTAAGATTTGAGCCCTATGCCACCCATATTTAAATTGTGTTCTTCGAACACGTGCCAAGTGAAGTCTTTAACCCTGTACCCTTTAACCCTGTACCCTTTAACCTTTAACCACCTGTACCCTTTAACCTTTAACCACCTGTACCCTTTAACCTTTAACCACCTGTACCCTTTAACCTTTAACCTTTCAAACTGTTCTTGANGAAAATAATCAAGATATGAAAAAATTTCCACGGCAGATTTACTTACAGGAAAGTACCCCCAAGTGCCTTTCAAGCCATCTAATTCAAAGAAAAATGTAAAAGAATTTTACACCCACCTTTTTTAAGATTTGAGCCCTTGCCACCCTTATTTAAATTGTGTTCTTCGGACACGTGCCAAGTGAAGTCTTTAACCCTGTACCCTTTAACCCTGTACCCTTTAACCTTTAACCACCTGTGCCCTTTAACCTTTAACCTTTCGAACTGTTCTTGAAGCTAAACTATGTATCTATTTTAATTCTAAACAGAGCCGCAGAGCATTGTAGCCATTGAGGAGGAAGTAACCTCAATCCGAGAGAGATTCGATGACATTGTGACAATCCTTGAGGCGAGAGGATCGAACATTGACGTGACGCTCTCTCAGATTGACAAATACAATATTGCATTCAACGAGGTATCAATGTGGCTTGATAGTGCTGAAGGATTCACACTCAGACAACAACCACCTTCTGACGAATTAGAAGATTTGCAGCGACAATTGAATGAACAACGGGTAAGCTTTTGTTTTTATTCTTGCTGTCTCTGTTCAAGAAATTAGTTATGAAAAGTTGATGACAACGATTTATGAAACGCTGGTTCCATGGTTGAAAATCACTAAGAATGATTAAGAATCACTTAGAATCTTTTAGAATCACTAAGAATTCCTAAGAATCTTTTAGAATCTTTTAGAGTCTTTTAGAATCTTGTAGAATCTTGTAGAATCTTTTAGAATCTTTTAGAATATTTTAGAATCTCAAAAACGATCATGGTATTGATGTTATGGATGAACTTCAAAATCTTAAGTCAATACCAAAGAAACCGATCCTTACAATTTACGAAAATAATTTCTTTCCCTGAAAATTTGTGTTTCGCGGATGTAATTTAACTCTCCTTTGTTGTGTATAACTCAATCACCAATTGTTATTACTTTGCCTACCTTTATTTATTTTTATTTAGTTATTTATACATCTTTATGTTTATTTATTTATAATAGGTTCTACAACGAGACCTCGCACAGGGGACCCAAGATATCAACCATGTCTTAGAATGCGGAAACGATTTGATCCATAGTCGTGAAAGTGCCACAGGGGCACAAATGATGCGAAGCCAAATTGAATCAATTGCAATCAAATGGGAGGACATTACTTTTCACGCCAATGAGAGGCAGAGGCACCTCGAAGAGGCTGTTGCAAAAGCATTCCATCGTGATGTCACATCATTGCAAATTTGGCTTGATAACACGGACAAAAATGTTGATGTTTTCATCAGGAGTAGGCCTTNGGTATTGATGTTATGGATGAACTTCAAAATCTTAAGTCAATACCAAAGAAACCGATCCTTACAATTTACGAAAATAATTTCTTTCCCTGAAAATTTGTGTTTCGCGGATGTAATTTAACTCTCCTTTGTTGTGTATAACTCAATCACCAATTGTTATTACTTTGCCTACCTTTATTTATTTTTATTTAGTTATTTATACATCTTTATGTTTATTTATTTATAATAGGTTCTACAACGAGACCTCGCACAGGGGACCCAAGATATCAACCATGTCTTAGAATGCGGAAACGATTTGATCCATAGTCGTGAAAGTGCCACAGGGGCACAAATGATGCGAAGCCAAATTGAATCAATTGCAATCAAATGGGAGGACATTACTTTTCACGCCAATGAGAGGCAGAGGCACCTCGAAGAGGCTGTTGCAAAAGCATTCCATCGTGATGTCACATCATTGCAAATTTGGCTTGATAACACGGACAAAAATGTTGATGTTTTCATCAGGAGTAGGCCTTCCGAAGAAAAAGTTGAACAATATATCAAAGTAAGAATTTATTTCGTTCTTGAAGGGAATGTGCAATTGGTAAATAGCCTTGTCTATAAATAGAACAAAGAAAACATTCAGGCATAGCATTGTTTCTTTGGCTACCCATTGTTCACGACGCGTGTGCTACTTCAATGAAAGTGGGATATTTTGAGATTGTTTTACTCTTTGCAAATGCAAGCTTTTAACCTTGCACAAACCCTTTAATTTAGAAATTGGACCTCTGACTTTGGGTGTACTTTAGGTGTCAATTTTAAAGACAGTCTTTGCTCTCGATGACTTGATAAACGAACCAGTGGTTCTATATGCTGAAAAGTTTGCATTTGATGGTATCTCATTGCTAATGAAATCAAATTGAAATTGTTTAAATGAAGTAGCTTTAACAGCTTAGAATGATAACTAATAAGTCTGTCTCAAATTAGATGTTACGTGAGATTTCAATACCGCAAAATTAATCATGCAAAATACTTCAATTGTTTTATTCGCGGACATTTTCACGCGGCATCTAATTTGGGACAGACTTAATGTTACATTGTAAGTAAGGCAACTGTAGAGGATAGTTTTGTTTGTTTTGATTGATTTACATAAAGCTTTAATTTATCCTTTTATCAAACAGGAAATATTGGTCGAGGTATCAACATACGAGCGATTGATTTATGTGATTCGAAGGATTGCAAATGATTTGATACAATCAGGAGGAGTTGAGGCACAACAAATCGTGAACATTAAATCGCAACTGGATCGTAAATGGTCAATGTTGAACAAGAAATTTCAATCAGCACAACTATTCAAGGGACGAGTGACACTCCGTCTTCTTGTTGAAGAAGTCAAATATAAAGATTCTGATGATGAAGTAAGTTTCCCTGCTAGTCTTCTTTCTACCTAGTGAATCCAGAAAAGGGTTTCGAATTTCCCAAGGTGTGTGAGCATATATTTTGTTTTTGAAATAGATCTTTTAGCTATTTATTTTTGAAGGTTCTTATAGGCGGTGATTTACTATATATATAAAATTAGTCAATGCAAATCAATCTTCCTTTCCAGGCAATGTCAGTCTTGCCAGAAACACGCAAAAGAAGAATCACTGAAAGCCCGCATGAATGTGCAGTTGATAGCAAAATGCAACACCTCCATGATGATCAACAACAACCCGTTACAGAAGAAACAGAACAACGTGTGACAATGCAAGAGCAGGAGACCGAGCAAACATTCTTGTTGGAGTCCCCAGATCAATCTCAGCTAAGAGAACAACTTGATCATGTCCTAAACGGAGTAGATGTTGAGATCACTTCAAAAGATACATATGCCCAAGAACTACAAGGAAGCCCATTTACAAGTATTGAAGTCAGGAAGAAACAACAACAAGAAAAGCAAGACGATGAACAATCAACAACCATTTTCAAGACAAGAAGAGTGAAGCCTGTCAAACTGTCTTCCATGGACAAGGAGGTTGAAGAAATGAAAATGGAAAAACCTGAACTGCTGAAAATTGAAAGATTGTTTGTGACACGCATCATGAGGCAGAGGGATGGAAGTGAGCGTGTTGTGGAGAGCTCGGAGACAGTATCTCCGCTGGAAGATCTACCAGAAGATGAGGAGCCTGAGAAGGTAGAGGAGGTGAAGGACAGCCGAGGACGAGTGACAAAGAGGGTGACAAGTACTCCAGTATTTGTGTTGACAAAGAAAACAGTGGTGAAGAAGAGCCAAGTGACACCAGATGGCAAGGAGGAGCCTGCAGAGAAGGACACTGTCGAGGCGGAAGAGACGAAGGAGGTTAAAGCTCCAGTGATAAAACGCACAGTGAAACGTGTTGTACGTAGGCGAGACGGAAGAGAGGAGATTGTTGAAGAGCCACAGCTCGTGAAGCCATTCGAGATCACTGAGACGAAGGAGGAGTCGAAGCCAGAGGTGACTGAAAAGCGAGTAGGAATCAGAAAAGTACGCATAATCAAGAAGAAGATGGCGGAAATATCTCAGAAGAAGGTTGTGAAGAGAGTGACGAGGAGACCAGACGGCAAGCAAGACGGGCCTGTGGAAGAAGAGGTGATCAGGCCAGTTGAGCCAGAGAGCTACAGGATCGTGCGCAAGACAGTAAGGCACCCAGATGGAAAAGTGACTGTGACAGAGGAGCCAGATTTCAAAATGCCAGATGATGCGAAACCATCGGTTGAAGAGGTGAAAGACAGACGTGGAAATGTGGTGAGAAGAATAACTACGAAACCCGTGCCAATGATCACTGTGAGAAAAGTGTACAGAACGATAATAATTGCTCCAGATGGCAGGGAAGAAAGCGTGCAGGAGAGAGTTGAAGAGAGGGAACAGCCAGGCAGGCCAGAAGAGGATGATGAGCCAAGGAGAAGAGAGCCGAAAGAGGAGGATATTGTGCCTGCGCCAATGGACGTTGGGGAGGTTGAAGCGTTGCCAATTGAGCCAGAAGAAGTCGAAAGGCCAAGAGAAGAAGAGCCAGAGACAGTCGTGCTTCAGGATGGACGTGTTGTTCGCAGAACAGTGACTGTGAGGAAGAGGATTGTGAGGAGAGTTGTGATCCTTGCAGATGGCACGAGAAAGGAGGTGGAGGAAGAAGTGGACGAGCCTGTAGAGGAAGACACAAGCGATCAGTACCTGGTGATTCAGCGTGAAGAAGAGAAGAAGGATAGAAGAAAGCCGAGGCGAGAGCCAGAGGAAGAAGAGCCTGTGAAACGGGATGAGAGACCTGCTCGAAAGCAACCAGATGAGGAACGTGTCACACCAATGGATGTAGGACTGGAAGAATCGCTACCTGAAGAGCCGAAGGAAGAAGCCAGGCCACAAGAAGATGTGACATTGGTCAGTGAAGATGGCCGTACAGTTCGAAGAAGTGTGACTACTGTGAGAACGCGTGTTGTGAGGAGAATCATCCAGTTGCCTGATGGAACACGAAAGGAGGTGGAAGAAGAGGTTCCTGTCAGTCCTGAGGAAGAGGTGACCGATGAGTTTAAGGAGATTGAAGATGGGCAGCGAAAGCCTGTTGAAGCAGTGAAGTTACTGGTAGTTGGAAAAGAGCCAAGCTCGAAGGAACCAAGGCATGTGGAGAGACTGTTTGTGACACGCATCATGAGGCAGAGGGATGGAAGTGAGCGTGTTGTGGAGAGCTCGGAGACAGTATCTCCGCTGGAAGATCTACCAGAAGATGAGGAGCCTGAGAAGGTAGAGGAGGTGAAGGACAGCCGAGGACGAGTGACAAAGAGGGTGACAAGTACTCCAGTATTTGTGTTGACAAAGAAAACAGTGGTGAAGAAGAGCCAAGTGACACCAGATGGCAAGGAGGAGCCTGCAGAGAAGGACACTGTCGAGGCGGAAGAGACGAAGGAGGTTAAAGCTCCAGTGATAAAACGCACAGTGAAACGTGTTGTACGTAGGCGAGACGGAAGAGAGGAGATTGTTGAAGAGCCACAGCTCGTGAAGCCATTCGAGATCACTGAGACGAAGGAGGAGTCGAAGCCAGAGGTGACTGAAAAGCGAGTAGGAGTCGGAAAAGTACGCATAATCAAGAAGAAGATGGTGGAAATATCTCAGAAGAAGGTTGTGAAGAGGGTGACGAGGAGACCAGACGGCAAGCAAGACGGGCCTGTGGAAGAAGAGGTGATCAGGCCAGTTGAGCCAGTGAGCTTCAGGATTGTTCTCAATACTGTTCGTCTTCCAGATGGTAGAGAGGAAACTGTCGAGAAGCCAGAATTTTTAATGCCAGGAGATCTTAAGCCATCTGTTGAAGAGGTTAAGGACAAACGTGGGAAGGTAGTCAGAAGAATTATCTCAAAACCAATGCTCGTGATCACAACCAGAAAAGTGTTTAGATCTGTCTTGTTGTCTGTTGATGGTACTGAAGAAAGTGTGCAAGAAAGAATTGAAGACTACCGAAAAGAAGGCAAGGAATATCCTCCATCTTCGATGATGCTTCATGGCACTACTTATCCTGGCCAGTATTTAGTCGAGGAGCTGAAGGACTCTCCTTCAAGGGAATTGCAAAAAGTTCCACCAAAGTTGGTTGAAAAGGTATCTGTGAAACGCATTTTGAGAAGAGACAGTGGTCCACAGCAAGTTTTGGATGTTTCTGAATCTCTTTCACCGCTTTCTCCTGACTTAGATGATGAAAGGCCAGAGTACACAGAAGACGAAAAAGATGAAAATGGGAAGATTCTGCGTACTGTCACTGTTACTCCAATCTATTACTTGACAACTAGAAAGAACCTGAGAATGTCTAAAACTGAGCCAGATGGGAAAGAGACGATTACTGAAGAAGGAGTTATTGAACCAGAAAAGAGAAGTGAAATCAAGGCACCTGTTCTGAAGAGGGTGAATAAGAGAATGGTCACTGATGAAACTGGGGAGGAGAAAGTAATAGAAGAGACAGAATATGTTGAGCCATTTGAAATGAAAGAAGAAAAGGAAGACACAAAACCGGAAGTGACAGAAAAGAAAGAAAATGGGCGTGTCATTAAAACTATCAAACGAAAGATTTCTGAAACTACAAGGAAGAAATTCTACAAAAAGATTCACAGGAAACCAAATGGTGTGCAAGATGGGCCAGAAGAAGAGACAAAGATCCGATATGTGGAACCAATCAGGTTTGCTCTTGTCGAAAGAAAATGGATGCAGGAGGATGGACGAGAGAAAATCGTGAAAGAACCTGAGTACGTGTACCCCGATGATGCTGTGCCTGTGATTGAAGAAATCAAAGACAAAAAGGGAAAAGTGACTAAAAGAATTGTAACAAAACCTGTCCCAGTTATTACAGCACGAAAGATTACAAGAGTCATTGTTATGGCACCTGATGGCACCGAACATAGTGTTCAGGAGAATGTCGATGAGAATGATCAAGTTGCTCAACTCAGACGATTTATGCCAGGAAGGAGAGATCGACCTGATGACAGAAGTCCCTCACCGGATACACAAACAGAAGAGCCACATGGAGCTCCTAGAGAACATGACTCACAACCAGGTGGCAACAAGTACTTACAGGACAGCGATTTCTCATTCAAAGCAGCCACGGGAAGAACTGTTTTACGTCCAGGGTCAACACCTGATGGTGAACAGCGAGTGTTCCATGGAGAGACAATCAGTGTCTTACAAGAAACAAAAGGCACCTCAGTCGAAACAATGACAGTTAGCAAGCGAGTTGTTCGCAGAACCATTCTGCTTCCAGATGGGACGAGACAAAACGTGGAGGAAGTTGTGGATGAGCCAGTCCAGCCAGAAGAAGAAGAGCCACGAAGAAGACAGCCTGAAGAAGAGAAGGCTGTGCCTGCGCCAATGGACCTTGGGGAGGTTGAAGCGTTACCAATTGAGCCAGAAGAACTCGAAAGGCCAAGAGAGGACGAGCCAGAGACAGTGGTGCTGCAGGATGGACGTGTTGTTCACAAAACAGTGACTGCGAGGAAGAGGATTGTGAGGAGAGTTGTGATCCTTGCAGATGGCACGAGAAAGGAGGTGGAGGAAGAAGTGGACGAGCCTGTGGAGGAAGACACAAGCGATCAGTACCTGGTGATTCAGCGCGAAGAAGAGAAGAAGGATAGAAGAAAGCCGAGGCGAGAGCCAGAGGAAGAAGAGCCTGTGAAACGGGATGAGAGACCTGCTCGAAAGCAACCAGATGAGGAACGTGTCACACCAATGGTTGTAGGACTGGAAGAATCGCTACCTGAAGAGCCGANGGAGTAGTTGAGGCATTGCCAGGAAAGCCAGAAGATTTCGAAAAGCCAAGAGAGGAAGAGCCAGAGACTGTAATACGTAATGTTCGCAAGACAACGACTATTAGCCAACGAGTTGTCCGCAGAACCATTCTGCTTGCTGATGGGACGAGACAAGAAGTGGAGGAAGTAGTGGACGAGCCAGGCCAGCCAGAAGAAGAAGAGCCACAAGAATTCGAAAGGCCAAGAGAGGAAGAACCAGAAACTGTAGTGCTGCAGGATGGTCGTATTGTTCGCAAAACAGTGACTGTGAGGAAGAGGACTGTGAGAAGAGTTGTGATCCTTCCAGACGGCACGAGACAAGAGGTAGAGGAAGTAGTGGACGAGCCAGGCCAGCCAGAAAAAGAGGAGCCACGAAGAAGAGAGCCAGATGAAGAAGAGATCGTAGCGCCAATGGACGTTGGAGTAGTTGAGGCATTGCCAGGAGAGCCAGAAGATTTCGAAAAGCCAAGAGAGGAACAGCCAGAGACTGTAATACGTAATGTTCGCAAAACAACAACTATTAGCCAACGAGTTGTCCGCAGAACCATTCTGCTTGCTGATGGGACGAGACAAGAAGTGGAGGAAGTAGTGGACGAGCCAGGCCAGCCAGAAGAAGAAGAGCCACAAGAATTCGAAAGGCCAAGAGAGGAAGAACCAGAAACTGTAGTGCTGCAGGATGGTCGTATTGTTCGCAAAACAGTGACTGTGAGGAAGAGGACTGTGAGAAGAGTTGTGATCCTTCCAGACGGCACGAGACAAGAGGTAGAGGAAGTAGTGGACGAGCCAGGCCAGCCAGAAAAAGAGGAGCCACGAAGAAGAGAGCCGGATGAAGAGGAGATCGTAGCGCCAATGGACGTTGGAGTAGTTGAGGCATTGCCAGGAGAGCCAGAAGATTTCGAAAAGCCAAGAGAGGAACAGCCAGAGACTGTAATACGTAATGTTCGCAAGACAACGACTATTAGCCAACGAGTTGTCCGCAGAACCATTCTGCTTGCTGATGGGACGAGACAAGAAGTGGAGGAAGTAGTGGACGAGCCAGGCCAGCCAGAAGAAGAAGAGCCACAAGAATTCGAAAGGCCAAGAGAGGAAGAACCAGAAACTGTAGTGCTGCAGGATGGTCGTATTGTTCGCAAAACAGTGACTGTGAGGAAGAGGACTGTGAGAAGAGTTGTGATCCTTCCAGACGGCACGAGACAAGAGGTAGAGGAAGTAGTGGACGAGCCAGGCCAGCCAGAAAAAGAGGAGCCACGAAGAAGAGAGCCGGATGAAGAGGAGATCGTAGCGCCAATGGACATTGGAGTAGTTGAGGCATTGCCAGGAGAGCCAGAAGATTTCGAAAAGCCAAGAGAGGAAGAGCCAGAGACTGTAATACGTAATGTTCGCAAGACAACAACTATTAGCCAACGAGTTGTCCGCAGAACCATTCTGCTTGCTGATGGGACGAGACAAGAAGTGGAGGAAGTAGTGGACGAGCCGGACCAGCCAGAAGAAGAAGAGCCACAAGAATTCGAAAGGCCAAGAGAGGAAGAACCAGAAACTGTAGTGCTGCAGGATGGTCGTATTGTTCGCAAAACAGTGACTGTGAGGAAGAGGACTGTGAGAAGAGTTGTGATCCTTCCAGACGGCACGAGACAAGAGGTAGAGGAAGTAGTGGACGAGCCAGGCCAGCCAGAAAAAGAGGAGCCACGAAGAAGAGAGCCGGATGAAGAGGAGATCGTAGCGCCAATGGACATTGGAGTTGTTGAGGCATTGCCAGGAGAGCCAGAAGATTTCGAAAAGCCAAGAGAGGAAGAGCCAGAGACTGTAATACGTAATGTTCGCAAGACAACAACTATTAGCCAACGAGTTGTCCGCAGAACCATTCTGCTTGCTGATGGGACGAGACAAGAAGTGGAGGAAGTAGTGGACGAGCCGGACCAGCCAGAAGAGGAAGAGCCACAAGAATTCGAAAGGCCAAGAGAGGAAGAACCAGAAACTGTAGTGCTGCAGGATGGTCGTATTGTTCGCAAAACAGTGACTGTGAGGAAGAGGACTGTGAGAAGAGTTGTGATCCTTCCAGACGGCACGAGACAAGAAGTTGAGGAAGTAGTGGACGAGCCAGGCCAGCCAGAAGAAGAAGAGCCACAAGAATTCGAATGGCCAAGAGAGGAAGATCCAGAAACTGTAGTGCTGCAGGATGGACGTATTGTTCGCAAAACAGTGACTGTTAGCAAGCGAGTAGTCCGCAGAACCATTCTGCTTCCAGATGGGACGAGACAAGAAGTGGAGGAAGTAGTAGACGATCCATGCCAGCCGGAAGAAGAAAAGCCACATGAATTCGAATGGCCAAGAGAGGAAGAACCAGAAACTGTAGTGCTGCAGGATGGACGTATTGTTCGCAAAACAGTGACTGTTAGCAAGCGAGTAGTCCGCAGAACCATTCTGCTTCCAGATGGGACGAGACAAGAAGTGGAGGAAGTAGTAGACGATCCATGCCAGCCGGAAGAAGAAAAGCCACAAGAAGTTGAAAGGCCAAAAGAGGAAGAGCCAGAGACGGTAGTGCTGCAGGATGGACGTGTTGTTCGCAAAACAGTGACTGTGAGGAAGAGGATTGTGAGAAGAGTTGTGATCCTTGCAGATGGGACAAGAAAAGAGGTAGAGGAAGTAGTGGAGGAACCCGTAGAAGAAGACAGAATAGAGCCAAATACAGTGGAACGTATTTTTTTCACAAAGATTCTTCGAGAGAAAGATGGATCAGAGCGAATTATCGAGAGTTCAGAAATTGTGACTCCTCTCCAAGTTTTTCCTACAGAAGAGATCGCCAAGAGGGTTGAGGAAGTAAAGGACAAGAAAGGTCGAGTTGTGAAGAGGGTCAACCGGGAACCAGTCTTTGTCAGCAAAGAAAAGGTGATCGAGAAACGATTCATAATTGACAAAGAAGGTGACGAAATATTGCATGACAGCAAGGACGTTGTCAAAGAAGACACAAAGGAAGTTCCAGTTCATGAGGATGAAGAAAGACCTAAGGACAGTGTTGATGGTAAAGAGCGAAGCCCTCTGAAACCATTCAGCGTCGTATCATCAAAGGAAGAGAGCGCCCCTGAAACATCGACAATCAGAGAGAAAGGAAAACCTACCAGAATCGTAAAGCGCAAGCTAAAAGAGATCAAGCAATATAAAACAACAAGAAAACGCGAGGAAACTCCTGATGGGAAAGCGACTGGAATTGTGGAGGAGGAGATCATTGTCCCAGTTGAACCAATCAGCTGGAAGTATGTGAAAAAATCTGTGATCATGCCTGGTGGAAACGAGGCTGTCGTTGAAGAGCCTGAATACGAGATGCCCAATGACGTCAAAGAGTCTGTTGAAGAAATCAAAGACAAGAAAGGAAAGGTTATCAAGAGAATCACAAAGAAGCCTTTGCCAATGATCACGGCAAGGAAAGTCTTCAGAACGATTATTATATCACCGAAAGGATTTGAAATCAGTGCAAGTGAACATGTTGAAGAACCGCTCAAGATTGCGCAGGAGGAAAGCCCACGCAGAGGAGTCCAGAAAGCTGAGGAGCCAATACGCGTGCAAGGAGATAAACCGAAGGAAAAGAGACCGCAAGACGAAAAGAAGATAAAAGAAGAGCTTGTCCCATTCGCTGAAAAGCCCGTTGAAACTGCTGAGGAATTACCAACACACGCAATGGAGGAGCCTATTGAGCCAATACAAGAAGAGGAACCAAGATATGTTATTCGAGCTGGACTGAAATACATAGCTGCGAAGGAAGATGCTCCTCTGGAGGAGACTTCGAAAGAACTGCCTCAAGGTCAACAAGTATATCGACGCCCGCGCAAAATCGAACGATTTTTCACAACTATCATCGAACGATCAAAAACAGGTCATGATACAATTATTGAGCAGTCAGAAGCTATACTGCCACTTGACCCCCTCCCGGAAGATGATCATCCTGAAAAAACTGAAGATGTTCGAGATAACAAGGGGGTTGTGATCAAGAAAATCAGCACTACACCGATTGGCGTTACTGAGAAAACCACTTTGGTAAGAAAGAGTACGGTTCTACCAGACGGAAAAGAACTGCCAAAGGGTTCAGTTGTGATTGAGAGCGGAGACAAGAAAGAAACTAATCCAGCAGTTGTCAAGAGAATTTCGAAAAAGATCATCAAAGATTCGAAAGGAAAAGAAAAAGTTATTGAAGAAACGAAGACAGTTACGCCATTCAAATTGAGGAAAACAGTGATGTCTGCAAAACCAGTGACTGCATTGAAGAAGGAACACGGAGAAACAATTCGCACTGTCAAAAGAAAAGTTGTCTCTGCGACACACAAGAAAGCAGTGAAACGTGTTGCTAAGAAACCAGATGGGAAACCACAGGGGCCTGAGGAGCAATATGTCATTGAGCCTGTTGAAGTCTTCGATTACAAGTTTGTTCCAAGGAAAACACAGGGGCCTGATGGACGTGAAGTTGAAATTATCGAGCCCATATATATGGTGCCAGAAGAGACATATCCAGAACCAGAAGAAGTCAAAGACAAAAAGGGGGTCGTTGTTAAACGCACCATCATTTCCCCCCTCCCTGTCATCACTGCTCGCAAAGTGTACCTGGTCGTTATCATCACCCCTGAAGGAAAAGAGGTATCTGTGGAGGAGCATACTGAGGAGCAGGAATTGCCAGAAGAACCTGTGGAGGAGCAAGCGGAGCCTGAAAGCCCATTGTTTGCTATAATGGAGCCTCAAAAGACGAAGAAGCCAACAAGAGAAAAATCTCCCGAACGAAAAAGTCCCAGTGCAGACAGTAAGTCACCAGACAGAAAAAGTCCGACTGCAGAGAAGAAAAGTCCGACCGAAGAAAGAAAATCACCGAAGACCCCACAAAAGAAGTTCCCAGTCTCAGATAAAGTTGAAAAGAAATCTTCCCCATTGATGGATAGGAAAGCGAAACCTGCCCAAAAGCGGATACCAAGTCCAGATCAGAAGGGCCACAAACCGGAACAAAAAAGTTCGCCCGTCGTGTCTCGAAAGGCTGCTGCCCCAGATCGAAAGTCTCCTGTATCTGATCGACAATCTCCGACTCCTGATCGAAAGTCCCCTGGCCCTGACCGCACTACTAAAGGCCTGGTCGCTCCGAAAACTCAGAAACCAAAGGCTGTACTTGATCGAAAATCAAAACCAGAGCAAGAAGAAGAAGTTATTCCGATGTCATTTGAAGTGGTCGTTGAATCAACACCGGACACTGAGATATTCGATACCGCTCCAAATTCCGATCTGATTATGGGATCAGAGACCATTGTGAAAATTACAACAGATGAAAGAGAGGACCTGAGTAGAAAGATGTTCCCGGAAGAACCGGAATCAGATGAGGAAGATGCTCCGAAAGAAACAAAACCAACTGTAAAAGAACGCTCGATTCCGAAGCGATTTTCAATGGCCGTGAAGAAAGTTACATTCATGAATTATTGGCAAAAGTTGAAAGAAAAAACAGAAGGAAAACCAAAGCTGCATCCGGTTGAAGAACGAATTGTGCGCTTGGGAATCGAAGAGAGTAAAGTGAAGATCATTTGGGAACAAATAATTGAAATCGCTGAAATCACGATTGATTATGATTCGTTTGTGATTTGGCTTACATTTGTGGAGAGAGAACTTTCATCTGCGATGCCAGTTAGCAGTCAGCTCCCTGTGCTTGAAGAACAGAAAGTCTATCACCAGGTACGAATAATTTGATGTTTCTTTCTTCTTGTATATCCCATATATCCTTACTTCTGAATACGACCAGCATTCACAATGAGAGTTCCTTTGTTTTGGAAGAAGTCAAACAAATTATAGAAAGCCAATGCCATCCTTTCCCAGGGTTTAGCTTTCGGTGAAAGATACGTTTTACTGGGAGAGCTAGCTTACTTGCTGAAATGTGTTGCTTTTTATTATTGTTGATGGTTCGTAAATTTGCGTATTGCAGCCCGTTGCACACATGCAAAAGACCATTCCGCAGTCAAATGTGAAGGCGCTGTTCGCGTTGCATCTCGGTATCGTATGGGAGTTNAGAGCCTGAAAGCCCATTGTTTGCTATAATGGAGCCTCAAAAGACGGAGAAGCCAACAAGAGAAAAATCTCCCGAACGAAAAAGTCCCAGTGCAGACAGTAAGTCACCAGACAGAAAAAGTCCGACTGCAGAGAAGAAAAGTCCGACCGAAGAAAAAAAATCACCGAAGACCCCAGAAAAGAAGTTCCCAGTCTCAGATAAAGTTGAAAAGAAATCTTCCCCATTGATGGATAGGAAAGCGAAACCTGCCCAAAAGCGGATACCAAGTCCAGATCAGAAGGGCCACAAACCGGAACAAAAAAGTTCGCCCGTCGCGTCTCGAAAGGCTGCTGCCCCAGATCGAAAGTCTCCTGTATCTGATCGACAATCTCCGACTCCTGATCGAAAGTCCCCTGGCCCTGACCGCACTACTAAAGGCCTGGTCGCTCCGAAAACTCAGAAACCAAAGGCTGTACTTGATCGAAAATCAAAACCAGAGCAGGAAGAAGAAGTTATTCCGATGTCATTTGAAGTGGTCGTTGAATCAACACCGGACACTGAGATATTCGATACCGCTCCAAATTCCGATCTGATTATGGGATCAGAGACCATTGTGAAAATTACAACAGACGAAAGAGAGGACCTGAGTAGAAAGATGTTCCCGGAAAAACCGGAATCAGATGAGGAAGATGCTCCGAAAGAAACAAAACCAACTGTAAAAGAACGCTCGATTCCGAAGCGATTTTCAATGGCCGTGAAGAAAGTTACATTCATGAATTATTGGCAAAAGTTGAAAGAAAAAACAGAAGGAAAACCAAAGCTGCATCCGGTTGAAGAACGAATTGTGCGCTTGGGAATCGAAGAGAGTAAAGTGAAGATCATTTGGGAACAAATAATTGAAATCGCTGAAATCACGATTGATTATGATTCGTTTGTGATTTGGCTTACATTTGTGGAGAGAGAACTTTCATCTGCGATGCCAGTTAGCAGTCAGCTCCCTGTGCTTGAAGAACAGAAAGTCTATCACCAGGTACGAATAATTTGATGTTTCTTTCTTCTTGTATATCCCATATATCCTTACTTCTGAATACGACCAGCATTCACAATGAGAGTTCCTTTGTTTTGGAAGAAGTCAAACAAATTATAGAAAGCCAATGCCATCCTTTCCCAGGGTTTAGCTTTCGGTGAAAGATACGTTTTACTGGGAGAGCTAGCTTACTTGCTGAAATGTGTTGCTTTTTATTATTGTTGATGGTTCGTAAATTTGCGTATTGCAGCCCGTTGCACACATGCAAAAGACCATTCCGCAGTCAAATGTGAAGGCGCTGTTCGCGTTGCATCTCGGTATCGTATGGGAGTTTGAAATCGAATTTCTCGAGATGCAACGCGAAATGCGCCTTCGCATTCGACTGCGGAAGGGTCTATTAGAAGAGGGCACCCCTGCCCCCACTAGAAATTGACAATTATCTTCCATGTCTACTCTGTTTGGTCAACAGTTTCGTAGTACCTTTAGATGCACTTTCGGAATTCATGAGCCTGTTTGAAAGCAATGTTTATATTCAAATATTCTCAAAGGTTACTAAGTGTATATTTTCCTAGCATTAAGCCCTCTTTCACTGTACAAGAATTTCATTAAACGCCAAAATGATTTCATTCACAGAATTTGCAAGAAGATGTCAAAGACCACAAGCCAATCTTCGAAGCTTTGGCGAAAGCCACAAAGGATATTTCGGAATTTGTGGAAGAAGGGCCTGAAAGGGAGCAGATCGAACATGAGTTGGGTGAATTGACTTCTCGTTTTGAAAAGATCGTGAAAATGTCAGAAGAAAGAGAAAAACAAATTGAGGAAGTCGAGCCTGTTGCAAAAGAACATGAAGATTCAATAAAACCAGTTGAAAGTTTGAATACCGAAGCTGAGATTGTTTTGAAAGAGAAACCAAAGAAGTTCGTTGGTTTGGAAACATTGCAAGAAGAATTTGAAAAAGTCAAGGTAATTTGCAAAATTCAATCATGCTTCTTTATCCTATTTAGTGAACCAAAAAAAAGGAACGCTTTTTGAAGTTATACCAAAATTTGATGATACTGTTCATNAAAGGGAGCAGATCGAACATGAGTTGGGTGAATTGACTTCTCGTTTTGAAAAGATCGTGAAAATGTCAGAAGAAAGAGAAAAACAAATTGAGGAAGTCGAGCCTGTTGCAAAAGACCATGAAGAATCAATAAAACCAGTTGAAAGTTTGAATACCGAAGCTGAGATTGTTTTGAAAGAGAAACCAAAGAAGTTCGTTGGTTTGGAAACATTAGAAGAAGAATTTGAAAAAGTCAAGGTAATTTGCAAAATTCAATCATGCTTCTTTATCCTATTTAGTGAACCAAAAAAAAGGAACGCTTTTTGAAGTTATACCAAAATTTGATGATACTGTTCTTAATACAATTCTCAAGACGAAAATTTGAGCTGATACGCCGGCTACCTATCTTTTCAATCTTCAAATGAACATTGTTATGCCATCGCTTTTGAACTCAAACAACAGACACTCCTGAAGGTGATTTAATAAAGGACTAAGAAAGCTTTGTTCCTTTTGACTATTTCTGTTCCCATTGTTATATGTTCAAATTTGTTATTTACGGCCATTTTGATGATTCTCGTGCGTGCAAAGGCTCATGGGAACACGTGGTCTTCAAATGTATATCCACTTATTTTGAAGGAGCTTCAGAAGAAACTGACAGATGACAAGCCGAACGTGAAAGAAGTCAAATCAACGAATGACAAAATTTCGCGATTTCCAAGCGAGAAAGTTCAAAAGAAACCAACGATCGAACATGGAGAGAAAGTTTTGAAAACAAGAGATGAAATTGAACGATCCATTGAAGGATACAAGGTCACGTTGGAAAAACAGATTGATAAGGCAAAGAACTTTTATGAAGCTGTTGAAATCATTGAAGCATGGAAGCCGAAAATTGAAGAAATTCTTGAAGAGAAAGAACAAGTTACAAAGGATCAAGATGCATTGAAAACTCAACTCAAGAAATTTGATGTAAGTTTTTATTTTATATTTTTCTTTATTGTTGCTTAATATTTTATGCTAGACTCAGTTAGACTGTTAGAATGTAATTTCATTTCTTCATCATCATCATCATCATCATCATCATCAATTATTTATTTAACGTAGGCTGAATAAATGGTAGCTGAATTAAAGCTAATTAAGGCCTACTGAACTAAAATTAAAGAAAAATTTACAATTTCTGGAAATAAATGGTAAAAAGTGTTTTCCTTACAATATATACAAGATAAAAGCACATTAAGACATCTATCCTGTTAGAAACCCAACTTTTGGGATATATTCTTTGCAGAGTCTACAGTTGCATTTATCACCATTCCAACATTTAATTTAATTTAATGTTGAATTGATTAAATCGTGTGGGGCCTCG
This sequence comes from Aurelia aurita, assembly GCA_004194415.1. NCBI lineage: Eukaryota > Metazoa > Cnidaria > Scyphozoa > Semaeostomeae > Ulmaridae > Aurelia > Aurelia aurita. Next base: position 716,399 of record REGM01000026.1, on the reverse strand, counting down.
TGTGTTTCTCCATTCTACTTTAATTACTTTTCAGCAAGGCCGTTTTTAAATATTTAACGATAAGTTTTGTCTTTGTTTAGATTTGTTTATTCTTTATTTTTTTAGGACTTGCAGAAAGAGGTTGATAGTCGAAGAACGACAATAACTGTTATGCAAGACAATGGACGATGGCTTTGTCATAACATGTACACTGTTGATCCAAGGTCTGTCTTCTGTTTTCCAGTCTGTATCAAGCTTCACATGTAACTTTTTTTTTCTATTTTCTGCAATTTGTTATGTTTAGTTTAGTATGCCGGTGAAGAGAGTACTAAGAATTTTGAATTATGGAAATGCTTTAAATTCGAAAAGTTCCCCCCGATTTGACAACACCCCATGATAGATTGTAGAGATTGACATTGAAACTGATGGACTTTTTGTGTCATGTATTTTATCGATGGGCCCCAATGTGATAACTTTACTGCAATCGGTGTCAGGTGAGCATGGTTTTAGCAGATTTTATGTTGTTTTCTCTTACGTTTCCATTTATTGATATTCATCATTATCATTAGGGGAAGGAGGCACTCCTCCGCAGACGATGTTCAAGTGCAGATGACAACAACAACAACTAATTTTGAAAATCTGATTGATGAGATTTCAAAGAGAAAACGGAGACTGAGCCTTGTACTTGCGGACCTTGAAGATTTCCAAGACGTTGTCGATAATTTTGAGAAATGGTTGAAAACAACAGAGAAAACTTTGGAATCATACAAAGCATTGCCTCTTACGTCACAAGAAATCAAAAGTGTGTTTACCAAATTCGAGGTGAGATTCAATTGCATTTGCTGACGTTTTTGAAATCAAGAGGAAATTATAGAGACTTTGTTTTAGCCAGATGGTTGAAATCAGATGCTCGGTGTAGCTATTTCAAACAGCAGTGACGGCTAAGCAAGTGACTGCCTAGCCCAAGTTCTCTGTCTCTATATCGCAGAGTTTTAATTTTTATCCTTTATTCAACAGCCTCTGTATGAAGATGTCCTCGATCACAGCCCAATTTATGGCGAGCTGTTACATCGCTCACAGCAACACAATGATTCTCTACCAGCTGGTCGTGAGAAAGAGAAAAACACAAAACGAATGAAAGATATCACTGACCGTTGGCAGAAAGTCAATCGAACAACAAAAGAACGACATGAAAAGATATCTCGTTTGTATCCCTGTGTTATTGATTACCACGAGAATACGCACGTGATTGAAGATGTCATAAAACGTGGTGAAAGTTTGCTGAAGACCCTGGTGCCTTTTGGAGTTGATGTAGAGATTGGAAAACAACATTTGCATGATGTCCGGGTATGTGTTGTTGCATAATCACAGCTAGTTTTTATTTTTTCGCGCAGTTTTACTCGGTTGGTCTCCCATATTTCAATTTGTTGTTAAAGATAATTCAAGAGTCATTTGTCGTTATCATATAAAATAGATAAAAGTGAATTCAAAAATATACCAGGTCATTTGAGACGTTTCGAATTTCTTCTTTATCACAGGCTCGATTCTTAACCCTGTCGCAAAAGATTTTTATAAATGTGGAAGCCCATTTTTTGGGTCAAAACACGCTTATAACTGTTGTCATCTGTGCTAGAAAAGCAACTTGATTAGAAGGAATTCTGATTTTAATAAAAACGTTTTGAATTATTTGATTACAAATATTTTTTGTTTTTTTAAAGGCGACGTTGGATGCATTTGACCGAAATGAAGAAGTCGTTGTTTTCATGAATCAATCTGCTACTGACATCGAAAGATACGTTGCTGACAAATCCATTCTGCCATTAAAAAAGACTTCCAAGAACAACACTGACAAATTCTCGGAAATCAGGCGGAAGTTGAAAGACAAAGAAATCAAGATCGAACGAGATTTGCGTGATGCGGAGCAATTTGTGAATTCATATGTCATTGTGGAGGATCGATTAAAACAGGTTGATGAGAAAGTAAAAGAGATTAAGGAGGACAGCAAAGAACCTGAGGAAATCAGAAAGAATTTGGAAACCTCAAAGGTAACTTTGCATTATGATCTATGTCTTGTTCCTTTAGCTTTGTATTGGAATTTTGTCAACATTTGNCATTTGACCGAAATGAAGAAGTCGTTGTTTTCATGAATCAATCTGCTACTGACATCGAAAGATACGTTGCTGACAAATCCATTCAGCCATTAAAAAAGACTTCCAAGAACAACACTGACAAATTCTCGGAAATCAGGCGGAAGTTGAAAGACAAAGAAATCAAGATCGAACGAGATTTGCGTGATGCGGAGCAATTTGTGAATTCATATGTGATTGTGGAGGATCGATTGAAACAGGTTGATGCGAAAGTAAAAGAGATCAAGGAGGACAGCAAAGAGCCTGAGGAAATCAGAAAGAATTTGGAAACCTCAAAGGTAACTTTGCATTATGATCTATGTCTTGTTCCTTTAGCTTTGTATTGGAATTTTTCAACATTTGAAAGAGGGTTAATAGTATTTTATTATAAATAAACAACACTATCAACCCTTTTTCCAAATGTACAAAAAATCAAATACAGTGCTACAACCCTTCTTGCAATATCTTCTTGATCTTTGCATTGTTGGAGAAGGAGGAAATTTCTGTTTTTGGCGAAACTACTGATATTGACTTTCTATTTCCGTAAATCAGCAATCACTTGTCAGATTGACTCAAACAAGGCTTCAAAATCTGAATTGAAGTCTCGGGACAATTGAAGTTGCACTCCACAACAGTTGCACTAACGGAGCACAATTTTTTGGACACCCTCTATATAATGTAGAGAAGGTACGAGACTGGAGAGAAAGACAGGAACCAGAAGTTTATTGCCCCGTGTTTAGAAAGAGGTGCCCTCCATCCTGATTTTAGCCTGGTTGTAGATTATTTATTTTTGAATGCGTTTTTTTATAATATGTAAGATTATTGACGTACGTTTTGTTTTGTTTTCCATCACAGGAGGTCCTTGTGATAATCACAGAAATCATCACGATCATTGAGATCATCGAAACAGTGATCATAGTGATCAGGAAAAATTGCAAAGATTCTGCATCCGTGCTGAAAACAATTGAGACAAAAGATGGTCAATTGAAGACCTTGAAAAAGCGAGCAAACAAAACAGAAGAGGCAACGAAAGAGAAACAGAAGAAATCAGAAATCCAACTTGAGAAATCAGAAGGAGTTAAAGATTTGATTGGTTCAGTTCTCAACTGGCTGCCAAAACATGAAGCCCAAGTTTTGAGGCAAACACCAGTTTCTGCTGATTATCATGTTTTGAGAACGCAACAATCGGAACAAGCCGTACGTATTCATTTCACCTTTTTAGTTATTCTAAAGGACTAAACCATGAAGCATCTTTCGTATTGGTCTTTATTTTGGTTTAAAGATTTAGAAACAGTTAGTTTGCATGAAAACTCTGTCTTGTAACAGAATTTAAGAATGCCTGTCACAGCTCTGATGTAAGATAGAGACATTAAGTTTTGTATCACTCAACAAACGAAGCACCCATATGGCCTTTCTTTATTGAGGTTCATTTTCTTATATTTGTTCATCAACAAAGTTTGCTGGGTGACACATTGTCTTTAAAGTTTCGAGTTTTCAACGATACAAAGTTGCAGACCATCTAAGTTGACTGATTGAGTTCCACTTTCCCTACACTTGGTTCTGGATCATGTCTTTCGTCAAGTGTTCTTTTGTCTGTTTTTCATCGAGGATTGTTTAACATTATCCTTCTCCTACCCTAGACCATAAACCAAGATGTGATCCAAGAAGAACCCATTGTTAAACATGTGATCACAGCAAGCAAAGAAACCTTGAAGAACCTCGAACCTGGTCCTGAAAAAGAGGCCTTGAAAGAGACAGTTGAGGTTATTGAAAAACGTTGGAATGAATTGCACACGAAAGTCGTCAAACGAGAATCAGCAATCAAGAAGCTGCGGCCTCTTTCTGAAAATTTCAATACCGAGGTTGAAAAACTGCTGCCATGGTTACTTACTGCAGACAAAGAGATTCACGTCATACAGCCGTTGTCAAGCCAACCAGAACTGCTCGTCCAGCAAAAGAGAGCCATTGAGGTGAGGACAATNGAAAGAGACAGTTGAGGTTATTGAAAAACGTTGGAATGAATTGCACACGAAAGTCGTCAAACGAGAATCAGCAATCAAGAAGCTGCGGCCTCTTTCTGAAAATTTCAATACCGAGGTTGAAAAACTGCTGCCATGGTTACTTACTGCAGACAAAGAGATTCACGTCATACAGCCGTTGTCAAGCCAACCAGAACTGCTCGTCCAGCAAAAGAGAGCCATTGAGGTGAGGACAATATTTTCTTTTGTTGTGTTGAAATAGTTGATACTGATTGTTGAGATTCTTTTGTTCACATGATAAAAACGCCCTTGATACTAAAAAGTCTATTCGCTAAAAAGTCTCAAATGAGCAGTTCTCTTTGCCAACATAAACAGGGATTAGAATTTTGTAAGAGCAATCCTTTTATGGGAGTCTGTTTGGAAAAATGGAAGACGTCATTTTTCAAAATTTTCGGATATCCGTGTCCATACGGTAGCTTTGATGTTTGTATTTTTGAATTTTGCCATCGTAGAAGGCTTTTTTTTGTTAATGTGTTAAGCAGCCAAATACATGCCTTCCTACAATGCATAAGGTTGTATATTTTAGAAGTCTCATGAGAACTTTTTCATTAAACTCCTAGGATTTGTTGAAAGAATGTGAATTGCAAAAGTCGACTTTGGACAAAAGCAACAACACTTCGAAAACATTACTTGACGCAGCAACTCATGAGTCATGTGACAAGCCAATTGCCGATCAAGACACTGTTCAGGAGGAAGTGAAATTTTTGCGTGAAACTTTCAAAACGGTGTCTGAGAAATTGGCAGATTTGAAAAAGCAGAGTGAAAATATTGAGAAAGAAGTGAATGTTTTCCATGATAAAGAGCGAGCTTTGGAAGATTTGCTTGATGAAGCTGATCACGTGATTGACAACAAATGCATTGTTTCGACAATACCGGAGAAATGCGCACAAGACCAACAGACACTCAAGGTAACGTACATCTAACCTTTTGATCTCTATATATATCAAGATGACCTCTGAACCTTAACCTCTGAACCCCATAACAAGGTATTCGCCCCATGTATTATCTGGGACTAGCCCTAGCTTACTCTAATACCCTTACCTATGACTAATATTTTCTGATATTTGTAAATATTTTTTGTAATATTTTTTTATAATTTTAGACTCGTCGTTGGGCCGCATTGACCGTCTAGGGTTGAAGATGTTAACGCTATATTCTCTTTTTCAGATCTTGACAACGAAGGTTGACAACCACGAAAATGACTTGAAAGCATTGACAAAAGCCGCGAATAATTTGCACAAGNGCTTGTAACCTTTAACAGTTGTAAATCAAAGTAACATCCAACCCTTAACCTATATAGCATGGTATCCTCTCTAACCCTAACTCTTACCTGTGACTAGTATTTGATATTTTCTGATATTTTCTTATATTTTTTCTGACATTATTTATATTTTTTATAGTATCTTTTTATAATCTTAGACTAATCATGGGGCCGCATTGACCCTGTAAGGTTGAAGATGTTAACATTATATTTTGTTTTTCAGATATTGACAACGAAGGTTGACAATCACGAAAATGACTTGAAAGCATTGACAAAAGCCGCGAATAATTTGCACAAATTGTTGGACCAATATGGCAGCGATGACGAAGACGTGGAACGAAGGAAAACCGACTTGAATGAAAAATATCGAAACACGCGAGCAAAACTGACAGAACGCCATGCTGAGATTGAAGAGGTGACAAACAAGGCGAAGCAATTCACTGACGTCATCAAACAGACACACAAATGGGTGACAGGAGTGGTTGAGAAGACTGAACCAATGTACAAGAAAGGTATCCCAAAAGATGTCAAGAAAATTGAGGAGCTGATTCATGTTACAGAGGTAAGCTGATTTGAATTGAAATTAATCATAAGTTTTATGTAGTTTAAGAGAGGTTGATGTAATACAATGACAAGTAACCTCTCAATTTTATATATATATATATATATATATATATATATATATATATATATAATAATATATATATATATATATATATATATATATATATATATATATAGCTGATTCATGTTACAGAGGTAAGCTGATTTGAATAGCAATTAATCGTAATTTTCATGTACTGTAGTTTAAGGGCCTGTTTATATGAAGAAAACTGTCCCACCTTCCAGGCTATGAGCTGTCAGGTGGGATGAAATCTGCACCTGTTTATATGTAAAATTTCATCTCACCTTCCAGCTTTTTCATCCCATCTCCCAGCTTATATTTTCAGATAATAACAATCATAATTGGTGCTTGGCGCCAGCAGCGATTAGGCTTCCTATTGTTTTATCTTGGCGCGTGCGCAAAATAGACGATTTCATCCCACCTTCCAGCCCTTCATCCCACCTAACCGGGATGGCTGGCTTTCCATATAAACGCAAGATGAAAATTACAAGGGATCGTACAAGAGGATGGGATCTCAGCTCACAGCCTGGAAGGTGGGATGATTTTCCCCATATAAACAGGCGCTAAGAGAAGCTGATGTAATACAATGACAAGTTACCTCTCAATTTTATATAAATATATATATATATATATATATTGAACAATCTTTCTGTGGTAAAAAATTAATTTGAAATTATCTGAAGATTTGCTGTGAATACTGTTAGACTTTGAATTTAGCAAATTGCACAAAAGAATTTTGGAAATATTTTTTTTAATATTGCCGTTTCAATCGTTTGGTGACTGAGCCACTTGCAATGTAGGGTCCATTGCAATTTGAGAATTTGAAGGCCAAAAATTAATTCCTTTGTGCGCAAAAAGAATGCGTTTTCTTTTTGACATCTTATGTGAAACATTTTAGTGAGTATTGTGTGATTGGGTGATTTTAAAGACTGGCTTTGTTTGTGACTTGTCTCTTCCCTGCCCTGCCGAATCTCTTCTTTTCTTTTGCATTCCATTATTTTTCATTCTCTGTTGTGAAGATTTTGTCATGGTTACTCCTTAGGGAATCATGATGGAGTTGGTGAACACCAGAGTAAAAGTTCAAAATGGTTGTAACTATGGTGACTGGTTGATCGAAAAGAGCAGACAAGATTCAGTTGTCGTACATGAAGTAACATCTCGTCTGAATGAAGTCTCAAAGCCTGTCGATGATGTATCTCGAAAACTGAGCATGTTCAAAACAGAATTAGAAAACCAACTGATGCAACAGCGGGACTTTGTAGGCCGTATTGATGATTTCAATGACAAAGTAAACAAGACTGAAGACAAAGTCAACAAACTTAGGCCAGTTTCTGCAAAATATCCAACAGCCAGAGGACAACATGAAGATTTCAAGCCGCTCTTTAGAGAAATTCAAAATCTGAAGAAAGTGCATGAAACTGTAATGAAAGAAAAAGAGAAAATCGAAAGAGGAAGTGGGGATGTTGTTGAAAAGGAGACACCTGAGAATGCCTTGCAGGAGGCTGTGAAGAAAGCCGGAGATTTAGATCGTCGCTGGCTAACTTTGTGGGACACTGTCACAAAGTATCATGTACAAATAACATCAGTTTTGCCATTTGAAGAACTTCATCATTATTCCGTTTTGAGATTTGCGCCATGGCTTGAAGATACTGAGAAGCAAGTGAAACAAATGCAAAAAGCACCGATGCCAAGGCCTGAGGAATTGGAAGAAACAAAACGAAACATCAAGGTGCGTACCTTTATTCATGTGTCTGTCTTATGCCCGTTGGTTTATATGCCTTCTTATATTTATCAACCTTGACGGGAACAGAATTCCTTCAAGCTCTTTTCTGTGAGGTAGCTGAAAGGGGCGTAGCCAAAGGGGGTGCTGGGAGCAGCCGCACCACCAACTTTTAGTTTGTAGACGAACTTGTCGGCAAAGTTGGCCACATTGTATTATTCTCAACAATCAAGCCCAAGGAATGCCAATTTTTTCAACAATTGGACCAATAATTTTCTCTAGCTTCGCCCCTGAAAGCTGATTAAGGGAATTTGCTTTCCTACTCGAAATATGCTGTTCATTTTTTCACGCGAGAAACAGTATCAAGATTACATAGAAATTTGGAATTAAATGTAATGCAAGGGAGACTGTAATTGTAAGGGAGACTTTAGTGGACATCATTTCAGATAACATTAACATGTTTAAATTTCTGTGTTAAATAAACTAAAATGCCAAGAATGAAATACACTAAACGTATCGGGCATAACCCTTCTTCAGTAGTGATGAGAAGAATTATCATATTTACCTTTATATCTACAGGAGTTGCAAGATGACATCATAGAGCATGCGCCAAATTACCAATCAGTCGTTACAAGTGCGGAGAACTTACTGAAGTCATGTGATTCAAACAAGGTTGTTGTTGATGTTGCACAAGTGCGAGATGAGAAACAAGACCTGGCTGAAAGATGGGACAAACTCGGTTTGGATGTAAACGAGGTCACAAAGAAGACCGACAACCTCCGCAAGGCTGTCGGTGATTATGAGAAACGTTTAGCTCCTGTGGAAGAGGTGATGATAGCTGTTGAGAGAAAACTAGATGAAGAGAAACCAATGAGTTGGGATATGCTTGAAATGGAGACATATGTCAATGACTTGAATGTGAGTCTTCTNTAATTAGTCTCTGTTTTGGAGCTGTATTGTCATGAGTCTCAGTTTGAAGCCATAACTATCATTCAATTCAATGCGGAAAACTGAGACTCATGTAATCAGTCTAATGAAACGGCAGAATTTTAGGAGCTTGATTCTTTAAACGTTTTCATCCATTGAAAAATGACTTTTTAGCTTCAGATACTGCCTTTTCAAAACGATAATTTGTGTTGAATTTGCTTTATTAAGGATGGTGGCACCTTACGTGAAAGAATTGGATTGTTTAGCCATATGCGGACTCATCAGAACTAAGACATTATTTTACGCGCATACCATGATCTTTAAGATCGAAGGTTGCCTACCATGTGAAAGAGTCATCGACTGCTCTCGAGTCTTCACTACGTTAAAAGATGCAGTGAAGCCTCACAGCATTTAGCTTTGAGTACCGTTCATTTCTCAATTTTGTCTAAGCTCCACAGAAACTTTCGCGTCCAAAAACTCCCTAGGTTTTGGAAGAAACGCAATACGATATCTTTATCACCAAAACGGAAACTGGCTGTGGGGGTCATTTATTTGAAAAATTATATTGTCTCTATCTTATTTTAACAGAAACTGACTGCTGAAATTCAACGAAAGGAAGATGACATCGATAGCTTGAACAATGTTTGTGATGACGTAACATCATCATGTAAAAATTTCCCTGACACAATTGTCGATGTTCACGATTTTGAAAAGAACAACGAGAAAGTAAACAAAAGATACACAGAACTGAAAGAAACTGTCGAGAAACTTGTTGAGAATTCGACTGATACAAAGAAGTCTTATGTGAGATATTCAGACAGCATGAAACATGCAAATGTCGTTTTGAATCAAGTTGAAGAAGCGATCCTCTACGAAGCACCAGTTGGAATGGATATGGAGGAAGCTGAGAAGGAGCTTAGTCGAATCAAGGTATGATATCTTGAAGCAAAGTCATCCTTAAATGTTTATTGAAGGTGTTGTAGCGCAGTGATGTAATCCTCTGACCTTGTAGCCAGAATAGTCCCGTGGATGGGGTTTGAGCCCCACCAACACCATTTCAGCTTGATGACAAGGGGTCTTGGACTCAATAAGATCTGCTCTACTTCTGCGATCCCAGCGCTTGAAGCGAAATTGGACCATTTTTGCGGGACATATGCATCTCTTAAAGACATACGATAGTTGTATGAAAGGGAGGAATTCGTAGAAATTTAAAAGGGAATTCTTGTTGTAAGAGAACGAGTTTTTGCCGTAGTTATACGAGGTATCGGGGCATCCGCGAAGCGTGAAACGACTTAATCAATGTCGAATAGTTTATAACTAGCCAAGAGAAATTTCCATGAGTTTTTTTAAATTGTCGGGTTTAGTTAAATGTCTTAACCATTCTACAAACAGTTATTGAGTACAAGAATAGAGTATATTCCGAATCACAAACTCGTCTTTTTGCATCCGTGTTATCAGTAAAGATCACCTCATTATGAAGAATTTTTCATGCTGCATTGAATTTGACTCTTTAATGATTAAAAATTTCTTTCGAAGGAAATTGAGGAATTATTCGAAGAAATTGATGGAATCAAAGAGGATGCAAAAGAACTCGAACATGATATTGAGAAACATGAAGGAGACAGCACAATGATCTCAACAGAAGTGAACGAATACACACGGAAAGTCGAAGACGCCAAAAAGGATTTGTTGAGAAAGACGAACGATGAAACAAAGAAAATCGAAGTTCAGAAACAATTGCTTGCAACAATAGAGGAAATTGAACAATGGCATTTAACTACGACCAATAAGCTGGCTCGTGTTGGACCAACAAAAGAAACAACAAAGAAGATCAAAGAACAGCTCGAAACTGTTGACGTATGTTTTGTTTTCTATTTCCATTTTCTTCCCTAGTACGGTTTCATATTTTTCATTTTGTCTGAGTCATAACAAACTTGTTGATATTTTATTCAACGAAATTGAAATGTGGCCTAACTCACTTTTTATGATTTAGATGCCTTTAACAGACATTTTCTAGTGTCTTTTGGTATGGCAAAATTTGAAGATAGCCCTAAAGACTCGCAAGAACCATCAACCATGACTGTACTTAATGATAGCATTTTCATCAGGAACTGCTATGAAACGTCTTTTCCATCAAATGTTTTCACTAAATATTTGTGAAAAGCCCCTTGCTTCTCATTAATAAAGTGTCATAATAAATAACCAAACGCAAGAATGCTAAAAATAACCAAAAGATATACTGCGTTAATGTTCAGTGTGTAAAATACGTTTTATTTTCGAACATTTTGATCATTAAAGTAAATAACCTGATATAATAGACGAGGTCTATAAATAGCCTATTGTATTTGATAATCGCGACGTGTGCACCAACAAATCAACACCAAAGAAACAATGATGTTAGGTGTTTTTATGGAGCTTGCCATTCAGCTCATGTCATTCACTTTAACATCAAGTGAATATTTCTGAAAGTTTTACATGAGAAGGATTTCAAAAGCTCAAATTCACGCCTTTTTAATTTCAGGAACTTGAAGTGAAATTGAACAGCATGCGACCAAAAATCCAGTCAATACAAGATTCTGCTGCTTGGCTGATAAGCCAAAATGATGAGACAAAGGAAGGCCACGAAGTCGCATCTGAGGATATTCGAAGCAAAGTTACCGAAGCTGTAGAACCGTTTGTTTTGCTTGCTGAAAAGTTGAACGACAAACAAGACCAGCTGAACAATGCACTTGTTCGTCACTTGGGATTCAACAATGCTTACATCGAATTCATTGAGCAAGTTACCGAGTTGGAAACCCGTGTTACCATGTTGAAACCATTGTCGGTGAAATACGATGTTTTGTGGAAGCAGATCGACAGTTTTGAGTCACTTGAAAAGGATGTTTCGCAACTTGCACCTCGTTACAAGAAGATTGTTGACGATGGGAAGAAAAGAATGAGAAAAGCAAGGAAAGATGAAAAAGATGAGATCGAGGAAAAGATCAAAGAAATGACGAAAAGGAAAGAAAATCTCAAGAAAACAATCTATAAAAAGAGAACTGAAATTGATCAGCTCGAAGCCCCTGCAAAAGATTTCGATGAAATTGTTGAAGAATTTGAAGTGAAATTGAAAGAAGCAGAAGACTTGACTTCAAAGATAGAAGATATCCCAACTGATTTGATCAGATGTGAACAACAGAAAACAAGCGTTCAAGTAAGGAAAATTATTTTTTTGCATAAGCAATTAAATCAAATAATTAAAAGCGTAGATCGAACTTTTAATTTAATGCAAGTTATTAGTGAAAATACCTTTAAGCAAAAGGTCAAAAGAGGCAGCAACAAATTACGATTTCACTGAAGCCAGTACTTTGCATTTCTTACGGATGGTTTTGTTCACCAAAGCTTGCAAAAAAACACAGTTGCTACAAAATGAAATTTTGGCGGACCTTGTGTGTTGGTTCAACAAAAGTGTTGAAATGCGGGAAGGCTTTGTCAAACGATAAATTATCCTTTGGCGTTATTCAAGCATAGTTTATCGTTTGCTTAATAATTGGACAAATTAGCTACACCGACAAATAGCAAGTTATTTGAAGGTGAAGGTGAAGTTGCGGTTTTTAGCGCCAATCACTGGGATCGCAGACGTAGAGAAGACCTAATCGAGTCCGCGACCCTTTGTCATGACGCTCAAGTGGTGGGGCTCTGCCTGGGATCGAACCCTGTCCGCCTGACTGTTCTGGCTGCAAAGTCAGAGGATTACACCACTGCGCCACAACACCTTCGTTAGACATTTGTCGAATAGTGCTTGTTAATTTCATGTTCTTTTTTCTTCAGGATGAGGAAGAGGAATTGGAGAAGCTCAAACCTTTGCTCAAGGAAATGAAAGACAAAAAAGACAAACTTGATGAAACTGCTTCTGATATTCCAAAAACTGAAAGCAAACCGATTGTTGATGAAAAATTCAAAGATCTCGAAGAAAGATTTGAAAAATTGGACAATACTTTCAACGACAAGAAAGAGCAGGTATATAATCAAATTTATTTTGATTTTACTTAAAATGTTTAATCTTTGTTTCTTCTTCTGGTGTGCATTGAATTTAAAAGAATTCGTTGTTGATCCAGAATGTTGTATCCTAAACTATCTACGAATTTTTAAGCAGTTCTACATGCCAATGATTTGTCCACTCATTCCACTAAATATCGTTCTTTTTAGCCGGAGCTTTCGCTTCACCTCTTGAGGCCTCCTCGACGACTGATTCAGTCGTTAAAGACGCCTTAGAGGTGAGATGAAAGTTCATAGCAAATAAACAATATTAGTGTAATGAGTGGAGAAATCATTGGCATGTAGAACTACTTTAAAATTTATAAATAGTTTAATCTTTGGCATGCATGGAAAGAAGTTTTATTTATTTGATAACGATCGATGTTATATTGACTGATTGATTGATTGATTGATTGATTGATTGATTGATTGATTAATTGATTAATTTAGTGAATCAGTGATTGAACACGATTTTATCTTTGCTGATGTAAAATAATCCTTTCCAATGTTTTTAGGTCGACAAACTGCACACCTTATTCACTCAATTCAACGAGAAGTTGCATCCTGTCGAGGAAGATATCGTTCAATACGAGGCATTCTTAGATCGAGGCCAACCATTTGGCTTGAAAATAGACGAAGGAAAGGAAGCAAGGGACAGCATGACGGATGTGTTGCAAAAAGTCGAAAAGACCACGGACAAACTTGAGAAAACAGAAGCAATTGCAAATGAGATCGTCGAGGAGCTTGAGAAATATGACATCAGATCGAAACCTGTTACGTCACAAATGACATTAACAAAGAAACGAATGAATGAACTGAAAGATGAATTAGAAGAAAGGAAAGAAAACATTGAGTCAGAAGTCAAAGATTTGGAAGAATTTGTGGAAGATTCAGAAAAAGAAAAGAAGTGGACAGACGATCTCAAAAAGGACGTGAAAGAAATGGAGCCAGTGAGTGAAGAACCAGAGATTGTGAGAAAACAACTGGAAGATGTCGAGGTAAAAATTCTTTATTAATGACTCCCCTTCTGTCTTGTTTGTTTCTTGGAATTAATGTCCCCTGATATTTCTCAACAATGATTTGCTTCCTCGAATACCAGACTTTGGTTTTGATCATTTTTGGTGTGGAATAATTTTTATGTTTCAACCACATTTAGTGATTCAAATAAGAAAACATTTACTCACAAGAGTAAGCAATCTTGATTTAGGCATTTGAGATTATTTTAGGAGGATTCTTGGGTTGATTTGAAAGTTAATTCCATCGAGAAAAGGCTTTTTAATTGTATGCGATGTTGCCAGATTGCAAAGACTTGATTGATTCATTGATTGATTGATTGGTTGATTGATTGATTGATTGATTGATTGATTTTATATTCTTTAACCACGGTAACCCCGTCAGCTAAGGCTGCTTTTCAGGGGGCCGTGCCAAAAAATTACAATTTACAATTTACGATGAGCCTTACCTGGATTAGAGTTCATACCCAGAAAGGTGGGTACAGTCCCCTTGAATTGATCTGTGATCAGGCAACGATGTGTGATCCAGGATCAAAGGTCATTTAGTTCTTTTTCATACTGGAGATTAAGTCGGTTTAAACTTTAGTAAATGAAGCCAATTTACAAAATGTGTACTTACACCTAGCTTAATCAATTCTAATCGATTGAAAGTCACGAAGAACCTTGTTTAGTTTAACAGGCTTAAATTGCTTTCTGTGATTGCGATATAAGTACTGTTTTCGCTGTTTTTAGGCCGTTCTTGATGATATCGAAAAACACAAACAAGAAATCAACGACTTGGAAGATGAAAGCAAGAAAGTTGTCAAAAATAACAACGATGACGCAGTCGTAAAATCAGAATCCACGCAAATCGTAAACCGAATTTTCCAAAATGTCGAAACAACGACGTTACGCTTGAAACGCCGAAGAGATAAATTACGACGAGTGTTGACGGAAAATGAAGATATCGAGGAAATAATCGATGACTTTGCAGACCGAGTTAAAAAGATCGAGAAGCAACAAGAACAACAACGACCAATTTCAGCGACTTTCGAAGTTGTCAAGAAACAACATTTGAGCAGTGACGTCATTTTGGGTGATGTCAAGGAACTTCAACCGGAGTTTAAAAACCTTGAGCGAAAAGTCAATGAATTTTTGGATCGGGATATCCCACAGAAAGACAAGGATTCTGTTGTTCAGTTGTTTGAGAAAGTGAAAACAAAATGGGAGAATGTTGAAGATGATAGCAAAGAAAGGGTCAAGAAAACAACTGAAGTCGAAAAGCCGGCTGATGTTTACAACACCAAATCCAATGAATTTATCACGTGGTTGAATGACGTAGAGAAGAAAATCTCGGATGATGATACTGAAAGCATGCAGAATGTAAAGAAGCAAAAGGATGCTTTAGAGGTATGGCCTTTGTCAATTTTGATCACTAAATAAATCAAGTTTTTGAGAGGTGGAAAGTGTGTGCATTGATTCTGAAGAAAATTGTAAACTTGACTGAAATTTTGGCCCAATGAAAGAGAATTTCCTTTCTATACCTAAATCATCATGTGTTCATTTCGTTGAATGCAAAATTATAACATTAATTTCATTTTGGTACTATTGACTTTAAAGCAAAATATTTCATTATTCAGGAGATGAAGAAAGACATTGAAAATCATGAACCGATTTTGGAATCAGTGATTGTGAGTCAGGAAGAGTTGATTTCCGTAGCTGAAGATGATACAAATGAAGTCAAGGAAGAAGCTTCATCAATCAAAGAAAGATTCGATCAATTGAAGGAAGAAATTGATGAGAAATTAAAGAAAAGTTCTGTTGTTGATGAAGTGGTCGATAAAATCAGTGAAATTGAAGCAAAACAAAGAAGATTCTGCGGAGATACAGGAAGGATGCTTGATTTTATGGCACCAATTGGAAATGATGTTGAAAAAGCCAAAGTCCAAGCAGAAGAAATTGAGGTAAGCGTGTGAACTTTATTTAATTTATCTTTACAACGTTTTCCACAAAGTGCTTTCACCCATAGAAGTCGTTGCACAGGCCGTCAAAGAGTTAAGCAAGTTTAATTACTACTCTGGAGTCCGGAATAGACGTCTCCCCCCGCTTGTTAGTTTAAAAATCCATCCAGACCATCCTTCTTCCAGTTTATTTATTTCCAGCTTCTTGAAATGTGAAACATGCGAAATCGTTTTTCCTGAAATGTGACTCGAACTGTAACTTTCATTTTTAGTAGTTTGCATTATTTTTAACTTGTTTTTGATATTCTTTTAGGCCATGTTAAAAGAAGTGAGCAATGATGATTGGAACTTCGACTTTTTGGATGAGCTGCTTGAAAAAGATGACATTCCTGATGAAGTGAAGAAAGATGTCGTTGACATGAAAGAGAAGCAGGATGAACTCAAAGAGAGGCTGAAAGACAAGAAGAAGGAGGTCGAAGAAACGATTGAGAAAATCAAGGAATTCGATGACGTCATTGAGAAATTGAAGCCTTGGTCAGAAGAGGCGCGAAATTCACCTTGTTTGAACGAACCAATCAGTAGTCAGCCTGATACTTTGAAGAAACAACTGAAGGCAGTCGAAGTACGTATACATTTCATTTTATCATTAGATCGCTTTCTAAACTCTTTGGAGGTGGGCCTTGATTGTTTGGAGGTGAAGGTGTAGACTGATTACACGAGTCTCAGTTTTCCGCATTGAATTGAATGATAGTTATGGCTTCAAACTGATATGTATGAGATAAATAATCTTCAGACTTGTATAAGAGAAAATAAAAACATCAGATTGAAAACACTGAACGAATACAAGGAATCACGTCGTCAGTCTAGTGTAGTTGTGCCGTCTGCAAACTTTAGAAACCGGTTTTGTTTACTCATCAGCAAGATACAACCAATTTGGATGGCACGACTGAGTAGCCCGGGTGCAGACTCGACCGGTTTCTTTTCAGAAAGGTTTCTGGACGAGAGCCATGATTCTTTCTAAAAGGAAACTTCTGAAAGGGATACCAGTCCATTTTGCACGCAGGCTGACGACCGTGGGGTTCTGGAAGGTACTTGAAGGAGTTATATTTAGCGCTTTTTTCTAAAATACCTTGCAATCTCAAGCATGCCCAACTATTCTTTTCCAATTATTATCAGAGACAAATAAAACAATGGCGACTTAGCAAAACACTGAAACCATATCAAAAGCTTTAATTTCGATTGTTTTACTTACCTAATTAAGGCCACGATGGCATGCCTCTAATCCTTGGAGATAAAGTCAAAAGATATGAAACAAATCTTCCTTTCTGTAAATTGATAAGATTACCATCAACTATACAAACAACATCAAAAAAATTGTCTGCTTGAATAGCAAATATTTATAGGTTGCCCAACCCCTGAAATATGTCCTTTTATTTGCTTTTAACTCCTTCATATATATATCTAAGTCAATTACCCCCGGAGTGCTAGAATATGTGCTTGTGGTTTGAGGTTACTCCTAAGATAGTGATCCCCCACTCCCACTTAATTTTGAGAAAGAAAAGATATTTTGTGCGTTGCTGAGCAAGGAGTAGATAAAGAACTTGAAGTGATAAGAATTGTTTTGACGAAATACTGTCGCGATGTAATATAATGTAGGGAAAAATGAAGAATTGTTGCTAGTCACGACTGAAATATTTTCTCTTTCGAGCCCCTTCCGGTGGTGGTACCTGCAGCATAGCGAATGAAGGTAGAAAGACTTACAAGTTTTGAACCTGCATTAATTTGATTCAATCGTATTTAGAAATTGATCCATGTTTAGCCAAGCTAAGCACCAACCTGATACCGATAAAATCTTTGCTTGAAATCTGGCCACACAAGCTCAAATTTAAATCTTTTTATAACAACGTGCTTGCCGCAAAGGGTCCGGGGGTCATATCAATCATGTGCTTGAAATTTGAAGTATTTTGAACTGAAATCACACGAGGAAGAAATTTGGTTGCTAGATTTATTCAATTTCGAGCAGAACTGTTTATGAGATGAATTAGGCCTTTTACGAGAACCTAAAGCTTGGGAGCAGAACACAGATGGCCCCATTGAGTAAAGATGGCGGCACAGAATGCCTCTGTAAATGCAGCATGGAAGGGTGAGGCCTGGACTGTAACATTCAAGCGAAAGATTAAGTTAAAGTCGTTCAATTTTAATAATAATGTAAGGAAATACAGTTTCTATATATTCATCCTGCTGTATTTATTCAGTTTTTTGTATTTTAATTTTCTTATGCGTTTTCAAAAATTAAACGAGCATGGGTGGCATCATCTTGCCTTGGCCTAAAGCGTCGTCTCCTCGTCAGTTTTGTTAATAGATAGATTTGTTGAGGAGAATCTAACGTGTAATTATGTTCGTGCGGAATGCAGATTGAATTTCTTAGCTGAAGATTGTTTTGGCAATTCTACTGGATCCAAAGTTTCATACGGTGCATACCTGAAAACTAGAGGTGACCTGTCGCCCCCGTTCGATAGCGGTATGTTTTTATGAAGCACTTCTGTACGGTCTAATCGAATCGAATTGATATCGTAAGCAGCTTTCATCGTGGTTTCTTAATTTCTCGTTTCTTTTACCAGGCTTTGCAAGATGAATACATCAAACAAAATCCAGAGCTCGTCAAAGGCGAAGAACTCGCTGATTGGATCATCATTAACAGCAAGGGAGATGATGTCACAACCAATGACGTCACGACCAAGATTCAGTTGTTCAAAGCACCAATGGAAGATGTTTGGATGAAAATCGAAGTGCGTCAGAATCGAATCCAGGATGCATTGCTCCGCTCACAGGGAGTCCAAGACTCAGTTGACGACTTCTTTGATCGACTGTCTGAATTCGAAGAGAGACTGAACAAAGAGAAACCGGTTTCTGCTAGTTTGCCAGTTGTTAAGGAACAGCAAAATGACCATGAGGTTTGTTGTTGCCAAGGAATCTATCAGAATTTATGTTTATGAGAAATGATACTTTCTAGGGCAGGGATTGGCACAGAAATATCTCTAAACCATTACCTGTTGTGAAGATAAGGTTCTGAGCAGAGAGATACACCATTGACGTTTTCTCTTTTATAATCAACTAAACATAACGATACTATTTACAATTTAAGTCACCATGATTGTAATTATCTTGTGGCCTTCTTCGATCAACTCTCTAATTAACTAACCCAAACCGTGGTCATGTGTCGTAAAAACTTCCCCAAGACAAAGGTGGGAGTGGCTAGCACTGTGACTAGCCGGGCAGGGGACTGGGACCAACCGTAAAACGTGGACTTTACAACATTACCACAATAAAGAACTTTGGTAATTTCGCAACATAGGTATTTTGATGCTAACAATCACTCAATTGGTTTACTATTTTGTGACCAAAGTAACTTGTTATTTCTAAGATCCCTTCAGTAAAAGTTTCTTGATATCGAAAGCAATATTTCTGAGAAAAGGATTTCTGGTACATCCAAAAGATATATTTTTAGTGTATTTGACAGAATAACGAGCAAGTAATGCGAGAATTCTGTTTACAGTTAACCTCACAAAGTTAATAATAAATCCCTGAGCCTAGTGCTAGTGTCTCTATGATTTATGGCAATCACAGAACAACTTTCTTGTTTAATTTCTCTTCTAAATTTCCTGCTTCTTGCTCATGGTGAAAATTGAACTTTTAAAGATTCTGAACCTATATCTGGAACTGAATTTCTTCCACAGCAAATCCACAATGATGTCACACAAGAAGAACCAGTTTATGAGAGGCTGGTTGAAAAAGTCGAAGATTTCGTGTCCAAAATGGAGCCTGGGGAAGAGAAAGAAAACCTTGAAGAAAAACTCGACGAGATCAAAGAGAAATACAATGACATTGTTGAAAGAACCAATGAAAAGAAAGAACAACTTGACACAGCCGTGCCATTGGCTCAAAAATTCACAGAGGATTCTGCGCCATTTAAAACATGGCTGGATGAAACCGAAGAAGGTGTTAAGAAGTTTGAGCGTGTTCCATTGAATGAGGATGAATTGGAAAGAGTAATAAAAGAAACGAAGGTAGGTAGTAGACTTATTTCACGAGTTTAATAACTCTCTATTAAAATTGGCCTTTAGATGACATCAAATTGATTTCTGTATGATTTGAAACAATGAGTTAGTAGAATTCACAAGGGAAAACCTCCTTTCCTGAGCTCCAATATCAAAATTCTCTCCAACTTCTTTCGATTAATTTAAATGTGACAATGATTTGAAAAGTCACATGAACACAATGAGTTTAAAGGTAAATGGTGTACATAAGTATTAGGAGTACTTTAATTTTGCAGTTACAATTTCACTATTTTTGTCACAGGATCTCCTAAAAGAAGTTGACGAACACAAACCAAAATTAGACAAACTGAAAGAGAGATCTGAGTCTTTGATCGACAACGCAGAAGCCGATCAAGAATCAGTAATCAACTCAATCGATGATTCGAGTGATCGATATGAAAGGATCNATACTATTGTGTGTTTACTGAGTTGTTCCAAAGTTATTCATATGATAAAAGAGTGTAGGAAGCTAATTCTCATTTGATTAAATTGTAGGAATTGCAAGATGAAGCGATAAAGAAGAAGGCTGTTGTCGAAGAAATCAACAAAACTGGAGATTGGATTATCAGCAATAACAGAAAAGATCCAAAAATTAAACCCATGATCATCGAAAAGGTTGAATTCATTGAAAGAAGTTTTGGTAATTTCGTTTCAAAGATTGATACCCGCCACAGTCGCTTGAGAAAGACGTTATTGAAAACACAGGGTTTCGAGACAACTTTTGCCGAGTTCCTAGAAACTGTTGACAATCTGCAAAAGAGGCTGGACGAGGAACGGCCCTTGGATGCGAGGTTTGATGAGCTGAAGACGATCAAACAGGAACATGAGGTTAGTTCGATTCTTTTGTTTAATTGTTTTGTTCGATTATTTTGTTTATTCTTTTGTTTTTAGTAACTCTTACTTGGACTTCTGGGGGTCTGTTACTAGTTAAGCCCCCCCCCTCCATCTTGATGCTATTAGCTTTGTCCGTGCCAGTACAAGGAACCTATCGACGCCTCATTAGTTTTGAATAACTTTAATTACACATTGATCACGAAATGAGCTATTAAATATTGATAATGAATCTTTTTCTCCTTCAACTAACTTTAATGTGGAGCTGATTAGCCTAATTGAAGCAGGGGGCGAAACGGGGGCTAACACAGCAGTTTATTATTAATTAGATCATTTGCGACTACAAAAGAGATTATCGTGGAGTCTAGAACTGTTTCTGTGGTTGTTTCCCTGGATTTTGGCTCGCCGCTGGTCGAGATTCGGGCTAATTGTGGCTCCTATCGTCAATTCGTGACCGTCGTCCTTCACTTGGCTTTTCATTCGGTCTTTTTCTTTGACCTATCAAAAGCTCGACACTGTTTATTTGACGTATGTTTAACTCCAGGAGGTAACCTTTATTGGGACCGTTAAATCAGCATGCCTGGGAAAATGGAGTTCTGTTTTTAAAAGAGAATTGAAAACCCCCGTGTAGTTTGGATAGAATGTCATAGGGATAAAACTGTCAACAGGTGATATTATGCGACCAAAAATTTGACTTGTGAAGAATTCCATGATCGTTTTCAGAGAGAGATGATGATATGATGATGGAAGATATGCTTAGGCCCTTCGCTTTTGGTTGCTCATTTGGAATTACTCTGAGATAATGATTGCAGATTGTTCGTTCAATTAAGTTCACGCAACCATAGCAACCATGATTATTGTTCTTTATTGTACCCAGATCTCTGAATAGGGATTTGTGTTTTGCAATGGGGCAATGTTGTGGGAGCAGGAAGGTTTGTATATATCAACCATGGAATTTTCTTCGAATTTTGTTTTGTTTCAAATTGTCGTTTTTAGAGTACAGTTTGTTTGTTGTTTTTTAGAGTGCAATTGATTTGAACAATTTGTTCTTTGAGCTAGGCAGTAATTTGGGGATATGATTTCAGAGATTAGTTATAGGTTAGATCTATTAGCGTATTCAATACTGCGTGGGAATAGCGACAGTTCCCTTTGTTCCAGCTGTTGCCAGCCCACAGATTTCAAGAAATCTGAAAGAATTCTTTTTGCTTTTATAAACATAGATCTTGCGTGATTTTTGCAGATCAAAATCTTGAAACATGTACCACTCATACCCAGTACGATGCTCTGAAAAGATGTTCCTCGATTTATTTTTGGATTTGGTGTTTTGCAACTTTGGTAACTGGCTTACAAAATATGCCGCAGTTGATGATCAGGGCTGGGACCGCAAATTTTCTTGAAGACGTTTTTTTGAAAATGGACACGTTTCAGTCTGGATTGTGGCTAAAAAACCTTTAAGTCCTGGTTGTGGTTTTGTAGCATTCCTGGTGAACCAAGATTTATTCAAATTTCGAATTGATTTTGAGTTGACGTAGAAGATTTTTAAAAGTGATGTGAAAGAGGACCGTCTACAGATAGGTAGTGACACATTAGCAAGGACAGTACGATAATCTCAGCCTCATTTGACATATTCATTGATTCTGCGAATTTTCTGGAAAACGTTGTCAGAATATCATAGAGCGTTCAGCTTAAAACGTTACAACATTCAAGAACTTTGTTAGAGAATGTTCCCATGCAAACCCCTACCCTTATGAGGTGCACATACCTGTCAGTGATTATTAGCGAGTACCCTTTCCCCGGAAGCAGGGCTACCTCTCGTGTGTGTATCGTTTAGAAACTGCCCTTTGTCAGCAAGTCTAGACTCTAGTCTGATCGAGTCCCTAGAATAATTTTGCTGACCGATGGAAGTTTTCAGGGGCTTTTAAATCCAGACCCTAAAACTCAGGAAGGAATTTTGTTTGCAGATCCACTATCTTCTTTTGTCAACTAGATCACCCTCTTTGATTTCTCGTATGGATAAGACTGTAAGATCCTGGAGGTTACGTCACGTATTCGCCTTGTTCCCAAATCAGTGACCACATGTTAGGGGAACCCATTGAGCCTGTGGTGTTATTTTCAGACATATAGACGATTGACGTTTTATGAGTAGACTTATCTTGATGCTGAAGATAACCTCTTCCTGGGTCCACCAAACATGTTTAGGAGTTTAGCGATGCTTGGTTAATTTCATGGAATTATCGCCCTTTAAATTTATTTTGTCATCACAACAGAATTTTTCTGAACTTGCAAAACAATGTTAGCACTTGCCTCTGCTGTTGTAAGTTTTCTGAGAGGCAAAAGAAGATTATATAAGGTTGATAAACAGCGAAATGGAAGTTGTGTAGATGGCCACTTGAAATCACAATATTCTAAAGAAAGAGTACATATTATTACTGTTGAAAAATTAGAAATAGATGAAGATTACAAAACAGAAGAGAAGGTAAAGATTCTTATCGTACATAGACAACACCTTTTTTATAATAAATTCGTTCACATGAAACTAGTACTTGGTAGGATGGCCACAAATTGAAGTCTTTAGTGCTGTATTTGAGAGAAAGCAAAAAACTTCTGAAAGTTAAATTCAAGGATCTTGTGGCAACTTTGTCGTCCAACATTTATTCTTGAGTAATATTCATTGCAATTTTATGTTTGCACTGCTGTTTTTGTATGTCATGTTTTTCTTTGTGTGATGCAGTCACATTATTTAGGCCATAATTTATTCAGAACGAGGCTCCAAAAATTCCCTTTTCCGCTGGGTTGCGTCAGAGAAATATGGGACTCGGGTAACAAGTCTAATTACAGCCACCAAAGAAAACCGTTGTTGTTGTAGTACAAGTTTCAAAAGAACAATACATAAACAACAGACGCATATTCCATTGTTCGATCTGACGCAATGCTTATTGTACAACATTTTATAGAAATCGGTGTTTGAAGCCTGGGGAATTATTTGGTAGTTGTTTTCAGTCGCCTGGGAACGAGGCAGTCTCCTGGGAACAAGGCGGAAAACTTGAAGGAATGCAACATAAATGAAAACAAAAATAGCAAAATAGAAAGCTAACTTGTGGGAATGAATAACCATTTACTTATTGTTGATCTGGATTTCTGCATTTTGAATAGCGCTTCGAGGGTCAATTTTAAAATAATAGCAGTCTCAGTTGATTTAATCCATGCTGAAAAGAATACTTCTCTTTTGAGAAAAACAAATGCTTTTGGGCACCCTGTGTTTTTGTATTCACCACTAAGCTTTGGTCCTTGGCGGGTCCTACTGTTTTTCATTCACCTGTTTTTTAAGAGAATGCATTAGAAAGCAACGCAGAGCAAGAACATTGCCTGCTATTTTACTTTGCTGGTGGACCTCGCGCCATGTTGTTTGGCCTTACCCTGAAGACATCAGAAAGAAATGTTGAGATACGAAAGGGTCTGAAAAGTATTGAAATAGAATTATTAAATGGATTCACAACGAATCATGCAAGAGTACGACAATACTTGGAAAGAAGGAATGAAAATGATAGGAAGAAAATTTATTCATCAAATTGTGTGTTGATAGTGTTTAAACCAAAGAGGCCTAAAGCATGCGAAGTTGTAAGTTTATTCATTGACTATGTCTTTATATTTGATCTAAATCCTTGTTCTATTTTGTGTCTGAAAGTGGTTGTAGAATTTTGGGAATCTTACAAAGTATACATTCAAAGAGAATGAACAAGTTGTATTTGGGGATCGCCTATCTCCTTACATTATCGATACAAAGTCCTCGCTTACATTATTTGAGTTTGAATTCGACAAGAACAAAACAAGAACGCTTACTGATACTGTAGTTTCAAATATTTTTTACTGTTGATTTATTTTCATGTGCTAATCAACATCTGGTGTTCGGAATGAGTTGTTTACATCGATCAATTACTTCCTAGTTTCTCTAATTGGATAGTTGCTTTGATTACCCATAGAAGAGGGAGGGAAAGATCAAGTTAGGGGGAAAGAAGTGAAGAAGTTAGACAAAGGAGTTCATCAATCATCCATAAAGTGAATGAAAATTTTATTAGTGCGATAACATTTATAGAGATTTAAGGATTTGATGAAGAAAATGAGCGAGATTTTTAGAAGAGAGTTATTTTGAATATGTGCTTTTGAGAAGGTATTTCGTCTCCCAGGTCTTACGACTGAATATGATTTGAAACAAATGAACGAAACAGTTAGTTACAAACTAATGTACTTGTGTCATCCTGTAGGCCTCAAGATGCCTTATAATATGTACTCCTAATTAGGACAAGGTCAATTAAGAAGGTGCTTTCTGCTTTCTTCGTGTTAAAACTCATGCAGTTGTTTTCACCTTCAATGTCTGAGCTGAGATATAATTACAGTTAATTTACAAAGAAATAAAGTCCTTCAACCTGTCGCTTTGTTGATAAATCTATCTTTCGCACAATTGAAACTTCCTTCTATTAATTATTCATTGACTTTAAAAACCATTTTCAAGCATTTAAAAGTACGTTTCGCGATTGTTTGTTGTTTGAAATGTAGAGTTTACAATCGAATGGTAACCACGTGTAGAATGCATGCATCCAACGCCATCTCAGACAGACGACGAATATAAATATGCATAGAACAAAAACTCAACGGCTTTCTGTCACGTCTGGCTATCCGTTAATCCAGCCTGCTCACGGCCTTGTTGAAATGCATATGTTTTGATGTTTAGAGTAAGTTCATGGTTCATAAATGATTAGGTTGGGAAATCCAAGTTGAAGATATGAATCCCTCGTTTCTAATTGTGCATAGTCAGTAATCAGGGGTAGGCCAAGTCTGGAGAGTACATAGTAATCAAAAACTTTGGTCGTTTTCATACAAAATTGTTGGCAGTAAAACCAAAAATTATTGCGACTTTGCCTCCAGCTGTTTTTCCTTCGTAGTTGGTGAGACCTTATTAAACATTTTAAAATGAAATTCCAGTATTCTAATACTGACTCTCGCTTGTTTACCTACAATTTCACTGACCGAAAACTTTTCCCAGGCATAAAATATCATTATAGAATTAATCCAAAATACCTCAGTTGGAATAGGAACCCCCTAACATTTCGTTTTAGTTAATGGATTGAAAGAGAACTTTTAGGTGGTCTTAATAAACTTATAGAAGTTGAAAGGTATCGTGGTGGGCATGCACTATCCTTTAGTCTAAAACCAGTAAGCAGTAACTGGTATATGAAAATGCCTTCAGTTGAAGGTTATTTTGAACGTTAAAGGTGGAAGGTTTCAGTTGGAAGGTCAAAGATCAAAGGTTGAAATGAAAGGTCGAAGGTTAACCTTAAAAGGTTATTTACATCCCTGGTTTCTGTTGAAGGAGATGATTTCGAAATTGATACTCGTACAGTATTAAGTCTTTTGGTCTGCGAAGCCACAACATACACAAGTAATGTTGTTAGACTATGAATAGTTTTACCCTGCAGAGTTTAAGAATTTTTTTATAAAGAACCCATTTATTTGCTCTAATTCCTTTTTGATTATTTTTTCTTGCGTTTTCTTTTGTTGGTTGTTTATTTTGTTAGTTGATAGCTATTTGCTACCTTGGTGAATAAGAGGATATGTCTGATTGATGGATTGTAGAACTTTGCTGTTGCTGTTTCGATTTCCACCGATTGAAGTAGTTACACAAAGCTCGCCTTATTGAACTGTTATGCAGCTCTACTCAAAAGCTCAAGCGTACGAATCATACCCCACGTTTATAGCATAGGGCTCAAATCTTTAAAATCTTTAAAAAGGTGGGTGTAAAATTCTATAAACCTGTCCTGTAAATCTGCCGTGGAAATATTTTGATATCTTAATGATCTTCAAAATGGCGGCGTTTTTATTTTTGTTGAAAGAATTCATGGGAAATTTTGAAAAAAAACTAAAATCATCGTAAATCCTAAATCATGGAGGAAAAATGTTACATTCTTCAAGAAAACCATAGTTTATGAAGGTCTACAATATGGTGGCAAGCAGAAATCTGTCGCTCTTCTGGTTTAGGATTTAGTATTTCTTTGATGTCACAGCCTCAAATATGATAAATGCTGCCATTTTGAAAATAATCAAGATATCCAAAAATTTCCACGGCAGATGTACAGGAAAATACCCTGAGTTCCTTTCAAGCCATTTAATTCAAAGAAAAATGTAATAGAATTGTATACCTACTTTTTTAAAGATTTGAGCCCAATGCTCACGTTTATAGGTTCAGGTTGAATGCTTACAGATACCAGGAAGGTTGAACTCACAGATCGATTAGCGAGCGATAAGCTTAATTGCTTATTTTGTTTCCAGATCATACAACAAGATGTGAAGCAGCAAGAACCTGTTTTCGAACGAATCATTCGAAATGGTCAAGACTGCGTTGATGGTTTAGAGCCTGGGAAAGAGCGTGAAGCACTCGAACAAAAATTGGACGATGCTGAGAAACAATGGAGTGACGTGAAAACGAGGTCAGAGAAGAAGACAAAGGACATAGAGAGGCTGCGCCCTCGCAGCAAGAAATACAAGGATGACTCGGTGACGTTCAGTGTTTGGTTGGATAAGGCTGAAAGGAAGAAGGATGATATCGAAAAACAACCATTGTTATCTGATGAAAATGGCTTGAAAAAACAATTGAAGGACACTGAGGTAATTAATAAGTGATTTTTATTTTATTTTCCCATATTTCTCTCTGATCTCCTCCCTCTCCAATATGCTCCTCAAATTTCCTCCCCCCCCCCTCGTATATCTTGGATTGATTAATCCCCCCTGCAAGTTGCAGCTCAGTTTTAAAGCGGGGATGATAACCAAATGGATGGTAAAGCTTTGAAGGGCCGAACTGGTTATTTGTTAAGATTCTAATCCTGTTTTGGAGGATTCTGAGATGAAACATTTTCATAAAACCACTCGCGTGCAGCTTGAGAACAAAACGACAGATTTTGACCAACTGAATTTTTTTTTCAAAATTGACACATCAACAACACAATGATGTATAAGATTTTAGGAATCTGATGAATGGTTATAAAGCTGTAGGCTCGCAAACATTTAAACTTTTTTTATTCATTTTTCTTCTCACAGGACCTCAAGAAAGACATCGACAAAAATGAACCCCTCCACAAGGCTATCGGAGATGCGGAGGAGCCTCTTCTTGAAGAGTGCAAAGATCTCGTTGTGGAAAATGGTGTGGACGAGATTTCAGATGAAGTGAAAGAACTAGATGAAAGATGGGATGAACTGAAAAAGTTTGTGGAGGACAAAGAAAACGAAATTTCGGAAGCACAAAATACGCTTGACAATGTTTCAGAAGAATTAAAACCAGTTGAAGGGTTACTTTCAAAGGTTGATGAGATTTTCTCAAAGCCAGTTCATTTTGGTGACGATGTTGACAAGGGAAGAGAATTGTTAGATCAAGTCAAGGTATCTAGCTCACACTTGGTAGCCTATATCCTCTATGTATCCCGTCCAAAATCTTTCATTTGTCTTTATATGTCGATGCTGCACTGATTATGTTGTGGGCCAATTTAATCTAAACTAACTGAAACTCTGCTGTAAGCGTTTGCAGGAAT
Organism: Aurelia aurita; assembly: GCA_004194415.1. Lineage (NCBI taxonomy): Eukaryota > Metazoa > Cnidaria > Scyphozoa > Semaeostomeae > Ulmaridae > Aurelia > Aurelia aurita. The sequence goes on along the minus strand of REGM01000026.1, from coordinate 688,247 downwards.
CCATTCCTAAATTTTATGAGACTAGTAGATTCAAAATACCGGGTGCACCGGAAATCAACCACTTAAGACAGGCCGATTTTAGAGATTGGCCACTTAATTCTAATCAAGTTCCTAAATTATGCTCGTCAATTTTTTGTTAGATTTTTCTGCAACCTACTTCACGAGTTTCAAGTGATTTCTTGAAAATTTTTCGACTGGAAACAATCGAAAAACATCGTTATATTTTTTAAACAGATTTAGCCTTNGGGGATGATAACCAAATGGATGGTAAAGCTTTGAAGGGCCGAACTGGTTATTTGTTAAGATTCTAATCCTGTTTTGGAGGATTCTGAGATGAAACATTTTCATAAAACCACTCGCGTGCAGCTTGAGAACAAAACGACAGATTTTGACCAACTGAATTTTTTTTTCAAAATTGACACATCAACAACACAATGATGTATAAGATTTTAGGAATCTGATGAATGGTTATAAAGCTGTAGGCTCGCAAACATTTAAACTTTTTTTATTCATTTTTCTTCTCACAGGACCTCAAGAAAGACATCGACAAAAATGAACCCCTCCACAAGGCTATCGGAGATGCGGAGGAGCCTCTTCTTGAAGAGTGCAAAGATCTCGTTGTGGAAAATGGTGTGGACGAGATTTCAGATGAAGTGAAAGAACTAGATGAAAGATGGGATGAACTGAAAAAGTTTGTGGAGGACAAAGAAAACGAAATTTCGGAAGCACAAAATACGCTTGACAATGTTTCAGAAGAATTAAAACCAGTTGAAGGGTTACTTTCAAAGGTTGATGAGATTTTCTCAAAGCCAGTTCATTTTGGTGACGATGTTGCCAAGGGAAGAGAATTGTTAGATCAAGTCAAGGTATCTAGCTCACACTTGGTAGCCTATATCCTCTATGTATCCCGTCCAAAATCTTTCATTTGTCTTTATATGTCGATGCTGCACTGATTATGTTGTGGGCCAATTTAATCTAAACTAACTGAAACTCTGCTGTAAGCGTTTGCAGGAATCCATTCCTAAATTTTATGAGACTAGTAGATTCAAAATACCGGGTGCACCGGAAATCAACCACTTAAGACAGGCCGATTTTAGAGATTGGCCACTTAATTCTAATCAAGTTCCTAAATTATGCTCGTCAATTTTTTGTTAGATTTTTCTGCAACCTACTTCACGAGTTTCAAGTGATTTCTTGAAAATTTTTCGACTGGAAACAATCGAAAAACATCGTTATATTTTTTAAACAGATTTAGCCTTGACAGGACAAAGAGAAAACAATCCGGGAAGACTTTTGGAATTTTGAAATTGATTAGTTATAATCTGTTGCACGTTCAGTGTTGGATGCTTGCGCAAATTTACTTGCACAAGTTTCTCTTTCCATTTTGATTTCTAAATGATGGCATACTTATTTGTCAGGAATTGGAAAAGGACTTGGAGGAGAAAAAACCATTGCTAGAACGAATGAAAGACGATATTCCTGATGGGGTCGGAAAAGAAGGCGTGGAAGAGAAGATCTCGAAAATTGAAGAAAAATTAGAAAATGCATTGAAAAAGATCGAAGATCGTGAAACTGAGATTGAGAAATTGTTGGAAACAGCTGAAGTATTTGAAGATTCATTGAAGGAGATCGAGGAATGGATGCCAGAAGCAACGAAGGAAAATGTTTTGGAAGAACCGATTGGATGGAATGAAGAAATTGTTTCAAAACAACAAGATGAACTCAAGGTAATTTTATGTTATATTTCTTTCCTAACTTAACTTACGTGTTGAGCACTTCATGCTTGAGAAAAATTGAATAGTTGCAGAAATTGCTAGAAGAAAACTTGTGTTTTCTGGCAGCAAAATTCTGACTGAAATAGTTTCCTGCGGGTACTGTCTGAACAATTGGAAGTCCCCAATCGATAAATCTTTATGCAAGTGTCATAAAATTTCCAGCAGCTGATTAGCTTGTACAGAACTACAATTCTTGTTTATTTCCAGTGTAAATTTTCGTATTGAACTGCTAAAAATTTCTGCCTATGAGTTTCTAAAAAATTCCTTGCAGGAGTGCTCCTGACTTTTCTCAAGTACTGGTTTAAACTTTTTGCATGTGGCCTTGAAATGAGGTTGTTTATAACTTGTTTAAAGCGCTGAACTTCTCAGAAGATGTCCAGTTGTCAGGTTTGCCCAACTGTGCTAAACATCTGACATGTTGACCAGCCACCAATAAACTCTGCTGCACACGTTAGCTAATTTCTAAGCTGTTTTGAAATAGTATTCATGGAGAGTATTTGTTGAATTAAGACGTGAATGAACACTCATCTAATATTTTCATGATGTTTTCAAGAAAAGCTGTATTCATTGTGGATAGCAAGATTCTTTCACAAGTTTTTGTTTTGAATGAGGTATTCTAAGAAGTTTATTTATCTGCAGAATCTATTATAGAGCATATTAAAAGTGTTCGAGACTTTTTATTTCTTGATAATCTTTTGTAAAAGTATTATGAGCCAGAACGCCAAGGAAAATTTGGTACATGCCATGAAAATTTCTAGAAGTTTGCTCCTTCTAATATCTTCTTGCAATTTTCAATCCAAAACTGTAGCTACATTTGAGCACTTTATCGTCTGCAACCAAAGGTTTAGGCTGATAAAAATACTGCATTCCAGTGATCATGATCAGTCACGTAGTTGATTGAAAATGGTTTGAATGGGTCTACCCGCTTGTTTACACCTATTTTCGTTGTTTTGTTTATGCAGTAGCTGTATTGTAATTACAGGTCTTGCTTGTTTACTGACAGTCGAAATTCTAAAACCATTGTATTCAAAATCACGTGGTTTACAGGTTTTCTTTCAAGACGAGTACTCAATTTTGTTGTTGTTACGGAAATTTGTTAGGCCTAAAAGTGAAGACAAAGATTGTAATACTACTAATTTAGTAGTGTAAATGTTTTACGTGGTATCTGGTAAGAGAAGTTTGCTGTCTTCGATTTTTATCTTCTGTGACTTACTTCCTGTGATGGAAAATTTAATTATTCAGCTGCACACAACATCCGAGCGATGCAATCCCCAGTGAGAAGCTGAAGTGAGAAACTCAACTTCTGGTGATGGAAATTTTTGGAACTACGATAAGGAAATGAAAATCGTCTTATCTTATCGGATCTTATCTGACGATTTGCTGTGACTGGTGTGAGACGAAAATATTTAGCAAATATTTTCCACTCAATGTGGTTTAGAAGGAAATCAATTATCCGCATAAACAAGGCCTGCAGTTATTGCCTCCGATAATTTGTGTATTTATCAAGTCAAGTGTTGCTGATTAATCCACATTTAAACCAGGAATTACATTTGTAGTCAGGTGAATGTCTTCAAGAAATCAAGTCTAAAATGGCCATTTCTACTGCCCATTGTTTAATATAAGACATTGCATGGCATCCTAATACTTCACCTAGTTTGACTTCGTCTTAGGCTTTCTGCATTATCAAATTGTTCTAATTTACTGAGCTAATAATTAGTTTTCTCTGCAGACTCTTGAAGAAGAAATTTGCCAACACAAGCCAACTCTGCAATCAGCTCAAAATGCTGCCAAAGAACTGCTTGATCGAAATCGAGACAATCCACATGTTTGTGCTAAGATAAATGAGAGGCTGAGCACAGCCAGTGTGCCTCTAGCAAATTTGTTGAAATCTTTGGAAGATAAGCAAAAGAGACTGGATCGGGTCAAGAAAGCAGTTGTGAAGTATGAAGAGCAGAAAGCGCCGCTGGAGGAATTATTGACGGAGGCTAACGCTTCTGTGGAGGAGACTGAGCCGTTTGGAATCGATTTAGAGAAAGGAGAGGAACAACTTAAAGATCTCAAGGTATGAAATATTTAAATTAGTTTACTTCAACGGATCTTCTCTACAGAAATAGTACGATATTGACAGTTTTTTTTTCACATTTCAGGAAATTTCTTCAAAAATTTGATATTTCACTAATAGAAGCAACTTATTGACATTATATTAGCAATGGTTTTTCCTGGAAATTTTCCTGAATTTGTTTAAACCTGTATGCTGGAGAGTTCATTGTTTTTGCGTTTACTTCGGAGCCCAAATTTTGATGAATAACCACTCAAATAAAAGCCCAAATTCTATTCTAATGTTTACCAGAAGGCACGCCTATGATTCCTGCGGAGGTACACATGTGAACCCTTGCGATTGAGAGATACATCAATCTGTGACTAAGGGGAATTCAAACAATTTAAGCTAAAATTTTATTTCACCCAACAGAAAATCGTGGATACACTGCAAAAGAAGAAACCAGAAGTCCGAGCATTAAATCGTGCGGGACAAAGTCTGATCCGACAGTTGGACGACTCGGAAGATGTTGAAGCCGAACTCGACAAACTAAGCGACAACTATTACGACTTGGTGGATAAAGCGAAAGACAAACTGAAAGAAACAAAAGAGACCGTTAAAAAAGTGAAACAATTTGTGGAGATCATCGAAATCATCGAAATCTGGATCACTGAAATTGTTGAAATTGTGACCAAGTTTGAAATCGTTGGAACGGAACCTGAGGCGATCAAGAAACAGTTGAAGGAAGTCGAGGATATTCAAAATGGAGTCGCAAAGCATACACTTAAAGTCAAGGTAATTTCATTTGTTCTTCGTTAAAAATTCGTGTTCTGCAAAGAAAATTATTACAGGCGGCAAGGTTTAGAGAAGTGTCAGAAGTCTGTCTCAAATTGGATCTAACGTGAGATTTGCGATAATGCAAAATTACAGAACAAGGATGACGACAATAAACATGTTGAATTGAATCTTGAACGCAAAGATAGTAGCAGCATAATTCAATGACCAACTGTCTCTGGCTTTCTCATAAATTTTGCCTGTTAAAGTGAATTAATCTGCGAATGCACAGCTGATTTGGACATACGAGGTTGCAAATTGCAAGTTAAGATCACATCTATATCATAAAGTTAAAATAAAATAAATTTTAAAATACACAGGAGCTTTTCAAACGCTTGTACTTTTTTGGGACACCCGGTGTATATACTTGCATATATAATCACTGCTTTTCTGAACCTTGGGCTATGATTTTGGTGAAAAGTTTTGTTGACAATTTCAAAGAATGATTCCACAGTGTGGAAGCTTAAAGAATGTCATTTATATAGAATTTCACTATTCTTTAATGTTAGTCACAGAATTAAGAACCTTGGCTAGGCATAGTTAATCATGGTTTGGCTCTTATATGCCGGTTTAACCAAAATAAAAGGCTTTCAGAAGCGTGAATTTTTGTTAATTAAATTCAATTCCTTTCAGATGCTTGAGGAAATCATTGAATACCTCTACGAAGTTTATTCAGAAGAAACCACGATTGTCGATGAAATCAAAGAGAGGTTCGAAAAGGTCAAGAAACCAGTCGAAGAACTCCCAGACCAACTCGAGGCTAGAAAGCGGAAACTTCAAGTCACGCTGACATCAGCAAAACAAATGAAAGAGGACACAGATGAGATTCTAAGATGGCTGACGAAAATGGAGAAAGCTCTTGCTCAACAAAAACCCATTTCAGCTGAGAAAGACGAATGCTTACGACAACAAAACGATCACTCATACATCCAAGATGAAATATCCAGAAATGAACCTCGTTTTGACAAATACACGAGCCTCGGACAGGATAGTGTTGACGGCATGGAGCCTGGGAATGACAAAGACGATTTGAAAGAAAAGGTTGAAGAAGTAACAACTCGTTGGGGCGAAGTGAAAGAGAAATCCAAAGATCGTAAAGAAGTCTTGGAAGATATGGTACCACAAACTGTGAAGTATGAAGAAACCAAAGCGAGGTTGTTGCCATGGTTAAATGACGTGGAAAAGAAGCTAGATGGTATTGACGTCATTCTTGTTGACAAAGAGAAGATTCTAACCCAGGATGCAACAGTGAGAGGATTGCTTGAAGAAGTGAAAGAACACAAAGATGATTATCGTGAAATCAAAGACAGCTCAGGGGAATTGTTATTGAATTGTGATCGGGATATCGCACCAATCAAAGGGCTCGTTGATGACGTCAAGAAACGATGGTCCACTGTGGAGGGGACTATCACAAGCGCAGCCAAGAAGATCACTGAGGTTAAAGAAGGGATTGATCATTTTGAAGCTGCGAAGGCGCCTGTTGAGGAAGTCTGCAAAGCTGTGGAGAGGACTTTGAACGAATCAGAACCGTTTGGAGATGATGTCACAAAAGGAGAGAATGAGATTGAAGAATTGAAGATGTTGTTGGAAGATATGAAAGCTGTTGAACCGAAATTGTTTGAAATTGGCGAAGCAGGAGAAAAATTGACCAAGATTGAAGATAAACCAGACAATGTGACAATTGTAAGACAGCAAACTGACACAATCACGAAGAAATATGACTCATTGTTGAACACACTTGAAGAGAAGATCGAGAAAACTGACAAGGTTGTTGGTGCTGGCAGGAAATTGGAGAAAATTGAGGAGGACGTTGTCGAGAAGACGAAAGCATTGAAAAAGAAAACATCGAAAGAGGAACCTGCTGCAGCTGATCCCAAGAAGATCAAAGAACAGTTAGTTGAAGTGGAGGAATGGTTGAAAGAGGCACAAGAGATCACGACACTTTGCAGTGAAGCTGAATTATTTGGAAATGAAATCATCAAATTTAACAAGAAAAATCCCGTTGTTGAAGAAGCCATCGAAGAGAAGGTAAAATCATTGAAAGAGCCAATGGATGAAATATCAACATTTTTGGATAACAGAGAGAAGAAATTAAAAGAGCAGTTTCAGGAATGCGGTGCTTTCCAAGATCAATTTGATGATTTTGAGAGACGGTTGAAAAACTTAGATGAAAGAATCGAACTACAAAAGGGGAAGCCGTTGTCTTCGAAACCAGCAAGAATTGCAATGACGATAACAGAGATTGATAACATCGGGAGAGATTTCATGGAGGATTCACAGCTGTATAGGAATGTGCAAAGATCAGGGAAACAAGTGCTTGATACACTCACAACTGATACAGAATGGAAACAGCTCAAAGGGAAATTGGAAGAAATGACAAAATTATGGGACACTATTGACAAGAAAATAGACACCGAGAAGGAACATGTCATCCAAGTCAAAGAAATGGCGGATGAATTTGTAAAGAAGGAGACCGAGGTGACAAAATGGCTTGATGATAACGAGAAGAAGTTGAGAGAACTCGAGCCAGAGTCATGTGAATTGGAGAAACTTGCTGTCCAACAAAAGGAAATCAATTCAGTTCAATCAGACATCGATCATCACAAAGAACATTACAACAAGTTAGAAGTGTTGATTGATGAGGTTGGTGATGCTTGTGGCGAGGATGTTCAAGAGATACTTGACACAATGGAAAATGTCAAAGAAAAGTGGGATAGAGTTGGTTCGATGCTAAGTGACAGACGAGACAATATTAGTGACATGCAAGAGAAAATGAGGAAATTCGATGATTTATGCCGACCAGTCAAGGAGAAATTGCAGAAAATCAAAGGGCAATTAGATGCTGTCAGTTTGATGGGAGCAGACAAAAAGAAGGTCGAGAAGACACTTGATACGATCAAGAAACTGCAGAAACAAGTTGATGACATCGAGCCAAAAGTCGAAGCTCTTGACCAGCTGACGAATGAAGTGCAGGGCCGACATGTCGCATCAGACTGCAAACCATTACGAGATGTCGTATCGGAGTTGAAAGAAGGGTTTGATGATCTACTGAGTGCTGTCAATTCAAAAGCAGAAAATGTCGAAAAAGTCGTGAAAGATCTTGACGAATTGGAGGATGATGTTAAGAAAGCGTCAGACAAAATCAAGGATGTTGCAGAGAAAGCTGAGAAAAGTAGGCCTAAAAAACTTGTTGTCGATGAGTTGGAAATACAAGCAACAGGATTGCAAGATGTTGAATCAGAATTGGATGAGATCAAACCAGTTTTTGATGAATTAACACGAAGAGGAAGACTAATGACAGAAAAGGGAATTGGTTCGGAAGATTTCAACACACAGCTTGCATCAGTTGAAAATCAGTACCGGGAGTTGACGTCGAAATTGCCGAAGAAGGTGAAGGGAATTGCTGATTTAGTGAAAGAAACGAAAGATTTCAGCATTGAATACGAGAATGCTGAAAAAGACATGAAAGCTATCGAAGAAATGTTTGAAAATGAGTCACCAGTGGGAAGTGATGTGGAAACAATTAATTCACAAATGGAAGAAGTAAAAGAAACACAAACATCGATCGAAACATTGCAAGAAAAAGTTGCGAATTTGACTGAGATTCAATCAGAGATCAAATCAAAACATCCAAATATTGATGCAACGGAAATTGATGAAGCATTGAGTGATATGAGTAACAGACTTCTGAATGCCAACCAAAAGATTTCAGATCGCAAAGGAAAGTTGGAGGAAGCGTATGTGAAATGTGGCAAATTCCAAGATGCGTTGCATTCTCTTGTTGAATGGCTGGAGGAGACACAGGAATTAGTAGATGGACAACGACCAATGAATGTCCTCGATCCTAATGTATTGAAGGCCCAAATTATGGAGCAGAAATTGCTCCTTCGCATCTTCAATGACCGTGCTACCAGCGTCGCATCGTTGCGGGCAACTGGCAAAGAAATCGTGGAAACAAAAGATGAAAAGAACAAAGAGATCGAAGCTGATTTGGAAAAAGTGACGAAATTGTGGGATTCTTTGAACTCGTATGTCAATTTGCGCATGACAAGAATGGATACCGCTTTGACAGTGTCTGTCAAGTTTGCTGAACAATGTGATGACGTCACTAAGAAAGTCGAGGAGACGCAAGAAGTGGTTGATGATAAAGAATGGGCGCCATATGGAGAGCCACGCAAAATCACAGACCAGCTCAGTCGATTAGACGTTGTCAAAAAGAAGGTACGAGATATTGAGCCGTTGATGGAAGAGGCTACGAAAATTGCAAGTGAATTGGGTGAGCTGTGCACTGCAGAGGACAGGGATAAAATCAGACAAAAGTTGCAAACACTGTATAATCAATATGGAAGATTGTCAGATAATTTCTCAAATGTTAGTCATAAATTGAGAGATACGGAGGAGATGGCAAAGGAGTTTTACACTCGAAATGATGAATTGAATGATTGGTTTGTTGCCATTGAGACGAAAGTGCAAGCAAAGAAGCCTACAGATTCAGAAGCCAATGAAGTGAAAACATTGCAGAAAGATTTCATCGCAAAGAAGAAAGATGTTGAGAATTTGAATGAAATGGGACAGAAATTGAAGAAAGTTGTCAAAGATGATGATATCCAACCAATCACAGAAATTTGTGAAGCAGCCACTGAAAAATATGACAGCTTGAAAAGCGAGGTGGATCAAAAAGCACGTGATTTGTTCTTGGCGAAAGAAAAGGTTGAGAAGTTTGACGAAGATGTTGAAGATCTTGCATCGTGGCTTGGAGAAATATCTGAAAAGTACAGAAACATCGAGCCTGTTGCAGTTGGACCTGAGGAAGTTAAACAACAAATGACGGAACATCAAGAAATGTCTACAGATGTAGCTGCACATGAACCAACATTAAAGGCAGTATTTGACACAGGGGAAACATTACTCATGGCATGTAATGAAGAAGAAGAACCATTGATTAAAGAGAAGGTTGATAATTTGAAATATCGCCATGATGAAGTGAAAACAAAAACAGCCGAGCGTCAAGGACAATTAGTCGAAGCACTTTTGTTGTCTCAACAATTTTCTGATATGGAGAAAGAAGCAACTTTGCGATTCACAAGAACTGAGGACTATTTGAAGGACATTGACGATAGCCGAGCGAAGGGAATTGAAGTCCAGAAAGAGAAGCTCAAAGGATTGCAAGATGGCATCAACCATCTTAGGCCATTGATTGTGAGCTTGAAAGAGACTGGGAACGATCTTATCAAGCTCAGTGGACCTGGACGGGGGTCAGCTAGTATTCAAGAAAGATTGGATGAATGTGACAAACGATGGGAAGAATTAAACAAAGATGTCGAGGATAAAGGAATTAAAATTGAAGAAACAGCTCAAAAGACAGAGGAGGTGCAAATGAAACTGGAAGACTTGTTGGCACAGTTCCAAACATACAAGGAAGACGTAAAGAACATGAAACCAATAGCTGTTACTGAGGAGCCAATCAAAGAGCAGATCAAAGAACAAGAACAGAGTCAAATTGAAATTGCTGCCTTGTTTGAACCTGTTGAAAAACTCGATTCAGCAATCAAAGAAATCGCAAAACATGATCCACAATCAACAATCACTACTTCGATGATCGCTAAAATGAAGAAACTGAACAACGCTGTCGTTTATGTCAAGAAAGGAACGGAGGAAAGGAAAGCTGCTTTAGAGGAGGGTCTAGATGCATGTCAACAATTCTGGCCAGGCCTTGAGAAATTGAAGGGCACTCTTATGGATGTGCAACACAAGATTGAAGTTCAAGGAGAACCTCATTATCAACCAGAGGCTATTGAAGAGCTCCAGCATGCCCATGAAGCATTGCGAGATGAGTTGGATAGTAATGAAGAAGTCATCAACACGCTTTGTCAAGTCAGCCCGGTTTTAGTCGCGAAGGCAAGTCAGGCCGACAAGTTGGATGTCCATAAGAAATTGTCGGGTGTAACAGATCAATGGGATTCTCTTGAGAGCACATGGAGTAAACGAAAAACAGAGCTGGAAAATGCCCACGATATTTCTGTGCAATATCAGAATGATTTGAAGGCCATCCAAGAATGGCTCACAAGCGCAGAAAGAGGTCTGGACACCAAGTCTCCTGTTGGAACCGAGGTTGGTGTGGTTAAGAGGCAGTTGAATGAGAGCAGAGAGTTCTACAAAGATCTTGTTACACGACAAATTGAAATCACTCAGCTGAATCAGAAATCATCAGCGTTGATTGATAAAGTTGATCATGATGATAGCGATCGTATTCAAGAAGAGATGGATGAAGTGAAAAAGCGATGGGATGATTTGCAATCAAAGAGCAATGATCGCCAATCACATCTTGAGGAATCATTGTATCATCTTGGTCAATTTGCAGTGATCATTGAAGAGATCATTATATGGATCACGACTACAGTGACTGTTTTAAGCCAAAATAAACCACCTCTCAAAGACAAGAAATTGATTGAAGTCGAGCTTGAAAAACTCAAGGTAAACAGAGTTCCTGTCCTTTTTATGTTCAAGGGTATTCAGATTTAATTATTTTGTTGAAGTTATACCATGAGTGATAAGACACCAAGTGTGTATCAGTGTAAAATTTTTATAAATATTGAGCCAACTTAACCTATTGTTTGTGTTTTGAACTTATTTTTAGTTGGTAGTGAGCCACCTTATCACTGGTCTATGANTCATCAGCGTTGATTGATAAAGTTGATCATGATGATAGCGATCGTATTCAAGAAGAGATGGATGAAGTGAAAAAGCGATGGGATGATTTGCAATCAAAGAGCAATGATCGCCAATCACATCTTGAGGAATCATTGTATCATCTTGGTCAATTTGCAGTGATCATTGAAGAGATCATTATATGGATCACGACTACAGTGACTGTTTTAAGCCAAAATAAACCACCTCTCAAAGACAAGAAATTGATTGAAGTCGAGCTTGAAAAACTCAAGGTAAACAGAGTTCCTGTCCTTTTTATGTTCAAGGGTATTCAGATTTAATTATTTTGTTGAAGTTATACCATGAGTGATAAGACACCAAGTGTGTATCAGTGTAAAATTTTTATAAATATTGAGCCAACTTAACCTATTGTTTGTGTTTTGAACTTATTTTTAGTTGGTAGTGAGCCACCTTATCGCTGGTCTATGAATTTAAGTAGTGAGCCACCTTAAGTGCAGATCCACCTTAAGCATAAACCTCCAACACTACGCTTAAGGTGGGTCTGCACTTAAGGTGGCTCACTGCTAAAACATTTTTAAATCATAGACCATTATTATTATCGATTTATTTATCGTTGGATAAGGTTAGGTGGCTCACCAGTGATAAGGTGGCTCACTACCAACTAAAAATAAGTTCAAAACACAAAAACAATAGGTTAAGGTGGCTCACTACTGATGAAAATTTTACACAATACACACTTAGTGTCCTATCATTCATGGTTATACTGTTTGAGACGCTGGAATAGGTTGACCGATTTTTGTGCTAGACGATCTTTGGTCTGTGTGGTAGGTAAAGCACAGACGAGCATTTTATGCAGCGAATCCCAATCTTATACCAAGCGAGGCCTTTGTAAATGCAGTGAATTTTGAAGGTGAAATTTCCTTGAAGGAGACCATTAACCGTAACTACAAAGTCATCCCTTTAAACTTTCTGAAGTCTAATTATTGGTGATGCAAGCTTCATGCTAACATTTCTGGTGTTGGCTCTTGTCTTATCTTTGTTCGAACTTTTTTTCTGCATTATTATCTTCTCATCTCACGATGGTCTGCGTGTCATCTTTCAGGTCGTTCACAATGACATAAAAGCCCATGAGAAACCAGTGAATAAATGCAGGGACTCAGCCATGACACTCATGGAATCAACGAGCAACCCCAAAGAAAAGAAAGCTTTGCATGATAAAATCAGTGAAGTGACGGCTGGATGGGATGAGATCGAATTCTTGTATGAAGAACGNTAGGTTGACCGATTTTTGTGCTAGACGATCTTTGGTCTGTGTGGTAGGTAAAGCACAGACGAGCATTTTATGCAGCGAATCCCAATCTTATACCAAGCGAGGCCTTTGTAAATGCAGTGAATTTTGAAGGTGAAATTTCCTTGAAGGAGACCATTAACCGTAACTACAAAGTCATCCCTTTAAACTTTCTGAAGTCTAATTATTGGTGATGCAAGCTTCATGCTAACATTTCTGGTGTTGGCTCTTGTCTTATCTTTGTTCGAACTTTTTTTCTGCATTATTATCTTCTCATCTCACGATGGTCTGCGTGTCATCTTTCAGGTCGTTCACAATGACATAAAAGCCCATGAGAAACCAGTGAATAAATGCAGGGACTCAGCCATGACACTCATGGAATCAACGAGCAACCCCAAAGAAAAGAAAGCTTTGCATGATAAAATCAGTGAAGTGACGGCTGGATGGGATGAGATCGAATTCTTGTATGAAGAACGAAAGAAAGAACTCGAAAGTGCATTCGATGAATCACGTCATTTCCAAGAACAAACGCGAGAAATGTTGAACTGGTTAACTGAAGCAAGTGCGTTTTTGAGAACAAAGAAAGTCATGGGTGGAAAACCTGATACTGCAAAAGCACAACTGCAAAAGCACAGGGTGAGATTTTTTTATACTTTGAGTAAGAGCAAGGGATGAATTTATTATATGCCTCAATTTTTATCAGTGAACTCGAGATTTAAAAGACTGTGGTAAAAAAACAAGGTACCTTTTTTGTAACAATCCGGGAAGGAGCTTTGAATCGATATGAAATATCATCGGCAGATTTTGGAACAATATACCTGACGCTTTTATTGATACTCCAAATACGAAGAGATTGGGGAATGCAAACAAAGGAATTTGCACGGCCGATCAGACAGGTTGCAAAAGGAAACAAGAAAATAGCAAATGACTGCCTGAAGTCTAAGTGGCTGACTCAATCATTATGCATATGAAAATGCTTTGTTAAGAGAAGACATGAATATATGTGGAAAGTAGAAGAACAGATTTAAACATCTACCTCGGGCTTCTTATTCAACTAATTCAAGGCTGAGCGGTCGGCATTAAAATTTTGATATATTTTTGTGGATAATTCAAACACTTTGTTCTCACATATTTTCTGCTTAATTGAAATTGCTAATTTATAATCTTATTTTCTGCTTAGGAATTTACGAAAGTGATCGAAGACCGAAAACCGGCTCATGAATACATCGAAGAAACGTTGACAGTGTTGATCACATCGAGCGATGTCTCAAATGCACGCCTTCTACAAAACACATTCGATGAAATCTCATCGCTGTGGAAAGAAGTAACAACGTTGTCAAGCAAACAAACAACAAAGCTCGAAAATACTCTCAAAATGACGGAGAAATTCGATTCTTTGGTGACAGAACTTGAGTTTTGGTTGACACGAATTGATGGATCGATATCGCTATTTGAAGGAGTCAGCACGATTTTGGAGAATATTGAGAAGCAGAAACAACAGTTCAAAGTAAGAATTCCTTTTCAAGCGATTATATTTGTAATATTGATATTTCTTAAATGTGTGCCTATAAGCTTCTTATTCAAGCCAATAAGTGTATAGATTTGATCTCTCTTAAAGACCCATTCGTGAAGGTGAAGGTGAAGGTGAAGTTGCGGTTTTTAGCTCCAAGCGCTGGGATCGCAGAAGTAGAGAAGACCTAATCGATTCCGTGACCCCTTGCACAGTGATCCAGAATTGCAAAATAAAGGAATAAATGGCAAAATATGAAGTTTTGAATTCTAAAATGATTTTATATCATCGTTATTAAGTACACCCTGGGGGTCAGTGTACACTAAAAAGAATTAAAATCGGTCAAGAGACAGCGGAGATACTGATTTTTGAAATTTGGCCTAATTTGTTGTTTGTTTACATTACTGTTTCCGGAATAGCAGTTTTTGTAGAGCATTTTTCAAGTTATCATTTCGCAGCTCAGAAGAGTCAGAAATTATTCATTTTTGTCTCATTTTAAACTACTAATCATTTACTTTGAAGTAATTGCAATATATTTATTAATTTCGTTATTTTTGATACTTTTTTAAACAATTCGATAATGGCGGTTTTTTGAGAAGTTAAGGGGCCTAAAAAGTTAACTGCAAAATTCAACGCTAAATACAAAAAAAGGGAGGAAAAGGGAGAAATCCAGATAAATTCTATAATTAAGAACCAGTCTCTGTGCACATTTCTGCCAAAGGGTTCGTAAAAATTCGT
>REGM01000026.1:662187-673262 GCA_004194415.1 Aurelia aurita | reverse complement strand
AATTTGTACGAACCCTTTGGCAGAAATGTGCACGGAGACTGGTTCTTAATTATAGAATTTATCTGGATTTCTCCCTTTTCCTCCCTTTTTTTGTATTTAGCGTTGAATTTTACAGTTAACTTTTTGGGCCCCTTAACTTTTCAAAAAACCGCCATTATGGAATTGTTTTAAAAAGTATCAAAAATATCCAAAGTACAAAATATACTGCAATTACTTCAAAGTACATGATTAGTAGTTTAAAATGAGACAAAAATGAATAATTTCTGACTCTTCTGAGCTGCGAAATGCTAACTTGAAAAATGCTCTACAAACACTGCTATTCCGGAAACAGTAATGTAAACAAACAACAAATTTAGGCCAAACTTTAAAAATCAATATCTCCACTATCTCTTGACCGATTTTAATTTTTTTTGCTGTACACCGACCCCCAGAGTATGTTTAATTAGGACAGTGTATAATTAATTTTGTATTCAAAGCTTCATATTTGGCCATTTATTCCCTGCCCTGGATCACTGTGCCTTGTCATGACGCTCAAGTAGTGGGGCTCTACCTGGGATCGAACCCTGTCCGCCTGACTGTTCTGGCTGCAAAGTCAGAGGATTACACCACTGCGCCACAACACCATTGCTAGCAATGATCCTTTGTGTGCGGCAAGAAAAGCAAAACAAAAATAATTTAGGCCAGAGACGAAAGTCTGCAAAGGATCATGGTTAGCTATGGGTAATTAAATGTCCATGCGCAGCCAATTCTGGATTTACTTCCGGTTTTTGCCCATCAGTTTCCATGCACACCAAGTTCTCAAGTTGTCAAATTATCGAGTGATCTTACAAAGCCAGATATGAGTTTACAACAGATTTTCAAGAATACAGTGTCCAAAATTGATTTAACTTCTTAGGTCAGCGCTACAAACATCACACAATTTTCATGAGACACCCTGGTTAACTAATATTGTCACTTTTTATTTAGGAATTCCAAGTCGAAATTGAACAGCATCGCGGCAAATACAAGGACATGAGAGATGTAGGACACAAGATCACAGAGACCTGCAGCACAGAAGAAGTAACATTTGTTAATCAGGAAATCGAGAAGATCGAAAGTGGTTGGAAAGATTTGAACACGACGGCGAAAAAGAGAAAACAATCGATTGAGGATAATTATGAAATGTCATCACAATTCTTTGATGGTTCGAAAAAATTGAATGACACGTTTGTTGAAGTGACAACGAAGATCAAGGTTGATCAGACTATTGGAAAGGACAAATCTATGGTCAGATCTCAAATCAAGAAACACAAGGTAATATCTTTGATATAGGCTAAGATATGAACGTCATTTTGTTTATAAATAATTCTTTTCAAGAAACCAAATTCTTGGATCTCTAAAAAATTAAGAAGCTTGAGGACTGGAAGAATATAGTTGAAGATTCGTTTTTCATTTAGTCGAGACAATGGAAAGCAACTTTTGCTTGTTTCTTGTGGTTTCGTTTTCCGTTTTTCTCCAGTAATATCTACACAGAGCAGAGCCATTTCATAAAATTCGCACTTAAATGTTCACTAAATCACATGAGATCATCTGCACATATAAACGACGGAAATTTTGAACTTTTTGTACTAGAAATATAAGAAATTTAAGAAACTTTCAGTACTTGGTCAAATTCTTTATTTCTTATGAAAATTGTTGTAATATTAACCTTTTTAATTTGATCATAGGAGCTGCAACATTTGGTCGGTTCATTGCAAGGGAAATTAAACGCAGTTGTGAAAGTTGGAAAGAATTTGATTGAAAAAAGCGATCCTTCTGATGGTGCAATTATTGAGGAAAAGATCACAGATTTGAGAACACAATGGGATAATATTTGTGCACTTTCCATTGAAAGGTAAATAACGTTTTTCTTAACCTCAAGAAATCTTTTCTTTGAAAGAAGTTGAAATAACTATGANAACGGTATCGTGTAAACGGGGCCTTAAAGACCCATGATCCTTTGTGCGCGGCATGAAAAGCAAAACAAAATGAATCTAGGCCAGAAACGAAAGTCTGCAAAGGATCATGGTTAGCTATGGGTAGTCAAATGTCCATGCGCAGCCAATTATGGATTTACTTCCGGTTTTTGCCCATCTGTTTCCATGCACACCAAGTTGTCAAATTCTTGAGTGATCTTACAAAGCCAGATATGAGTTTACAACAGATTTTCAAGAATACAGTGTCCAAAATTTATTTAACTTCTTAAGTCAGCACTACAAACATCACACCATTTTCACGAGACGCCCTGGTTAACTAATGCTGTCACTTTTTATTTAGGAATTCCAAGTAGAAATTGAACAGCATCGTGGAAAATACAAGGACATGAGAGATGTAGGACACAAGATCACAGAGACCTGCAGCACAGAAGAAGTAACATTTGTTAATCAGGAAATCGAGAAGATCGAAAGTGGTTGGAAAGATTTGAACACGACGGCGAAAAAGAGAAAACAATCGATTGAGGATAATTATGAAATGTCATCACAATTCTTTGATGGTTCGAAAAAATTGAATGACACGTTTGTTGAAGTGACAACGAAGATCACGGTAGATCAGACTATTGGAAAGGACAAATCTATGGTCAGATCTCAAATCAAGAAACACAAGGTAATATCTTTGATATAGGCTAAGATATGAACGTCATTTTGTTTATAAATAATTCTTTTCAAGAAACCAAATTCTTGGATCTCTAAAAAATTAAGAAGCTTGAGGACTGGAAGAATATAGTTTAAGATTCGTTTTTCATTTAGTCGAGACAATGGAAAGCAACTTTTGCTTGTTTCTGGTGGTTTAGTTTTCCGTTTTTCTCCAGTAATATCTACACAGAGCAGAGCCATTGCATAAAATTCGCACTTAAATGTTCACTAAATCACATGAGATCATCTGCACATATAAACAACGGAAATTTTAAACTTTTTGTACTTGGTCAAATTCTTTATTTCTTATGAACAATTGTTGTAATATTAACCTTTTTAATTTGATCATAGGAGCTGCAACATTTGGTCGGTTCATTGCAAGGGAAATTAAACGCAGTTGTGAAAGTTGGAAAGAATTTGATTGAAAAAAGCGATCCTTCTGATGGTGCAATTATTGAGGAAAAGATCACAGATTTGAGAACACAATGGGATAATATTTGTGCACTTTCCATTGAAAGGTAAATAACATTTTTCTTGACCTCAAGAAATCTTTTCTTTGAAAGAAGTTGAAATAACGATANCACATATAAACAACGGAAATTTTAAACTTTTTGTACTTGGTCAAATTCTTTATTTCTTATGAACAATTGTTGTAATATTAACCTTTTTAATTTGATCATAGGAGCTGCAACATTTGGTCGGTTCATTGCAAGGGAAATTAAACGCAGTTGTGAAAGTTGGAAAGAATTTGATTGAAAAAAGCGATCCTTCTGATGGTGCAATTATTGAGGAAAAGATCACAGATTTGAGAACACAATGGGATAATATTTGTGCACTTTCCATTGAAAGGTAAATAACATTTTTCTTGACCTCAAGAAATCTTTTCTTTGAAAGAAGTTGAAATAACGATAATTCTCGTAGTAAACTAAAGACTATTAAAGGGTCTGTTTCAACCATCATTCCTTGCACGTGTCACCTCTTGGTTGGCCTTTGTTCGCCGCCATTTTCATGGGCCATGAAAATGGTTGAAACAAAGACCAACCAAAAGATGGCACGTGCAAGGCATGCTGGTTGAAACAGACCCTTTAGGTTTATAAAGGTATTTTATCAATGTAAACAAATTGCTTAGGTAGTAAGATTACCTGGCAGAGTTTAACGGTGATAGCTTGTGGGGCCGAATATTTCGCAAATTTAATCAAGGGGGTGAGGTCTGTTTTGAATGATTCTGAGATTTTCAGTTTTATAGGGAACGGATTTTGAAAAGTAGACTGAAGTTGCCATGTTAGCTACATAATCATCGTCAATGTGAAGAAATCTTGTGCCTATATAGGAAACTACAGGCCGACACACGTCTAATATTTTCTTTGTTTACCCTGTAGATTTAATAGTAAAGGAGAAAATAAATAGAGTTATTTCAAGTCATTTTGCTTCATGCGTTTCCCTCCACGTTTCCCTCCATTAAAAGCGCCCTCTCTCCCACACTGACACTTAATTATAAAATGTTTGATGTTCCTTTGCAGACAACGACAACTGGAAGATGCATTGCTTTACCATGGCATGTTCCATGATGCAGTTCAAGCCTTAGTTGATTGGTTGAATTCAGTCGAACCCAGCCTCTCTACAGAGACCGCGGTCATGGGAGATGTTGAGACAGTCAAACTTCTCATTCATCATCATAAAGTAAGTCTTTTTAGAACCCCCGGTTGAGGAGCTGTTTTTATCGTATGGTCTCATGCTAAACAATAGGACATGAAATTTTGTCGGGGGTAAAGGCATGAATTTCCAGACATTCTTGCTTTACTTCATTGGCGTAGATTTGATAAATTTACATCCTTGTCTATCTTGAAATACCATAATCTCTATTCATTGGCATTGACAGCATTTCTCAGCCACATTCATCAATGGCAGTTGAGCTCTGCATCATGTTATGGGCAACTGTTTCCGCTGGTTTTAAAAGGATCCTTCCTGCGCAAAAGGTTCAATTTTGAGATTCGAAATGTGAAAGTAAAGAAATGGTTTTTCTAATGTATAATTTGTTGGTATTTTGCATCGTATAACCAAACTATTAAGATTTATAATAATGGGTCTCTGCGCAAAGATCTTATTATCATGCTTTTTCTTCCGTAGTTATTCCAGCGAGAATTGGGAGGCCGTCAACGAAACTTCGACAAGATCATGAAGACAGGTGAAAACATGATAAAAGAAGGCCATGTTGAAGAACCAGAAAAACTGGAAAAAGAATTGATCGATTTGAAATTGAGATGGGAAGCATTGTGTACAATGTCAGTGACGAAACAAGAACGTTTGATGAATTCATTGGTGTTATCAAAAGAAACGCAATCTGGCAGTCAAGCGTTAGTAAGAAGGCTCATTGAACTTGAAGATGTTTTGAAAAAGCAGGGACCCATTGCTGATGAAATTGCACCATTGAGGAATCAAATCGACGAGTTCCAGGTTAGATTTATGCTTAATTTTGTCTGTCAACTTATCTTATTTCGAATTTTTTTATATATTCCAATAAAAAGTTACAATGACATATTACTAATTACACTACTTACAATATTACTGTACTATACTACTAAAACGATACGACAGGGAGCAAAAGGCTGTGTCTACCCTGCAGCCATTACATAAAGTTAAAGCTAGTAATGTTTGCAATAAACGAAACTACTACAAACAAAANAAGAAGGCTCATTGAACTTGAAGATGTTTTGAAAAAGCAGGGACCCATTGCTGATGAAATTGCACCATTGAGGAATCAAATCGACGAGTTCCAGGTTAGATTTATGCTTAATTTTGTCTGTCAACTTATCTTATTTCGAATTTTTTTATATATTCCAATAAAAAGTTACAATGACATATTACTAATTACACTACTTACAATATTACTGTACTATACTACTAAAACGATACGACAGGGAGCAAAAGGCTGTGTCTACCCTGCAGCCATTACATAAAGTTAAAGCTAGTAATGTTTGCAATAAACGAAACTACTACAAACAAAAACAAGCATAATACAAAGAAAAGAAAACAATTACTTAAAGGGGACGTGGTGGTTGTGTGGCTTGTAACGGAATTTGAGATTTTCTATTTCAAAAATTATACATACAAGGGCTTCTAATTTGCAAAGATAGAAGAACCAATTTCGAATGTTTGCAAACTACTAAAATGATTCAATCTTGGATTTGGATTGATATGATTGAATTATTCCCATTCACCCTTAACGCCACATCATATTTTAGGGTAGCTGAAAGAAAAACAAAATGTTGATTGATCTTGGTTCGTCGGATTTCGTAAAAGTCCACCTCCTTATCATTCCGTTGATTCTTAAAATGGACTTTCTTTCCGACAACACTTTATGCCTTGTAGAAGTAATTTTTATTTATGATTGAGATCCTAAAGAAACACATATTAAAGGGAATCGACATAGTTAAAAGCTGGCCCGGGCCAAGTTAAAAATATAGTATATTGTATTTGATACTTTTGGCACGTGCCGTTTCATTGTGTAGCTGAAGAAACAATGGGTGCTTGGGCGTTTTCGTAGCCTATTTATAGTGACCACTCAATATAGCTATGTCTATTCCCTTTAAGGTCAATAGACCATTGCACCAAAGATTTTCGACGAGAATCTTTTAACCAAGGTGCGCTGCTTTTAAATTGCAAATCTCTAAATATTCGATTTGATACTATAACGCATTGCATCTTTGTAAAACGCTCTTCGCCGTTTCCTCCAGAGAATGAACAGATTTCGTTACTCAATGTACTATTCTATAAATCTTAGATTTTGTGGATCCTTAACCAATTTTTGNTATTAAAGGGAATCGACATGGTTAAAAGCTGGCCCGGGCCAAGTTAAAAATATAGTATATTGTATTTGATACTTTTGGCACGTGCCGTTTCATTGTGTAGCTGAAGAAACAATGGGTGCTGGGGCGTTTTCGTAGCCTATTTATAGTGACCACTCAATATAGCTATGTCTATTCCCTTTAAGGTCAATAGACCATTGCACCAAAGATTTTCGACGAGAATCTTTTAACCAAGGTGCGCTGCTTTTAAATTGCAAATCTCTAAATATTCGATTTGATACTATAACGCATTGCATCTTTGTAAAAACCGTTTCCTCCAGAGAATGAACAGATTTCGTTACTCAATGTACTATTCTATAAATCTTAGATTTTGTAGATCCTTAACCAATTTTTATTATATTTCAGACATTCCAGAAAGAGCTAGACATCGAAGAAAGCAATCTGAAAACGATCCTGAAAAAGTGTGAAGTGATTTTGCGATTCTGTCATCCCAGTGCCTTGCAGACAATACGTCATCAAATCGTGTTCTTGAAACGAAGATGGAATGATGTCGCAGGATGGGCAAAACAAAGAGATACCCGTTTGAAGGAAGGATTAGCGAAATTGCTAGGAGAACAAGAGTTGATCGAGGTGCTGATGAGTTGGATCATAAAAGAAGAAACGATTTTGATTGAACGAGAGAAATTGCCGTTGCCTGATGATTATGATACTGTCCATGCTTTCTATGAAGAACATAAAGAAATGCAGAAGAATGCCACAGGGAAACAAACTGATTATGATCAAGTCACGAAGCATGCTAAGAAACGTATTGGGCAAGAAAGAAACGTCCTGCAAAGACACCTGGAAAGGGACGTGAAGGATCGTTCATAAAAGAATATTTGAATCCCGCTGTGACTCAACTTGCTAAAAGATGGCAAAGTTTGTGGTTGTTGCTGATGGATCGAGTGATTCGATTGCAAGGGAAGTTGGATGATATCAGGATCCAAAAAGCCTCTGCTGAATTCAACTGGGAAGAATGGAGAGGACGATTCAAAACATGGCTGAGAGAATCGAAGTCAAGAGTCTCTGATTTATGGAGAAATAAGGATGAAGATCGAGATAATAAATTGAGCCGTGATGAGTTTGTTGAAGCAATCATCGAAACAACATACGTCACAGAAAGATGGGAGATTGAATTAGTTTTCAACATGCTTGAAGTTCATTCTTTGATCAGCTATAAAGACTTTGTTGACAGCATGAAAGATAAAGCACCGGGGAAACGAAAAGAAAAACCGAAGACTGATGCTGACAGAATTCGTTATGAGATTGAAAGTGAAGCCGAGAAATGTTCATGTCAACGAAAATACCAAATCGTCAAAATAGAAGAAGGGAAGTATTACTTTGGAGAATCACAAAAGCTGAGATTGGTCAGATTTTTGAGGACATCAGTGATGGTTCGAGTTGGAGGAGGATGGGACACATTGGCAGGATTCTTATTAAAGAACGATCCTTGCCGAGCTGAAGGTCGTACGAGTTTTGAGCTCAGAGAGAAACTGCTTACGCCAAGTGGTGGCTCTGCAATTGGCTCATTTAAAGTAAAGCGACCTGGAATGTCAAGAGAAGGATCTACTACCGGTCTTAGGCCAAGAGCACCATCACGAGAAGCCTCAGGAGAGATCAGAAGATCAGGGATACCGAGAAGACAGAAATCTGATTTGGAGAGAGATTCAAGGAAAGTACCCACCTATGGGGGTAATGACTATAGTAAGGTCAGAAGTAGTGGGTACGGGGCATCCCCCATGGCAAGGAGGAAGACCTCTTCACAAAGCAGTGATGATGGCAATCCAAGATTATCCCGATCGGGAAGTGGCCTTTCAAATGGCTCAGGGGAAACACCCAGATTACAACGTGAGAGATCAGGGGATGTCTTTTCAAGGCTTTATGGTCCTAGAAGATCGATGAAAGAAGTCAAACCGCGAACACCAAAAACAGCAGCGAGTGGTGTCAAGCCACGTGGAAAAGCAACGACAACAACAGAAAAGAAAGAAGCAACAACAGCAACTCCTGTTAAAACCCCGACATCTCCATCAACGAAACCAACAGTGGGAGGTGTGTTTGCAAGATTATCACAGACGGGGACTGCAACGAAGAAAGCTGCCGATGAAGTAATTGCACAGCGGAAGTTGAAGAGTACTCCCTCTAAGAAGACGAAGGACCAGAAGAAAGAAGAAGGGTGGAAGTCGTCGAAGACAAAACCAGGCAGCGCAAAGAAGTGAGGAAGGAAGTGAATACATGGAGAAAGGAGGAAGAAGTAGAGAAACAATTTTGCATTGTGCAACGAATAATATTTGAAGGTATGAGTTAATAAAGGAAAACCCCGCATATAGGAACTCGAAAATTTACGAGCTCAGCCTGGGGTCCTAGGCCAAATTTTTGACTAGGGTGTGCCGCCAGCCATCTTCACAAATTTCTATGAAAATGATACCCTGGCTTGACTAATTTCTGCACAAAAGATTGCCAATTTTGGCCTTCTGTAGTCGAACAATACCAAAAATTGACCTTCGCTAGACCAAACTTTGCAAAAAGTATGCCCTGGCTTAGACCAGAATTACCAGAAATGAAAAATATAGATTGATTACCTGAATATGTTTACGAAGAATTAAGAGAGCTGTTAGTTTGTTTGTGCTTAAAAGTTGAAGGTTCTTATGGGCGGGTTTACTGTAATTCTTGTCAGAAGATAGGTAATAAGAATTGCGGATGATTTCAAATATAGTTTGTAGAACAAAGTATTCGCAGACAATTAGAAATGAAACAATTTAGATAACTCATCACTGTAGGTAATTTAGACACTTTTATTATTTTCATTACTTTTTAACATTGCTTATTTGATTTCAACAACGTATA
This sequence comes from Aurelia aurita, assembly GCA_004194415.1. Taxonomy (NCBI): domain Eukaryota; kingdom Metazoa; phylum Cnidaria; class Scyphozoa; order Semaeostomeae; family Ulmaridae; genus Aurelia; species Aurelia aurita. The sequence continues at coordinate 663,922 of REGM01000026.1, read as the reverse complement.
CAAAATGCCAATATTTTGGTGGACAAACAACTTGAGTTTTAAGGACCCGTGATTTGTGCTTCTAAAGGCCGTTATCGTTTACATCACCCATAAGATAGGCCCTGTTTTTTTAAGGATTTTGAAAGATTATCAAAACTCGCCTTAAAGTATTTTCTGCAGCTTGCTAGAAATCAATGATCAAACGCCATTATTCTCGCCTAAAATCAACAATAGAATCATTGAATCTCACCAAGATCAAATGAATCAGTGGTAAATCTAGACTCGATAACTTTTAGATCACCAACTGAATTACATAGATGCCTCGCCTTAATCAATCGAATGACGAGTAGAATCATTGAATGTCGCCTTGATCAACAAAATCACTCGTAAATCTCGCCTTAATATATTTAGATCATATATTGATTTATACTTGCCTCGCCGTAATCAATTGAATCAGTCACTTGAATCATTGAATGTCGTCTTGATCAACAAAATCACTCAAATCTCGCCTTGATAAATTTTAGATCGTATTTTGATTAAAACATGCCTCGCTTTAATCAATCTTATATATCATAGAATCAGTGAATCTCGCCTCGATAAATTTTCCATCTTATCGAAAACTCAGGGCTCATTCTTGAAAATTGCCACACACAGAACTTGTGATAGGGAATTGTGCAGCACATTTCGCCTTTGAAATTAGTTGACAGTCCATCAAAATGGCGAATTTATTGTGTTGTTATTTGTGTTAGCTGAGTAGAGATTTGTGTGTAAATAATGGTTGATATTTGTAGTATCTTCTTAAGCTTAATATGAATAGTTAGTTGATTAGTGGAATAGTTATTTATTTGTAACAGTGCACACTTTATAGATGGGCCATTCCTGCTGTTGCAAATCAAAGCTTACAAGACATATTTACTCTTTAACAAGGATATTTTGTATCTATAAAAAACCAGACTTAACTTCAATTTGATAAACTAAAGCAGTTAAAAATAGAAGTTGCATTCCCTTTGAAAAGATTATTCCTTATGCAGCAGGAATTCGCTTTAACAAACAGTGATGATTTGTAACGCACAAATCATACAATTGTCAACAGGAATATCAAATAGATATCTCCTATCTTAATTATAACTGAAATTGTAAGAACTTAGATGATAGCAACCAATTTCTTGTATTGTGCATTCGGTTTTGTTGTGTTTTTCACATAAGCTTGGGGTTTTTTATCAATTTTCACGCATCTTAGCTGTTTCTAGAATTAAATTTAGTGTGGTGTAGATGTTTTCCTGTATGTTGTACCTAATGTTTGTTTTGTAATTGAAGTAAATGATATCAGAAATATTCTTCTTTATTATCTTCGTTCTAGTCTATTTTAAAAATTTTACTTTTGGCCAAAAAGTAAGGCTTTGGTCTTCCCTTGTTCACAGCAATCAGCTATTTTTTTAAATCCCCATTTTTTGGCTAAACATAAGGGTATAGCCTTGCTTTCTTGGGAGAAAATGGCCAATTTTGAAAATCCCTATTTTTGGGCAAAAAGTAAGGCTATACCCTTTGTTTTTTTGCAAAAGAAAGTTATTTTCCAAAATCCCTATATTTGGGCAAAAAGTAAGGCTATACCCTTTGTTTTTTTGCAAAAAAAGGTCCTTTTCCAAAATCCCTATTTTTGGGCAAAAAGTAAGGCTATACCCTTTGCTTTTTTGCAAAAAAAAGGTCCTTTTTCAAAATCCCTATTTTTGGGCAAAAAGTAAGGCTATACCCTTTG
>REGM01000026.1:642180-658745 GCA_004194415.1 Aurelia aurita | reverse complement strand
CCTATTTTTGGGCAAAAAGTAAGGCTATACCTTTGTTTTTTTGCCAAAAAATTTTCTTTTCCAAAATCCCTATTTTTGGGCAAAAAGTATGGCTATACCCTTTGGATTTTTGCAAAATAGGGGCCTTTTCCAAAATCCCTATTTTTGGGCAAAAAGTGAGGCTATACCCTTTGCTTTTTCCCAAAAAAATGTCCTTTTCCAAAATCCCTATATTTGTGCAAAAAGTAAGGCTATACCCTTTGGTTTTTTGCAAAAAAAGGTCCTTTTCCAAATTCCCATTTTTTTGGCAAAAAGTAAGGCTATACCCTTTGGTTATTTGCAAAAAGAGGTATTTTCCAAAATCCCTATTTTTGGGCAAAAAGTAAGGCTATACCCTTTGGTTTTTTGCAAAAAAAAGTTCTTTATACCCTTTGGTAATTTGCAAAAAAAAGTTCTTTTCCAAAATCCCTATTTTTGGGCAAAAAGTAAGGCTATACCCTTTGGATTTTTGCAAAAAAAGGGCCTTTTTCAAAATCCCTATTTTTGGGCAAAAAGTAAGGGTATGGCCTTGTCTTATTGGGGAAAATGGCCACTTTTGAAAATCTCTGTTTTGGGCAAAAAGTAGGGTTATAGCCTTTCTTTTTTGGAAGAAAAGGCCCAATTTCTAAAATCCCTATTTTTGTGCAAAAAGTAAGGGTACAGCCTTGCTTTTTTGGGAGAAAATACCCAATTTCGAAGATCCCTATTTTTGGGCAAAAAGTAAAGGTATAGCATTGCTTTTTTGGGAGAAAATGCCCAATATTGAAAATCCCTTTTTTTCGGCAAAAAGTAAGGCTATAGCTAGCTATCACTCCGTTGACATATTGTTTGACATTTATAAACTTGTAGAAACCTCCCCCCCTCCCAATATTAAATTTACCCATGAAATTGAATCGGATGATGGAGTGTCGTTTTTTTATTTCTCGGTGTCCCATTACTCAGGGACGGAACCGCACGCCCATGGAGTCTTCGGAACCTGGACAAGAAGAGAAGCCTGGGGATGAATGTAAAAGCGCGCGAATTTTTGTTTGCTGACGTGATAACGCAAGTTGGTCTGCAATTTGATGTTTGAAAAGGGATCGAGAAAGGTAAGTGAACGACTTTTATTTATTGTATTGCCTTGGAAGAAGCAGATCCTTGATATAAAACAAGATGTCGTCATCACGAAGCACGCGATATCGAGCTTCCTTTTTTACAGACATAATTTCGTTCATTTCTATCGAGTTTTCTTTCCTAACTGTTGGCAGCAAATATTGGGTATATCAACCCCCGATCTCGCGATCTGTTCCTCATAAAGATGCATATATATTTGTTATCGTGTCATTTTACAGCATTACATACACCTTCTGCAGCATTATTAAGCAGCTACCCCATCTTACTACTTTAAATACTGCAGAGTCCAAACAGTATGGTGGCCTACCTAATCCTGCTCAGCATTTAATGCTAGAAGCAGAGAAAAATAATAACATTTTTAGATGAAATAAATTTATATTGTAAATTAGGCCTAATATTCTTAAAATTTCAGAGTTGAATCTTGCAAAGATGGCTTCGGCTTGTGTTGGTAATGATTTCTGGCAAAAACTGATGGATTTGAAAAGAGATTTAGAGGCAATTGAGGACACAAATAAAGTTGTACTGAATAAAGATGGCGGAGAGAAAATATTCAAAACAAATGTTTCTATTAGCAGGTTGGCAAAGCCCTTCTAAATAAAATTTTACTGCAGTATATAAATATTTAGAAAAAGCTTTTGCAAAAGCTTTTCTGTTGTATGTTGCCAATCTTATCTTCCAGATTCGTTCTAATTTTGATTTATTTATACACAATATCCCTTCAGCTACTATTAATAATACAAAAATGTACAGTAGTTCTATTAATTAATATCATAGATACATAAAAACTTCAAGGCTAATTACAGGTGCTGTTCTTTCAGGGAGTCGTATTTTAATTGGCTTTCAACTCATCAAATGTATTTTTAGTTGCTTTTTAAATTGGCACAAGGTAGGAAGCTCCCTGATACTTATTGATCACAAATTCAATATTATATTATTTATTTTTCATTTGCAGCTATACATGCTACTATATCGGTATTAAACAATTGCTTCTTGACAAAATGATAGTTTATCTTCACTTCACTTCAGTTCAAGCAAGGTCCATCAAAGGATTTTTCATGTTTACATTTTGTTCACATAGCATGTTGTTATTTTATTTGGTCTATTGTAGCAAATATTCCTTTTTATTCTTTACAGGAATGATATTTTAATAAAGATAGAAAACTTGGTTGAAGATTTATTGAAAGATCTTTCCGCTGGAAAACCGATGAAATTCGTTCTGAACAAACGAGGCAATGCAAAAAACACCAAGTAAGACTTCCCCTTCTCCTTGTTTTGTTTGTTGCTATAATTTTATCCAATTTCTTAGCCTAGGTTTTCAACCCCGACCAACATCGAGCCCAGAACACTTTATAAACTTCCTTTATCCTTACAAGAGACAACAAATATTGATGCAGAGCAGAATTAGATTGAAGATTATTTGTGAGGTCTTCTCTTTATCATTACTAGATTCAATAAACGAGTTGGCCTACAGATGGAAGAAAATACACAAGTGACAGAAATTTCCATGGAAAATCAAACTTCTTTCAACAAATTCGGTATTCTAAGCTTCAATTCTAATCTTCGGTTTAAATAATAGATTCTTTCCTAAAAGTAAAAGGAAACAGAACTCGAAGTTATTAATTTCCTGAAATTTCAGCATGATTTTCCTTTTGATTTCTATAACAGCAGCAGAGTTCCTCAGGCCCTGCTAACATCAGCAAAATATTGACGTTTTCTTTTTTTAAACAGAACAAGGACGACATTAAATATAAATTAAATTTTTAAATAACTATAATTGTTCATGGTTGGAATTTAGACATTTTCAGCAAAATTTTATTTTTGCGACTTTGCAAATTAATAAAGGAAATACGTTGAAAATTGATTTTGAAATGACGCAATAAATAAATTCATTTACTAAAATAATTCTCTCCTTCTAGCTGTCATGCTTAGAGTATTATCTCTATGTTACAAGTTACTCCAGTCAGACAGCTATACAACCAAACGGTACGTAAAAGAACTTTGCTATGACATACACGATTTTTATAAGAAACTTGGATCAGGCCATACTACTAAAAATTTCTTAATTTGACATGAAAATCTCGGCATTTTAGTACTGAAAGTTTCTTAATTTGACATGAAAGTCTGGAAATTTTTAATACTAAAAGTTTCTTAATTTGTTTGTTATTTTTTGTAAGTTCATGAATTATCATGTAGTTTCTAACACTGCTGCAGATATGTTTCTTGAAATATCAAACATCAGGTGGGAAGAACAAGTGTTCTATTACTTTCAAAACATAAAACAGTTAGTTAATATTACTCAAGGATAAGGGTTCAACGACATATTTATCATAAGATCTTTGAATTTTGCTTTTAAAAGTTTCTTAGCTCTTTCCGAACTTAGTACTAGAGTTTCTTAAATTTTAGGCCATCCTAGTACAAGTTTCTTATAAACCAGTTTCTTATAAATAAAAAAACATGCACTGGACGACCAAAATAATTTCGTAGTTTCGAAAATAGCCAAATTATGTTGTGATAAAATAACTGTTTTATCCCCTGAAAGTAGTACTGTGAAAAATTACTTGTGACAAGGTTTATTTTCTTCTAGAGATATGTATTACGCAGACAAGAATTTCTTCGGCACGCAACATGTTGTAGACGAAGCGTTCAATGATATTGCATGTATGCTGCAAGTGCCACGAAATTCTCTTCATGTGGTGAGAGATTTTCATTTCTGAATCAATTATTTCTGCCTTTCTAATTTGCAAATTTCGAAACACGTTAAACTTCAAAGGATAGACGTCCATATGTAGATCTCCAAAATAGTCATATTTCTTTGCAATGGCTTTCTCCCTTGTTTCTGTTCAGCCACAACGTTACATCCAACAAAATCGGCTATGGTTACTATCTCGAAATTATTAAAATGCTTTTCAAGAGTAGCTTCAGAATCGGATTAGATGATAATTAAAGAACGCCGGTCAACCAGCATCCTTTGCGGTCACGCTTTGCAGAGAATGTTGTCATATTAAAATGGCCGCCGCAGTCGAAAGGCAACAAGCGAAGCGCGCAAAGGATGCTGGTTGATTGGCGTTCTTTAATAGACAATAATAATAACGCTAAAGATGGCGGCTCCAAAGACTGTTGTGTTTCGTTGCAAAGCATGCTGGTAAAAGCTCCCCGACGACCACCTAACGACATACAAATTTTTGTCTGCCGTTTCGACTAGCTAGCTCTGGTAAAGTTCGGAACAAGGAATCAATGTAAACAAATAGGACAATTTTGTAATTCGAACGCGAATCTCTAATTAAAACTTCAATTCGAATCAAAACTTTACTTTTTCTGCTTTGAAAAGGTTTCCTTTCGAACCATATTGCATTCGAATTCAAGGTTGATTCGAATTCAAGCTAGCTAGTCGAAACGGTAGACCAAAATTTTTAGTGTGTCGTTAGGTGGTCGTCAGGGAGCTTTTTCCAGCATGCTTTGCACGGCCGTCTTTAGCTTTATTGTCTATTCTGGCTCAACATCAGACTGTAACAAGAAGGACATGTTTTAGTTTCACAACACTCTTGAAACTGATAGTCAAATTCTTCTTTCTCAACAGCTCGCATCTCCAAAAGGTATCTAAATTGCCTTACTTATATTTTCTGCTCAAATTTATCTCTTGACACTACATAGACGCATATTTACTGCTATAGATAGCTAGACTATTTCATAGGAGAAATTTGAGCTCTAAATATGCATCTTTCTATTGTTATGTAACAAACCTTTATCTAAGGGATGCGAAAACGTGAAACACAATAACGTTGCCTGAAATTTCTACAGGTATGGTAGTTGGCAATCTCGTATTCAAAGACGAAGAAGGGAATTACATTGATTGCAGTCAAAGCAAGATGGCAAGTACATACAGTTTCAAGAATGACAATCGTCTAGAATCTAGATTTTATAAAATGTCGTGACAGTAAAGCAATAAGAGAATCAACGGATATAAAAGCTTCGCGCGGAAGGGGTCTGGGTATTCTATTATTAGCCTATTGTATTTGAGGATTTCTCCATGTATGTGGATATTGTTTAGCCAGAGGAACAATAGCGTGCGTAGGAGTTTTCTTTGTCCTATTTATAGATGACCTCCACTTAGCTCCGTTGATTCACTTTAAACTTCTAGACCCTATCAGAGAATAGTTTGCTCTTACTGAAAACATGGTAAACCCTTAACTTAAATCTATACATTCGAGATTTTTGCTTATAGAACTTCTCATTCGTCCGTTGTTTAAAGGGGCCTTTGCAACCGGAATGCTTTGCACGTGCCATCTCTTTGTCGTCGGCCATTTTAGTAGACCATTATAATGGCGGCAACAAAGAGATCACAAAAGGATGTATTCACAAAGCATGCCGGTTGCAAAGGCCCCTTTAATTACTCGGTTGACGATAACATTGTGCAGAAATTGGGAAAACAGGTTTTCATTCGGTAAAAATCTCCAAATATGGTTTCTTATTTTGTTTGTAGGGTGTTATGGTTCCCTCTCATATCGACGCAATTCATGGTATCCTTTCACATATAGTTCGAAGGAGAACTACACGTTTTTTTAAGAAACTTGGATCAGGCCAGCAGGCCACCAGGGCCGTAATAGGAAGCCGCTGCAGATTGGGGGGCAGAGAACAATACATCTAATTTATACTTGTGACGTAGCACCATTGAGGGGGCATCCCCTGCCATCCCCTTCATACGGGCCTGCAGGCCATAGTACTAAAATTTTCTTAATTTAGCATGACAATTTCGGCATTTTAGTAATAAAAGTTTCTTAATCTGTTTCTTATTTTTAAATGCATGAATTATCATGTAGTTTCCAACACTGCTGCATATACGTAGAGCAAGAATATTGTAACCAATTTGATGGGCAATGACACGTTTGAGATAGAACAAGAATATTTTCAGCAATTTGATAGGCAACATTTGTGTTCTATTTCAACCGTGTCATTGCCTATCAAATTGGCAGAGCTATAGGAAGCATTTTAAAATTGGGGGAGGGGCACGACACTTCAATGGCACTTTTTTATTTTAGTTTCAAGGGGCACTTCCTGAAGCAAAAAGGGCATTTTTTCGCTTATTGAAAAATCTTGGTGGGGGCACGTGCCCCCAGTGCCCCTAGTTCCTACGTCTCTGTTATTGCCACAAAACGTAATTCATCTTGTTTAAGGAGTACTTAACTCATGACAGATTTCTATTCAAAAGCGAGATTTGTATTGCTAGTGGAAAAGGAAGCCTCGTTCCAGAAACTCAATGATGATAAAATTATTACCAAGCTTGGTCCATGCATCATGATTACGGTATGCTTTAGATTAATATCATTAGGGGCTGCTATATAGTTTTGGAGAATTGTGTTTGATATGTATTTTAAATAAAACATTATTTATCAACACATAAATCAAGATTTCTAGTACCTGGAAAATCTGTAGACGCACACAGAAAACTTCCATATATACCTACCATGCAATATGTGCATTAATTTGAAATTAACCAATCGAAATGCCCACTTAGACTTAAGTTTTAAACATCTTAATCCTGAGTTCACCTTTTAAAGTAAAAAAAGTCTTGCTACTGTTCTATTTTCAGGCAAAAGGTTTCCCTGATGTGAACACTAGAATTTTCTTGAAGAAGATCTGGGAAAACTTGAAAATTCCTATTCTTGCCCTCATGGATGCCGACCCACACGGTATATTCTTTTCAATCTTGTTTCTAAATCTATTTTGCAATTCTCCTATATTTTACGGAATCGGGTTTGTACCCTGGGTGCCAGACCCCCAGACCCACTCAGAAAGAAAGACCATCTCTTGGGTTTTGGGTCTGGCACCCAGGGTAAAACTTGATAAAAGTTTTTGATAGGCAATATCACACAGACTTGTCATCTTTCTTTCAAAATGAAGAGTTATTTTGGGCATAAATCCTTGTACTTCACAGAGGAACAAACCAAACATTCATATCTTTTACGATTGCTCGGATATACGTGGATTTTTAAGGGTCACTTTTTGGTGGCTTGGATGAAGCCACCAAACAAACTGCAAAATACAATGGACACGTGCCTGAAACAATAGTGTTCATAGATTTGTTTACAGTTTGGTAACGAAACCCTTTAAGTCGGAAGAAGGTACAGGACATGTCACTAAAGTTGGAACACGGAACTAAGAAGTACGAACTCGTTGGATGACACCAACAAGAACAGTGTGGGGCATATTTTTGTTAAAGTTTCCTATTTTTCCAGGCATTGAGATCATGTGCGTTTACAGATATGGCTCTAAGGTAGTAACACATTTTGTCAGTACTATTTATCCGAAAGTTGTAGTCATTTCGATCCTTGATTCATCATTCATATTCTATGCATGATAACCTTCTTCGTACCTAAAACATCTGAAAAAATTAACAGGAATCATTCCAAGGCCATTTCTTAGCAGACTTTCTTCCTCATGAATGTAAACTTTTATTTGAAATATTTGAAATATTTATCCTTGATTCATCATTTATATTCTATGCATGATAACCTTCTTCGTACCTAAAGCATCTGAAAAGTTGAACAGGAATCATTCCAAGGTCATTTCTTAGCAGACTTTCTTCCTCATGAATGTAAACTTTTATTTGAAATATTTGAAATATTTATCCTTGATTCATCATTTATATTCTATGCATGATAACCTTCTTCGTACCTAAAGCATCTGAAAAGTTGAACAGGAATCATTCCAAGGCCATTTCTTAGCAGACTTTCTTCCTCATGAATGTAAACTTTTATTTGAAATATTTGAAATATTTATCCTTGATTCATCATTTATATTCTATGCATGATAACCTTCTTCGTACCTAAAGCATCTGAAAAGTTGAACAGGAATCATTCCAAGGCCATTTCTTAGCAGACTTTCTTCCTCATGAATGTAAACTTTTATTTGAAATATTTGAAATATTTATCCTTGATTCATCATTTATATTCTATGCATGATAACCTTCTTCGTACCTAAAGCATCTGAAAAGTTGAACAGGAATCATTCCAAGGCCATTTCTTAGCAGACTTTCTTCCTCATGAATGTAAACTTTTATTTGAAATATTTGAAATATTTATCCTTGATTCATCATTTATATTCTATGCATGATAACCTTCTTCGTACCTAAAGCATCTGAAAAGTTGAACAGGAATCATTCCAAGGCCATTTCTTAGCAGACTTTCTTCCTCATGAATGTAAACTTTTATTTGAAATATTTGAAATATTTATCCTTGATTCATCATTTATATTCTATGCATGATAACCTTCTTCGTACCTAAAGCATCTGAAAAGTTGAACAGGAATCATTCCAAGGCCATTTCTTAGCAGACTTTCTTCCTCATGAATGTAAACTTTTATTTGAAATATTTGAAATATTTATCCTTGATTCATCATTTATATTCTTTGCATTGCATGATAATCTTCTTCGTGCCTAAAGCATCTGAAAAAATTAACAGGAATCATACCAAGGCCATTTCTTAGCAGACTTTCTTCCTCATGAAACTACGTTTTTATTTGCACAGTTTTAATAGCGGACCTTGACGATTTCTTTTCTTTTAGTCAATGACATTCGATGCAGAAAATTTAACATGCCCTGCAATTCGATGGATTGGAGTTCATCCAAGTGATATTTCAAAGTGAGTCGCTTTTCACAAAGTTCTCTTTTAGATGTATGGTAAGGGAGCTTTTGCCATTCCTTGGCGGGCGACAGCTAATTGATGCATACCAAAAAACATTAAGCCTACTTTACACTACAATATATACAATATTACAAAAATAAAATAAAAATATATCAAGACTAACAAATAGGCAATCTATATCCGTAGTTAACATTTCAGTGCACTTCTGCTGACAGTAAATCGATAGTCAAACTTACTGAATAATGCTCTCTTTCGCCCTCTTTACAATTTAACTTTGCATTTTCAGAATGGGTATTCCTGCAGAAGTAAGAATCGCCATTACCGATACTGATGTAAAGAAGATGAGCGATTTACTGAAAAGGCCATACATCAAGGGAAACATGGAGATCACTGAACAGGTCTGTGGTATTCTGGATATTTGAGCCTCCACCCCTTATAAAGTTAGGAGTCATACTGAACTCAAGGATTGCTCAAAATTAGAACGATCTGATCAAAGCCCCGTATTTTGGTCTACCCGTAAGCTAGCCCTTTATGAAGTTCTTCGAAAGTGCCATATATTAATCTTGAAGTTTTCCTTTTCTTTATTCACGAAAGCCCTAATTTTCCTTCAAATATGTCAGTAAGAACTGCTTCTTAACTATCTACTATGCTGTTGTCCAAAGCGAAAGGGTAAGACAAGATTTGCATTAGAATAATAATATACAATTTATGGACTAATGTGCCTCTCTTACAGTAACGATAACAGTGTACCTATATTTTACATCACTGTTATTCTTACAACCTGAGTAAGATTTTAAACCAACGAATGACAATTCACAACTTTTTCGAGAGCTAAGGAAAATGTGCCCCTCTTGCAGTAACGATAACGGTGTACCTATATTTTATACCACCGTTATTCTTACAACGTGAGTAAGATTTTAAGCCAACGAATAAAAATTCACAACTTTCTCGAGATCAAAGGAAGATGTGCCTCTCCTGCAGTAACGATAATGGTGTACCTATAATTTGGTACCACCGTTATTCTTACAACGTGAGTAAGATTTTAAGCCAACGAATAAAAATTCACAACTTTCTCGAGATCAAAGGAAGATGTGCCTCTCCTGCAGTAACGATAACGGTGTACCTATATTTTGGTACCACCGTTATTCTTACAACGTGAGTAAGATTTTAAGCCAACGAATAAAAATTCACAACTTTCTCGAGATCAAAGGAAGATGTGCCTCTCTTGCAGTAACGATAACGGTGTACCTTTATCTGGCTATGAGTAAGTCAGTTTAATGTCTAATAATTTTACAAGATTTGTTAATCTGATAGATTATACTTCTTCTCTGCTAGAGCATATTATTTGCTCAGATTTTCTTTTTAGGCTTGGCGATCATTACTGTCATGCTCCACCCTTCGAGGCTTCTTCCAATAATTACTCTGTGTTGTTTCAGATTGAAATGATGTTATCTCAAGGCTACAAGGCAGAGATAGAAGGTCTCGATGCTGTGTCAGCAAATTTTGCCACTGATGTCTATCTTCCATACAAGATCAGGAGTGGAGACTGGATTTAAACATCAAGACACTTTGTATAATTTAGATATAATTATATTCTGATAGATGCTAGATGAATAAAATGCTGTATAAAACCCCGCATTTATGAAACAAGAGTATGACTTTCGTTGATTGAAAAATAGAAAGAAAATCATCAAATAATCCTGACATTTTGATTGAAAAAATATTTGCTGGGGGTTGCTGGCTAAGCTTAGAAAGTGAATGTACAAGGTTGTTGCCGTATGCTGTAATTAAAATATTAAAGTCAAGCCAATAAAACTTTGAATTATATACGAAAAATCTTGAGAACTGAATTTGACATTGCTCGGGTTCTAAGTGAGGAATACAAAAGTGGTGCGGTAGAAAGTTAGATGAATGCATCTACTATCCATAACGCTTTAACATCTGTTTAGCGAAGTTTAGCGACTTTTAGTGGTTTGGGTGGTTTGTGACTTTTAGATTTGCATATTGTCGTAGGAACGCTTTGTTTTCTCCCACAAATGGCTTTGTTAAAAAGTCAAATTGTGACAAAGGCAACAGATGCTATAATTATTTGGCGGAAGAAGTTTTGCCTGAAAGAAGGAAAGTTTTTCTGCGTGCGAGCAGCTACGAAAGGGAGAAAAGTAAACAAGTTCTTGCCACGAATTCAGGCAAAAGAGCAACGACAACAACACAAGTAAGAACGATCAGTGTAATCAGTAGAGAAAGTGAAACAAGGAAAAAGATGTCGCACATCGAAGCAATTCCATTTGAACCAAGCGAGGCAAAGCAACTACGAGAACATTACAGAACTCACAGAGAAGAGGGCAAGTCATATATTAGAACGAAGCCTGGGAATCAAGTTCTACCAGCAGACTATGCAAAGTTCAAAGAACAACTTTACAATTTTAAATTTAGGCCCGATGATATTTTTGTCATTTCATGGCCTAAGACAGGAACAACATGGACGCAAGAGTTGGTGTGGTGTCTTGTGAATGATTGTGATTTTGACAAAGCAAAGAGTGTACCATTGGCAGAACGATCCCCTTTCCTCGAATACACAATACACCAAGAGTTCATGCCACCCCATTTACGCCCACAAGGGGCTGGGGACCTCATCTCAGAAATTGACAAAGTGGACTCCCCACGTATCATAAAGTCTCACTTGAAATTTTGCTTGCTTCCTGAAGGGCTCCTTGATAAATGTAAAGTTGTCTTTTGCATGAGGAATCCAAAGGATACTGTTGTTTCATTCTATCATCATGCGCAAACATTAAAAACACATGGCTTTGAAGCTGATTTTGCAACTTGGTTTGATTACTTCATGAAAGATCAAGTACTTTATAGTTCCTACTGGGATTATGTTCTGGAAGCATGGGAAAAGAGACACCATCCAAACATTTGCCTGATATCTTTTGAAGACATGAAGAAAGACCACACCAGTAGTATCCAAAAAATTGCCAAGTTTTTAGGCAAAGATTTGAGTGATGAAAATGTTGAGAAATTATTAGAGCATTTGAGCTTTGGTAAGATGAAAGAGAACAAAAACTTGGGTCCTGAGAGTCACAAGAAAGGGACTAAAGGGGGACATCTCAGGAAGGGGGCAGTTGGAGACTGGAAGAATTATTTGACGGAGGACATGAACAAGAGAATGGAAGAATTTGTGACGCAAAAATTTGCAGGAACTGGTCTGGAATTCACCTTTGAATTGTGACTGTAATCACGAAGAAATGAACAAAGCAGAATGTTTCTGATAAAATACAGTAGATGATTTAGATTAAAGAGTTAAATAATTATCTTGTTATTGGATTCAAGCGGAATTTATAGACTGATTAAGAACAATATGAAATAAACCATTTTGTTTGGTACCATGAATTCATGTGTTCTGTATCTTGATGAGTTAAAAATTGCATATATTTGTATTTAAAGTAATTAGTGTTTATGATAAATTTAGTGATGGAAATCAAATCTTATGAACTCCGACCTGCAACATCTCAAAGGCAACACAACCAAATTTTGATAAATCTTGATGAATTTTTACATGGATTGCTATGAAATCACCTTTCATAGTTTGCTTTCATACTGTGAACAACATCTTACGAAAAATTATCAGTATCTTTTATCATTTTTCAAAGCTTTTTGAAAGGATAATTTCCTCTATGATTTCCACCATGGTCCATGACTATGTTTCCACAGATTTGTTATCAAGATATAAAAACTTACCCAAATAGAATTAAGCAAAGTATCTGAAGTTCCTTTCAATCCATCATTAATTCAAACGGAAGATGCATTAACCCATTAACCATGATCAGTATCAGTGACATCAGTGGCTGTAACTGCGAAGGTGCTTAAAGCCTCGATTTCGTTTAGCAGCCGCTGACCAAAGTAGCTGCTTTCTCGCTTTCAATTCCTGGCCGTTTTCGGACTAATAAAGTAAAGCAAGCAGAATATCCTCACCAGAAAATATTAAATTCTTCCTAAATAAAGGTATGTATTGTCCAAGAATTACAGTTAAGAGATAATTTGATGGTTACTAAGTTCAATTTTAATATAATTCTAGCACTATTGTCATTATTAATCTTGGAAATATCGTGCAAGAGTGGGGGCAACTAGAATCGGCCTAAACTAAAGAAGATAAGTCTCCGTCCCAGAACGTAAAATTTGCACTCAAGTTGCGCGGGGAGCTCAGCCCTGTTTTCTGTGCTCCCGTTATGAAGCGCTGGGGGATATTTCTATGTTGTATTTACAACTAAATATTCCATTTGTAACCCATTCATGCGTGCATGCACTTGTGCACGCAGACAGTTATTATTGAAGAAAAACTTCTTTGATGAAAAAATTATAATAAAATGGGCCTAAATGTGTCCATACGTTATAGACTTCCCGTGCCCTCATGAATATCTCAAAGCAAATTTTTTTAAAGCTTTTCATTGTTTAGACATTACTCAAGTGCCTTCCAAGTAATATGATACAGGAAGCAAGTGAAAATGGGAAAATAAAGGGGAAAGATGCCAAGGATTTCCTTTATTAAAATAAAGTGGTTTCTTAATATTTCCAGTACTAGAGTTTCTTGATTTTTTAGCGATCTGATGAGAGTTGAGTTTCTTACAAGCGTTTTCTTATAAAAAAATACTTTTAATTTTTCTGGTGATTGATATCTTTTCAGATGGCACCAGTTCTAAGGGGTCTACTTCAACAACAACTGTACAAAGATCTTGCTGTCGGCATTGGCCTTGGAATGCTAGCTGGATTTGCCTGGAAATTTGGATATGCTGACCCAAAGAGAAATCAGTATGCTGAATTTTATAAGAATTATGATGCTGAAAAAGTAGCAAAGGAAATGGAAGCAGATCTTGCAGCACTCCAAAAGGAATAAATCTGTACTAGGTACAGTCTATCCACAAAATATTACACTCTGTTTATCAATGGTCTGCAGGGGTAAAGTGTATAGCTTAGTGTAAGGCAAAAGCATGGTGTAGAGAACTGTTTAAACTACTCTCTTTGGCATTGTGAATGTTAATTTAACAGTTTACAATCTACCATTTGCTGGCCATCAACACTACCAACTTTACCCCTGCAGACCCTATAAAAACCTTGTTTGTAGGAATCTTGAGGCTGTATGTAATTAGACTCACTAGTCTTAAAATGGAGAACCCATCATGCCGTTGAGACAAAAGGAACAAATGACATTTTCCATCAATCAGTAACCTGATCGCATTGTTTGGCTGATAAAAAGGGGAGGGAAACTCTAAATTTTCCTTAGCAGAGAGGAGAAAAGAAATACCAAGACATGTTAACCTCATTTTTCATTGACAATGAAAGCCAATTAAAAAAAATGGGTGCAGAAAATTAATTTTATGAATATGACAGTTAGGAGATGTAACTAGAATGGCATTTCATTTAATATACGGTTGTTCCGAATAATGGTTAGCGTTAAATAACATGTACTATGTTCATGCTAAGTAACCTTGTCCCACTTTAGGCCCTTCATCACAGTTTGTACTTTTCTTTTTTGCAGATTGGCAAAAGCTAGAGTTCTTAGTTCATTTCAAATTGGAGGATTCTTGACACGTGTGTAGAGACATTTCTGAAAGCTTTAATGCATTCATGCTTAATCAAAGAAACTTTGTAAATTTGCAGTTTTATTTCTCAATAATTTAAAAAAAGCATTTGATTTGTTCTCTGTCCTCATTCTGTTATTTCAGTATTATTTCATCTCATAAAATTTAGTTTTTGGATGACAGGTTAGAAAACTGGAAAATGGAGGTGTTAAGTGTCTATTGGGTTTTTGTGTTAAAATATGATAAAATAAAATAAGTAATGCGAAGAGTTAAATAATCCTCAAAGAGAATAAGACAGTTTTTTTTGTCTATCGCAAGTGACAAGTTACAAAAGTCAGCCTTGTGAAAATGGGATGTAAAACCAGTTGATGAACTTTACTGTTTATTTGATTCTGGGTATCCCCAAAATATTCCCACGTTTTATCACGTCTTGCTGAAAAGTGAAAAAACAAAGGGAATTGTGAAATATTGACATTTCCATTTCTCAAAGCAATGGTGTCAAGACACTCACACTCCGATTAAATATTTATTTACATTGTTTTGATTGTTGTTCTCTTCTTTGTTTTGTCTCTCCTTGGCTTGGTTTTTGGGCAACATTTCAACCTACCTTGGCCAAACCGTTTTTTCGATTCTAACTACCTTGTATTCCTGTGGCTAAACAACAATGACCTTTTTGGACTCGCCCTGTAGAGTCGATCAAACGTGAAAGATCTTTTTCAGGAATGAGCGAAATTTAGGATTTTTCGTGCCCAAAGTGACTCGCCCTAACTTTGGTTGTTGTTTTTTCACTGTGAATAAATTTTTAATATGGTTACTAAATAAAGCATCGAAAGGATTCTTTTATATTTATTTAAGTATGCAAACAAAAATTATGCAAAGAAATAGTTGATCTTTTTCTGAATCTATTGAAATATGATAAGTTAACATATGGTTTAATTTGTGAAATAGTTTGACAAACAGTCTGACATATAATTTATTTACGATGTTTACTAACATGTACACAAGACAAATAATTTTTATTAGACTTGTGAAAACTTATCATTTATTTAAAATTCTAAGATTTCTGATTCAAATTCAACAGGGGGTCGTTGATTTCTAAATAAAACTTTAGTTTGCGGCCAAACTCCCTGATTAAATAACACGTTCTCAGAAACTAGGTATTTGACCAAGCACTAGAATTTCTTAAAATTCTTCTTAAGTAAGTCCTCACAGTTTAATAACGGTTTCTTAGGTGTTTCTTCAAATTCTCGTCGTTTATATCGGAGGGGAGGTGGTTCTCTTCTCCCGTGCCTTTGTGAGCATTTCATGGCAAAATTTATGAACCCGCCTGTCTTGACATTACTCAAGTAATACCGGGTGAGTCAGAAAAAACAATCCCCGTTTGAGAGGCCACTGCTCCTTGGCTATCGAGGCAATGCTATTGGTAAATATATTGTTTAATAGTGGACATGCTCAAATAAATTAAAAATGTTACCTGACTGAAATCGGCCACTCCGTTCTGAAATTGTGAAGGATTTTTTCAAGAAAGCCCCTTCAAAAAACCTGCAAAAAGGGCATAAAATCACGACCAAATTTCCGTCATATTTCTTCCTTAGGGAGCTGTCATAAAGTATGGCTGGGAGGGGGGTGGAGGGGAAATGAAAAAATGAGTCAAAAATTTAAAACCCCCAAAAGTTTCCCAGAGAAAATTTCATACCCCATCAAGAATGTTCTAAAATGTTCCATACCCCATCCATGAAGTAAAGCCAACATACTTTGAACTGTTTGTGAACATGCTTTTACTACTGTACTGTACGGTAAAGATTTTGGCCCCAGATAGGACCATCGATGAAGAGAAAGCAAGGAAAAACATCAAAGAGCTGGGATTCTTAAAAGTGGCTAATGACATCAAGAATTCACATCAACTGCTTCCTGGAGAAAGAAATGGAAAAAACAAAAGAAGAAAATTTGCAGAAAAAGGAAATAAAAAAAAGAAAAGTAGAAGATGAAAAAAAACAGATGTCATTGTTTGTTGCATTTAACAAAAAGAAGGACAGAGCAGACTGTTGATAACACTTGCAGTTTATTTTATTTTTATTTCATACTTCAGAAAGGTTTCATACCCCAACTATTTTGGTGCTCAAAATTTTCATACCCCATCAAAAAACCCCTTAAAATTTTGGTACCCCGGTGCCTTTCCCTCCGCCCCCCTCCCAGCCATACTTTATGACAGCTCCCT
>REGM01000026.1:592867-642094 GCA_004194415.1 Aurelia aurita | reverse complement strand
CAGTCTGGAGAAAGAAATGGAAAAAACAAAAGAAGAAAATTTGCAGAAAAAGGAAATAAAAAAAAGAAAAGTAGAAGATGAAAAAAAACAGATGTCATTGTTTGTTGCATTTAACAAAAAGAAGGACAGAGCAGACTGTTGATAACACTTGCAGTTTATTTTATTTTTATTTCATACTTCAGAAAGGTTTCATACCCCAACTATTTTGGTGCTCAAAATTTTCATACCCCATCAAAAAACCCCTTAAAATTTTGGTACCCCGGTGCCTTTCCCTCCGCCCCCCTCCCAGCCATACTTTATGACAGCTCCCTTAGTAGCAGTGACTTACTTGTACATGCTTTAGCACATTTTATCTCTTTGAGAGAATGAAAGTCTGAATACAATAGGGAAAACCTGTAGAAATATAAAGCAAACTTCGGACAAATTTGTTCTACAGTACTTGCTCTTTAACTCCACTCATTAAATGCCTCTAAAGTTCAGCGGTTTTCCAAACGAAAAATCAGCCGTGCCGCAGAATCGTATAAGGTCGTTATAATTGACGCGCGGCGATGAAAAAGTAGTTGCACATAACACTGCAACGCAAATTTAATAAAAGAGCAAATGAGATTTTCAAAGTGATGTAAAGCCAAGCTTTTGGGTATTATGAATGATCATCAATTCTCCTCTAACACGATCTGAAGCTTTAGGATTTGTATGCTAAGGAAAAGCAGTAATTCTTTTGTTGGCGATACCGCCCGCCCGCCGTTCGTTTGTTTCATCCATTTTAATCACAATTTCCTTGATTCTGTATAATCAAAGATTTATGTTCGAAATCACGTTTGTCATTGTCAAAAAGTCAGTTAGCAGAATGTTCGATTGATCAAGCTTGTAGGGGGCTTCTTTTAGCCTGGTATAGCTTCATTCTGCCAGGGGGTATCAATGCTTAGCTGAAGTTAGACTCAGAGAGCCCCTTGTTTCCATGTGCTCTTTATCTTGAATGATATTGCTTCGGTCAACAGAAACTGATAATATTACTCTGAAAAACTTGACCCTATTTAGGCCCTCGCCACAAGAACTTGTGGCAGCCACTGATCTCAAAAGTGGTGGCAGCAATCAACTCGCAATGTTCAGCGAATTCTATTGTGATTCAAGCTTCAATCGACAGTGTAAATTTATACTGCTTACCGATGCTAAGTTTTCGTCATTAACTCGTTAGTCCCGAATAGGATTTTTGCCAGGTGATAGCTGAGAATGGGCCTAAGGCAGGGTCGTCTCCCTGTTGAGCAAGGTTTACCACAAGGATACAAGGGTCTTCGGTAATCAATCTAGTTGTTAACTTATGACGAAGAAAAAGGTGTTCAAATTTAAGTTAGATGGTAAGTAATAAGACTAGAAACCTTTCACAGTCCCTGCTAGCTTCAGTTTGCCACAAAACCTGATCAAAGTTGGCCCACTCAGCAAAACAACATGTGAAAATAATTTGCTCTTCATTTTAGGTTGGTCCAATTGTAAGGCGCTCCTGAATATATGTACTTATAAAAAGGTGCACCATATAAAAACAATGACTTTACTTTACTCTAGTTTGCCCGACATCGGACTAGGCCGGTAAATATGGATGAATAAATTGTATGACGCAAGCCTTCCTGTACGTATCCTCTACTGCAAAGGCCTGCACATAGGCCAGAGCTGGATGCTTCCGGGTAATCTGTGCCGCCTCTTGGTCGACGAGGTTGCCCTGTGTCAGACATACCGGATCCGATATCGGGGTAGGCCAGTAAACATTGCTGAACGACTTGGATGACACAAGCCTACCCGTAGCCTCTCCTGCAATAGCATTTGCATGCGCATAGGCCACTCCTGCAAGAGCTAGACCCTTCAGGGAAATCTGTGCATCCTCCTTGTCATGGCAGAGTGTCCCGTGTCAATACTATTGCCTCATGTCCGACATTCTGAATGCAAGATCGGGCTAGGCCACTTATGAAAATGGCTTCGCACAAAATGGCACGGAAGAAGTTGGCCTTCAATGTGCTCCAGTTCAGTTCCTTATTAGGTTTGAATTTTCAACTGTATGGGCTCATAATGACATACAAGATGTTTGAACTTAAAAATAACAAGGTATTAGCATCTTATCTATGATCATGGCAAAGTAAACTGCGAAGAAAATAGAAACATGTCCTAGCTCGTCAACTGCGACGAAAAGCGGCCTTCCCGTAGCCCCAAGTAGCCCTCAAGAGATTGGACGCTTTAGGGTAATCTGTGCAGCCTCTTCGGCGTGGTCGACATCGGACGAGGCCGGTAAATCTGGGTGACCAAACCCCCTGGCCAGACGATGTTCCAAAGAAAATCTTCGTTGGAAAATAAAACTACTAAATTATCATAAGAAAAGAATGATCATCTCTTAATAATAGGACAACAATAAACTAAATAAAAGGAAAACACAGGACATCACAAAATAGGCAAGGCTACTAACCGGCCGTAGAGGTTTCTTTTGCTTTCCATGGATTTTGATTTTGAAATAATGTTGATTTTATGAGTGCAAAGTTATCAAATTTCAGGGCGGATAAAGAAACAAGGAAGTTATTGGGCAGCGGTTTTGTGTCTCAATTTATCTTGCTATGTATCCGTACAATCGAGCATTAAACCGCAGTATTCGTCGAAACAAACACAGCTTCAAAATGGAAGATTCCACAAAAAGCCAGCATAAAAAAGAAGGATCGATTCCTGATGAATCTGAAATATTATGGGACCCTGCGGAATACAAATTAACGCACGTTTTAGATAATTTCAAACTGCCGCAAATCGTGAGAGTGGTCGAAGGTTTTATGTTTACGGAAGACGATAGCCTAGCCAGTGGGACAGTCTTGACTATTCATGGAGAGCAGAGGATTGAGCAGATTTTAGCTGTCGATCGTAATGGAAGTGGAAATGAAACTTATATACCTCTGAGCTGCCCGTATAAGGCAAAAGTTACCGTGCCTGATCGAGAGAAGATATACCGTACTGTGAAAGATTTGTGCAACGCGACGCCTCTGCCTAAATGTGTTATTGTCCATGAAAAGATTTCGATTTCTGGAGTGAAAATACCGTCAGGTCGCTGGTTGCTTGTTAAATCTATCAGCAAAAATCGAAACGACGAGGCGGCTGGAATTTCCGTCGAATTAATGGATGATAAAGTCAGAAATATTGTTTTACCGCTCAAAACAGTTGGTAATTTTTCTCCTTGCCCGTTGCCCGCTGACCATGGAAGATCATATTTCATTCGAGACCTTGCGTCGCGGTCATTCCCCTTGTGGATAAGATTTCTGGCTACTGAAGAAATAAACGCCCCGTTTGGTCCGCAGATGAGCGTAATTAAACTACTCAAACTGCAAACGGCAAACGCTGTTTATGCCACAAGTGTTGTAAGTGGTATGAAATTTGCAATCTCATTCTCACGTGATCTGCCAGTTACTATAGAAGTTGCGCGCGGCATGTTAGATCAATCCGCTACATACGCGCGGAGGGTTAAAGTAGCCGCGGAGCAAGTTGATATTGATGTACTCAGTCATCTTACAGAGACAAATCCATACTCAAGCATGTACCAAAGTGCGGTTTATGCGGATGTCCGTGCACGGAGACAAACCATGATACAGAAGGACTTGCTCAAGTGTCGATCCGAATGCTCGTCTGAAAGTATTCCGTCTGACTTGTCGTATAACGAAGATTCCCGCTCACAAAATGAACCGCGTTACATCTCTATGGCGGCCAACGGATCCGTAAGTACATATCATACGGCATACACTTTATCGAATTCGTCTGTATCATCTGTAGAGAGTGGAGAGCAGCATCAGCCGCACGAAAAAAATCCGCACGAAAAAAACCCGCACGACAAAAACCCATATTGCTTACCGTTTGACAGCCCATATGATCAGCCCCGTCCTATATACGAGATTATGAAGGAGTTTGGGTCTGGCAGACAACAAAATACTGACTATGAAAATACTGAAGCTGGATTGACAAAGTTTGATGAAGACAATGGTTATGTTGAAATAGCAGAAAATATGGATAGTCCATTCCCCCGTGTAAAACAGAGGGGTACAAGAGACAAGGCCATTTCTTCAAGTCCCGTGCAACCCTACATGATATCCGAACCGAGCAAACGTCAAACTACGCCAACGGGAGAGCGAGGCAGGCCGCTAGCAGGCCAACATATCTATCTAAATACGGTCCTAACACCTCCCCAAACAAGTCGAAACAAAGCAAACCCAACACCATTTCCAAGGAAAGCAAGGTCAACATCAACAATTGGATCAACAAGCCCGGTTTTGCATCGAATACAAATATCACGAAGTTCTTCGGAAGACAGTACATCTGTTGGATCGGCGTCGCATACGACTTTAGCAGATAGCAGTACATCTGAGGCAGTCAGAAGCCACATCCCTGAGTCATTGGATCACCGACTCAATGAACAAGACAGTACACCTAAAGGTAGTTGCAAATCAGAAGTCGTATCAGTCGAGTCTGATGATGGATTGACAAAATCCGATGACGGCTCCGACAAATCGGGTAACACTGTCGATGTTAAGTCAGACAATGACTCAATTTTGTCAGATTACAAATCCGTCAAATCGGATTGTTCTACCTCCAGTGTTGATAGCTTGTCTGGACAAAGAGAGATGAAGGGAAATGATATTGGGGAGATGGAGCAAGAGCAAAAACAGCGCCCTAAGAAACAGCCAAGGAAGAAAGGTCCCCCAAAGCCATTGGCAAGAGGTTCATCACTGAAAAATATAGAAGTTGTAAGTAATTATTAATTAATCAATGATATCAAATTTGATTAGGGAGTTAAGGAGGGGGCGAGTGCTAGAATTACTTGGCGGGAAGTTGCTCCTTTGAACAGTTTGGAAGTCACACTAAAAATCCGAAAGTCAATAGATCCGGCTCTGTCCACTCCTTCGTTCTCATACGAAAATATAATGTGACGAGCGTATACAAATGTCGTAGAAATGTATTTTGAGGCCGCGTTGTCGATATTCAGTTCTTTCAGCATTTTTAAGAATTCATCTGAAAGTAAAAAAGTGACCACTTCGAAAACAGCACTTTCATTGTTCTCCAAAAATGTCAAAATCAAGTAAATATTGCAAGAAACGGTTCTAGCGTTTTATTTGAATGTTTTATGCACTTTGCAATGGGTTAATGGAATTGTGTTATCAGTAGACAATACAATTAACCCTTTATAAACTTTAACAAATTCTAATACAGCTCTAGAACTCTTTCTTATAGTATTTACTTGATTTTGGCATTTTTGGAGAACAAAGGAAGTGCTGTTTTTGAAGTTTTCACTTTTTTGACTTTCTTGAGCCATAAATCAGCAACCACTTGTCCGATTGGCTAGAACAAGGTCTCAAAATCTAAGTTGAAGTATATCCAATGCAGCTGTATGAAAAACGAGACAATATAACTTACGGCTCCTCCACAGCAGCTGCACAAATGGGGCACAAATTTTTGAGACACCCTGTATAATCCGTTTAAAAATACCGCTGTATAATGATTCACTGCCTTTCTCACTTTTAGGGCACAGAGATTCCACAAGAAATTACGAAACTGATTTTGGACGAGCGCCATTCCACCACTACTGCAAGAGAATTCAGCACTACAAGAGAATACAAGGAAGACAGCGAAAAGTTAGAAATTAGCGAAGAGGAGATTATGGCGGAGTCAAAATTGGACCCCAATGATAACTTACTGGCGGAAAACAAAGCCAAGAATGTACATGAGCCGAGGAATGAAGTCATCACAGCTGGGGCCATAAATTCTGATGCTTCGATAGACGAGATGAAAGCATTTGAAACACATGGCCCTCGAGATGGTAATGTTTTTGAACAAGATACAGAAACACTTGACAATCTAGCAACTGCTAGTGAAGAAATCCCTGTTATGAGAAGGACATTTTCAGTTGTAGAAGAAAACGAAGAGGGAGTCTGCCAGATTCTTGATGAGTTAAAACTGTCACAATTTAAAGAAATATTTAAGAGTGAGCAAATTAATGGTGCACTACTTGACACGTTAAATGCTGAGACTCTCATCGATTTAGGCCTTGATAAATTCCAAGCTACAAAACTTTTAGCATATATAAGAGGCTGGAGAGCTGAGGAGAGCGAGGCAACGGGTAAAGACGAACCTATATTCTGGACAGTGAATGATGTCAAAGCTAATATGGAACTTATAAATCTGAAGACCCTCGCTGTTTTCTGCCATGAACATCAAGTTGATGGCAAGTTATTAGAAATCATGATTGACGAAGGGGCTCTTGAATGTTTGAGAACTGATTATGATATTAAACTGAGAAAATTGGAAGAAACGAAACTCACAAAATTTGTTAAAAAAGGCTGGAGACCAGACAGTACTTTGAAGAAGTCATAACGCTGAAAATAAGCAAAGATTTTCATATCCCAGATACCTCAGTAAAGAAGTCGTTGATGTCGAAAATGAGCAAAGATTTTCATATCCCAGATACCTCAGTAAAGAAGTCGTTGATGTTGAAAATGAGCAAAGATTTTCATATCCCAGATATATCTGTAAAAGAAATCGTTAATTCTCAAGCCAAATAAATAGCTTGATACCGTAAAAGCTCTATCAAGCCCTCCGGGGATTTATTTAATTTTGAAGACTCCAGAGGGGGGGGCTTAAAAGAGAAGGGGTCTTATTAGAGAGAGGGCCTTAACGACAAGGCTATAAACAATAGCTTTTTAGGTCTTCTACCTCAAATTTTTCGGAATCAACAAACACTTTTACCAGTTGAATACACAAATTCCACGCATTTTCAATCCCAAACCATATTAAAATTAACATCCAAATTTGTTTTAGCTAATAAACGGAAAATCTTTGGAATCCTCTCGCATTTGATATAAGTGGGGGGGGGGGCTTAAGTGAGAAGAGGGCATATTTAAAATTTTGACTCGGAATGGGGGGCTTATTAGAAAGGGGTGCTTAATAGAGCAGGGGGGTTAAATAGAGCTTTTACGGTATGTCACACGTCTAGATTAGAACATGTTCAGAAGAGTACAAATCACGTGAAGATAGGAAAGGTTGTTGTCGGCCATGTAGCACTCTATAGGAGTCCATTATTGCTGAAAGTAAAGTAGACACCTGAATTTAATTATACAGCGTGTCCCAAAAAACGTCAGCGTGTCCCAAAAAGATTAGAACGATCCCTAGGAAGACCAGCAAATATTTAAGGTTTTAATTTATACATATATATTCATAGCGACTAGTTTTCTTTTAATTTATTCAAAATAGCTGATAGGGTTTTTGTGTTAAAATATGATTAGATAAATCGAGAAATAAATGAATAGATGAATAGATGAATAGATGAATAGATGAATAGATGAATAAATGACAGAACAAGTTCCGAACAGAACGACACGGAGAAGTTGAACATCAGGATTTTTCAAATATCTAATATGCGAAGTATAATTCCCAGTTCTCCCCTTCCGAATCGTAATCGCATGTGACAAGTATTAAGGGATACAATAAATCCGCTAATGGTCTCTTCAAGAGTAGCAGGAGAACGAGGGCGGATTAAAAAAAATAGAATTTGTTGTTTCTGTCTGATTAAAGACCCACTGCTAACCATGATCCTTTGTGGCGCCAAAGCCTACTTTCGTATTATCTGAAAGTCGTTTTTGGCCTAGATTCTCTTTGTCTTGCTTTTAATTCGGCGCACAAAGGATCGTGGTTAGCAATGGGTCTTTAACACGCACGATAAGCGATAGCAAACCAATGGCATTTTTACGACCGGCAAGCTCAGCCAGCCGCACATGTGAATAACGCTTTCTGAAACCTTGGTGGCTAAATCACTCATTCTGCATGCGAAAATAGAACACCAGAATTTTAATTATCTTATCTCAGATGCTAATCACAACGTGTTTTTTACTTACACGCATAAACATTATTTGCAGTTTAAAACCTACTGTACAGCTCCTGAATTAGGTAGAATTCTGAATTAGTTTAATGCCCGATCGCTAACCACTTTAAATAGCGTGTCAATCGAACGAAACAGAAAATATTTTAGCAAAATTTGTCCTTGAGTTTAGCAGAAGTAGCGATTAATTAAGACAGTCATTTGTTCGATAAACGTTTCATTTTGTTTTTGATGTATCTATGGATTTGAATAAACTAATTTAAAATCAATGAAATATCACCGTGCATAAAGAATTTTAAAATGAAATGAAAATGAACTTGCTTGTATCGGAGGAAATTTCTATTTTTTTTTTGTATAATTGATTAAAAGAAAAACTCAAAAGTACATCTACTGTGCCTATCATGGCGGGAATAGACATTAGGTCATCGAAGTTCCCACCATGAAAGGCACTTACAATTCAAAATGACAATATGCACAAAAAAAATGCAAAGAAAGAATTAATGTCTGTCTCACATCAGATGTCAGGTGATAATATTTTTGAAAGTTGGGAGAACACAAGTGCAAGGCAATGAATAGAGGGCCCCGACCACGCAGACGGATCGCCACCGCACACCTTCCGATGCAACGGCTTTTTGCGGCTTTGCTGTTGAGTGAACTGTTATGTTGTTGGATTGAGAAAAATCCAGTTTTGGATAAGCATAGCTCTTAAAATTCACCGACAATAGACGATTATGGGAAAGATGGCGTCGAGGGGCACTTGACTAAGATGCATTGCGTTTTATAAATGAATCAACAGTGATTCTATTGAAATTCTCTAAGGCATTGGATATATTTACCAATATGATCAAGACAAATCCCACTTCTT
Source organism: Aurelia aurita (assembly GCA_004194415.1). NCBI lineage: Eukaryota > Metazoa > Cnidaria > Scyphozoa > Semaeostomeae > Ulmaridae > Aurelia > Aurelia aurita. The sequence continues at coordinate 633,347 of REGM01000026.1, read as the reverse complement.
TCCATCGTTTTAAAATTGTTATTTCTGACAAAATATGATCAAATCTCACAGTCTCTTCAGTGAACTCTCCAGTCCAAGTTTTGTTGTTGCAAACACTTAGTTAAATGTATCAACAATAGACGATGATAGAAAATATGGCGTCAAGCGTCAAGGGTCAAGGGTCAAGGGGCACTTGACCAAGATGCATCAACAGTGATTCTATTGAAATTCGATAATCAAAAGCAAAGCAACTTGGTATATCGCTCCTCGACGACGTCTTATCCGTAATAGACCTTTTAGCTATTCTACAAAAGAGTCTGGATCGAGCGACATTTTTATAAGAAAGGTTCGACTGAGTGGCGTTAGAGCTTCTATCACTTTTGTTCACATATGTTCAAATTTCTTCTCAAATATGTCAAAACAAATCAGAGTTGAAAGTGTCGCAAGCTAGGCAATTAGATTTCGACTTTCAAAAACAAGTATGAAGGGTAAAAAGGGCTTGGTCCAATCTAAACATGTTGGTGCATTTGAAAAATAACTCAATTTAATCAATCCTTTGTTCACATTTGCAAGATCAACTATAAAATTATAATAATCACGTTCTTTCAGTAAAGGTGTCCGAGAGTGCAATGAATAATTCAATCAATCCTTCAGTTCAGATTTGTGTTTTTCCTCCTCAAACTTTGAGGCTAATTCAGGATGTTCCTAGATGCATATTTCTGCTGTGCTTTGTTCAAGCCAATCACTTCCTTGGATCTTCTCTTGCAAAGTGGTGACCAGATCATCAAGGCCATCTTCATGTCCAGTTTCAACTGCACACTTTTTTATATTTTGCAACACTTTAATGATTCGTGTCATACCTAGCTTCATATCTTCATCCTTTTTGCTGAAAATGATTCGAAACCAACCATATTCTGGAGCGTGAAAGGCCACACCTGGTGTGATATAAATCCCGTTTGTCAAGAACGTGCCCATTAGCTTTAGTTCACCTTCTTTTGACAGTGGCTTGACATATTTTCTCAGATCAATCCACACATAAAGACCAGCCACTGATTTGAATGCTTCAACACCAACTTTCTTCAGCTCTTTGACAACATAGTCATGTGCTACTCTAAGCCTCTTCCTATAGGTTGGGAGGTACACACTCTCTAGCCACTTAAAATCGCTGATGATTTCTGTCAGAACATACTGGACAATGGTTGGGACACTCTGGAAATATGCATTTGCATTGAGGACTTTTCGAACTTCTTTATTGACAGTATGGACCAATCCGCATCTGAATCCCGAGATACCAAAATCCTTGCTGAATCCCCAGACGACATGGAGGAGGTTGGGGTCTATAACGCCACTGAGGGACAATCCTGTTGTCATGGTAGCACTGTCATCATAAATAGACAGGAAGTAAATCTCATCTAGGATAACCTGAAGCTTGTGACGATTGGCAAATTGGAGGTATGAAGTCAATTGCGCCTTGGAGTAAATACACCCCAATGGGTTGTTTGGATTACATAAAATAATAGCTCGAATATTGATACCTTTACTTTTTACGGCTTGATAAGCTTCTTCCATTCTTCCGGCAGACAACTCAAAAGGGCTTGTTTCACCAAATTCTTGATTTATTGTGCTTGTTAGCTCGATGGGGTGTGTGATGGCGTCCATGCGACATACCAGGTCTGTTTTGAATGCACCATAATATGGGGCAGGAACTAAAATACCATCACCTGCATCACAGATTGTAAATGCTACGAAAAAGTAGTAATCTTTGATCACAATCAACCAAATGATTAATTAATTGATCAATCAATATTTTAAAACTAAATGAAAAAAATTGTGCACTCTTNATAAAATAATAGCTCGAATATTGATACCTTTACTTTTTACGGCTTGATAAGCTTCTTCCATTCTTCCGGCAGACAACTCAAAAGGGCTTGTTTCACCAAATTCTTGATTTATTGTGCTTGTTAGCTCGATGGGGTGTGTGATGGCGTCCATGCGACATACCAGGTCTGTTTTGAATGCACCATAATATGGGGCAGGAACTAAAATACCATCACCTGCATCACAGATTGTAAATGCTACGAAAAAGTAGTAATCTTTGATCACAATCAACCAAATGATTAATTAATTGATCAATCAATATTTTAAAACTAAATGAAAAAAATTGTGCACTCTTTTAAATACGAAACTCTCAGATCATTAAAAAATTCAGAAACTTCAGTACCTCAGACAAACCTATTCAGAAATGTATATAAACATGAAGAATTTGAGGAAACACCTAAGGAACTTTCAAGAAAATGAGAATTTTAGGAAGCTTTTAGTACTGGGTCAAATTCTTAGTTTCTTAAAAATATGTGTATGCTACAAGAAGGGGATCATCGGATCAAGAAAATGTTTTAAAACAGATTTCAGATTTTGGAACATTTTCCTTGGATCTTCACATCTTGCCATTGCATCAGATTTTGGATCAAACTTCGAATAGAAAGATATGAAAGGATTCCAGATTCTTTGGAAATGTTCTGGCAGATTAGGCTTAAATTCTGTTGGAATATTGGATTTCATCACCCCTCAATGCCCCTCCCCCGACAAATCATACAAGCAATGCATAATAATTCTCATTTACCTAGCATTTCAAGCACTGAGCCACAGCCATTAAACACAAAGAGATCATCTGCATTGATTGGTTTTGCTGGTTTCATGTATTTGTCAAGGAAGGTTGCCAACGCTTGTCTGAATTCAGCTGTGCCCCTCATGTTGTTGTACCCCATGTACTTTGCTGGCATATTGGAAAGCTGAATCTTTGAGAACTTTTCACTTAAGATGTTTGCAACCACTTTATTTTCACTTGTTCCCATGTTAATGATTCCATCAGGCTTTTTCTCCTCGTCATAGGGGTTCTTCGACACTTCAGAGAAACCTTTTGCAAGAATGTTCTCCACATTAGCACTTTTGGTTCCTCTTTTTGAAACTGCAATAAATTCTGTAGTCTCTTGGGATCCCATTTTGGCCATTTCTTTGACAGCTGAAGCAAAAATTTATTATTTGATAATATTATTTGATAATAATATTAAGATTTCAGTGGGTTTGGCCAAGTTTAGCCCCCAGTTTAAGCATCTTTTGTGCTCGGTTTTCAGGTTCTCTATTCCAAAGAAATTAATTTTCAGGTTTTCAAAGTCACATGACATGTGCAATGAAGGTTGAAGATGCGGCTTTCCAGGTTTTTGGTCTGGGTTTGATGGTTCTGGCATCTCCTTAAACCCACCTCCTACCCCAGACTGCCAACTTTGCAAAGTGCTCATGGTAGTTTTCTTTTCCAAACGATAAATACATACTGGGTGTCCCAAAAATAAGTATACAGATTTGGTCAAGCCTACCGATCAGAATATAGCATGAATCAATCCGAAATCCTTTTTAAAACATAAGTCGATAGTTAACTTGAACATAGATACCTTATTTATACCCTGGGTACCAGAGCCGAAAAGAACAATAAAAAAAATAAAATAAAACTTATTTTTCCTTCTTTTCGGTTTTTTATTTATTTTTGTATTTATTTTTCTTTTCGACTCTTCGGCTCTGGTACCCAGGGTACCTTATTTGTTGATATTGGTGCTTTGAGAGTAGAGATATAAATCTTCAAAGGACAAATTTTCCACCACCTCCCAACCAGAGATTTGGCGTTTTGGCCTAAGCAAATTCTTAAAGCACAGCGAATAAGTCAACAGTAGACTTGGACAAATTTGAACCAGGAGGAGAACAATTAGAAACTGCACAACAAATGCGTTTCACAAAATATAATTTATGTGAATCTTATCATCAAGGGAGCTCCAAAGTAAATTTTATTCATTTTAAGTGAAACAAATTGTGGATATTGCTTAGGCCAAAACGCCAAAGCTCTGGTTGGGAGGTGGTGGCAAATTTGTCCTTTGAAGATTTATATCTCTACTCTCAAAGCACCAATGTCAACAAACAAGGTATCTATGTTTAAGTTAACTATCGAGTAATGTTTTAAAAATGATTTCGGATTGATTCATGCTAAATTCTGATCGTTAGGGTTGACCAAATCTGTATACTTTTTTTGGGACACCCGGTATATGGATGAGCTTTCAAAACTGTTCAGGATTCAGGAATTGGTTAAATGTTTGCTAAATACTTAATGGTTGCTAAATTTAAAATCNGGGGGGGGGGGGGGGGGAGAAGGGTCCAACAATCACGGCCAAATGTCATGAGTATGATGTCTTGGCTATATGACATTTAGGACAACCACACAGGATCTCTTTTAAGGGACCAGGACTCGGGGGCAATCAATTGTTTCCTTGATTAAAAGGGACAATAGGCCTATTGTTTGAAAAGGAAAAATAATAGATCTAAAGAAGGGACTAGGGGGGCAATTGCCCACCCAGCTAGTATGTTAAAAGAGGCCCTGCAACCACGTGCTTGATGATATGTAAGATAGTTGATTTACAGTTCAGATATAGTTCAGTTTTATGTTCAAGTTATTACGCCATGAGTTCTTCATTTATCGCGGTCTAAGGCACCTCAGTCTAAGATACGCCTATACACTTGAAACATTATAAATGGCGACGAAGTAAATTCACAAGAATCATGGCTCAAAGCAGAATCTAAATATCTTCACTTGCACCATTCGATCCCGTGTCTGATCCAACGTTTTTAGGCCCAAGATGGAAGACGTGGAAGCGACGTTTTGAAACGTACAGCATCGCAGCCCTTGGCGTCGCTGACAATACACAGCAGAGAGCCCTACTTCTATATCAGGCAGGACAAACTACCCAAGAAATTTTTGATACGTTAGCAGACATTGGTGAAGCTGATAACTACAAAAAGCCTATGGAAAAACTTGATGAGTATTTCACACCGAAAAAGAATGTAGACTATGAAATTTTCAAATTCCGCAATAAACCGCAATTCCGCAAGCACCGCAATACAATAGACGATTACGGAAAAGATGGCGTCAGGGGGCATTTGACCAAGATGCATTACGTTTCATGATCGAATCACTGATGATTCCATTATAGAATGCATTGCATCTTGGTCAAATGCCCCCCGACGCCATCTTTTCCGTAATCGTCTATTGCCAAATGAAACGGTTGATCAGTTCGCTACCCGTTTACGCAAACTTGCACAGACATGTAGCTTTAATGACACAGAAATCAAAGTAAAGTCAGCAACATTGCACATCAAAACGACTCAGGAGATTTGCTTTTCTCGAAACCGATGTATCTCCAGCAAACTTGCTCGCCAAAGCTCGTGCACTAGAATCAAGCGAAGTTCACGCTACAGGAATCGAGAAAACATTCTCAACAATGGGGATCATCGAAGAAACCGCCAACAAGGTCTCCGTTCGTCGAAAATCTCGACAACCATGGCAGCCAAACAAGCAACAACGCCCCCCTTCCACGCAACCGAAAGCAAACAAATGTGGACATCGTGGTAGACAATGGCCTCACGGCAACGGCCAATGCCCCGCAAAAGGAAAAGTGTGCTCAAAGTGTGGAAAAGAAAATCATTTTGCAGCTGTTTGTCGCAGCACACCCAAGCAAGAGGTTAAAACCCAAAACACACAAATCAGTTCGTACTGTCAGCCAAGCTGATGCCAGCAGCAGAGACGATGAGTATTTTTTTAAATTAAAGCAAAAAACCGAAGACAAGAAAGCTCCACATGCCAAAATTCCAAAATCAAAATGAACGATGTACCCGTTACTCTGATGGTTGATACTGGCGCATCAATCGACATAATAGGTGAATCAACTTACACCAGGGGCGGCGCGCCACGGGGTGGACTGGGGTGGACATGTCCACCCCACTTTTTTTCAGGATCGATTTTCTAATTCGACTAAATTCGATGAAAAAAGTTGGGGGGGGGGGTCATTTTTCCTTCTCAGAGATCGGTACTCGTTTCCCGTTTTCTCGCTTTTTGCTTTCTCGCTTGTAGTTTGAAGTANGAAAAAAGTTGGGGGGGGGGGGTCATTTTTCCTTCTCAGAGATCGGTACTCGTTTCCCGTTTTCTCGCTTTTTGCTTTCTCGCTTGTAGTTTGAAGTAAATTAAGGCTTGCAAATAAAATCTAACATGTCAAATCAATGACGAAATTCAAAGAACACAAATTTGCATTATATCTAGCAAAAGGGCGTTTTCTGACGTTCTAGAGGGCGTGGTCCCAAAAAATTCTGGGGGCAAGCCCCCAGACCCCAATTTTTTGCTCGCTCCGCTCGCGTGTCCACCCCACTTTTTGGCGGCTGGTGCCGCCCCTGCTTACAACATGATGCAAAAAGTTAAGAAAATACCATTCCATCGTTAAAACACTCGAGTTTTTGCATATGGTTCTCCCACACAATTGCCTGTTTTGGGGAAATTTGAAGCCACTCTAGAATCAAGCCACAAAATCACTGTTGCTGATGTTCATGTTGTACAAGGACATTATGGTTGTTTACTTAGCTATCAGTCAGCTACTACCTTAGGCCTAATTCAAGTCAAGGTTCACAAAGTGGAAGAACAGCCAAAACCGACACACGAACAATTGATTGACGAGTTTGCGCAGATATTTGAGGGAATTGGTTCGAGGTCAAGGTTCAAGGTTCGAGGTTCAAGGTCAATGTCAAGGTTCGAGGTCAGATTTCGAGGTCAAATTGCATATTGACCAAAGTGTGCCCCTGTTGCTCAACCGGCAAGACGTATTCCATTTCACATGCGAAAGAAAGTTTCAGCCGCACTTGAAAAATTGGAACAGCAATGAATCATTGAGAAAGTTCAAGGTCCAACTCCATTCATTTCGCCTCTAGTTGTCATATGTGAATGGCAAACAAAACAATACAAAGGGAACGTCATCCGACACCGACAGTTGACGTTACTCCATGCAATGAATGGAGCAAGAGTGTCATCTCACGTGACTTTCCTGTCAAGTTCCCAATATAGGTCACATGACTTGGTACCATGCCAGGTTTCCACCATGCGCCTTGGCACCTTGCCAAGTTCTCTTTCCCATCATTTGGTACCTCGCCAACTTACCACAAAATCACCCCCTGGTGATATGAGGGCTCATTTCCATATTGGTTATTGCTAAAGCTTTCCCAGAGGGAGGTTCAACCCTTACACTGCTGCTAAAAAGACAACCAGAACCCGGGAACCAGAACAAGGCCACTGGGGCAACTTAACCAACTAAGGCAAGCACAACAATGAGGCTAGCTAGCTAGGGCAACTAAGGGGTACTAAGGAAATTAAGGCCACTAACGCCACTAAGGAAAGAAAGCCCACGAAGGCTATTATAGCAACTAAGTCCACTGAAGAAAGAAAGGCAACCCAACCAGATCAAGCTCATTTCCCTACTGGTTATTCTAAGGCCATTAAAGGCAACTATAAGGCCACTACGGCAACTGAGGACACTCTGTGCAGATATGAATTTCCACCTAAGTACTGCTACTTAGACAACTACAGCGAAGCTAAAAGGAACGCGGAGGCAATTAGTGAAATTGACTGAAATTGACAAACAGTGAAATTGAGACAGACCAACGACCATGACATTGAACAGCCTATTATTAATGGTTTACCAGAAGAAAGAGAGAACAATGCTCGTTAACTATAATGGTTAACTATAAGAGAAATGATTGACTTTGAAATAGTAACAATGGTTTACAAGTCTCTCCATGTCATTAGCTCCTGAATATATGCAGCTAATGTTTACAAAATTATCCGAAAATAATTCACGGTCCCTCCGTAATACCGACACGGACCTTAGAATACCGCGCTTTGCAACCTGCAATGGGCAACGTAGCTTCTCATATCGAGGTGTGACTGTATGGAATAAACTAGGTACAGAAATAAAAAATTCCCCTTCACTGGCTACTTTCAAGAATTTGCTGAAACATTCTTTGAAAAACCAGCGGGTATGAAAGTTCTAATTGAACATGAAACATTTCCTTTTCTTAACCATAATAGACTGTATATTAATTTTTGTTTTTCTTTGTTACTAAAAACAGATTGTATATTAATTAGCCTAGGGTTTTAGACGGCACATTGTAAATCAGTTATTTTTACATTACTGAATGTATTACCCTGTATAAATAATTAAAAATCAAATCAAAAATCAAATCAAATCGTTATCCTGTTAGAAACAGACAACCAGTTCAGAGATACGGACAAAACATTTACCATGCTAAACATACATAGATTTAGCAAATTTTTCATTGCAAATGTTTGTCCTCAAAATGAGTTGGTTGTAGGCCTTTTATGGATGGGCGTGTAACTCTGTGTAACTTAACTTGACTACCTGTGTTTTTCTTTACATTTTTCTTTACATTGACACAACCTTTTCTTACTCTTTGAGAAGTAGTCAATTAAAATTGTAGAAGTATACAACTATTTACAACAAAAATCTCAACTAACCTGAACTAGAAGCAAGCAAGTACCACCACGTTGTTGCGCAAACAGGCCAACTATGAACTGATCCAAATAAATGTGCAGCGTGTGGCTATGAACTGTGCTGAACTGTGTTCTTTGATCGTTGATCTGTGGTCTTTGTCAAACTGTGCTGAACTGTGCTGAACTGACCTTTACGTTTCGTTTCTAAAAACTGCAAGTGGACCAGCAAAACTTTATGGTGGACCACCATAAAGTTTTGCTGAAAATATTCGTTTTAAAATTGAAACTCAAAACATCAAACCATAAATAAAATGGGATTCCATTCGTAAACAATTTTTATTGCTTCAAGAAGGTTGCAGAAAAGTGATTGTGTTCCACCAATTTCAAATTCCTTTTTGAGGTTATGTTTCGAAGCATCATTCATGACTTGGCCAAATTCTAGCTGTGCCTGGTTATGACGCATGACAGAAGACAAAACGTAGATGTTTTGGGAATTAGTAAAAGAACACGCAACCCTTTGTTAGCCTGCGTGCAGACTCTCACGAAATTCGAAAGTAAGGGAATTATTCCCTTATTCCCTTACCTTCAAATTTCGTGAGAGTCTGCACGCAGGCTACCCTTTGTACGTGGTACAGGCGACAGTAGCACCCGGGGGGAGGGGGGATACTTGACTTTCATTAGTACGGGGGTGTGCACTCCAAGAAATAATGTTTTGACCCGGCTCTAGAATTTCCCCCTCCAAATGATACCCGGCTTTAGAAAAAATCGGCGAAAAGTATACTCTAAAACGTAAAAATACACTGTGTACCCTTGAAATAACAGCCCGCTCTCGAACTATTCTTTCCAAACTGAGCCTCTTAAGGGAGGGACCATGGCTGGGGGCCATCAATTCTTTCCTTGATTATAGGGACGATAGACCTATTCGCATAAGTCGGACAGATATGGATATACCTGAAAGTCACATCAGCATCATCTTTTAAAATTATTTCTTATAAGTCGGATTTCGTGTAAGTCGGATAGCTCTCCCTTGTCCGAAGTGATCCGACTTATGTGAGTTTGACTGTACAATGAAAATGCTAAAAAATGTGTTCTGTTATACTTCCATAAGCTAAACATGTTGGTGCATTTGAAAAATAACTCAATTTAATCAATCATTCGTTCACATTTGCAAGATAAATTGTAAATTCTAAAAATCACGTTCTTCCAGTAAAGAAGTCCGAGAGTTCAATGAATAATTCAATCAATCCTGCAGTTCAGATTTGTGTCTTTCCTCCTCAAACTTTGAGGCTAATTCAGGATTTTCCTTGATCCAATTTTCTCCTGTGTTTTGTTCAAGCCAATCACTTCCTCGGATCTTCTCTTGCAAATTGGTTTTTGTGTTAAAATATGATTAGATAAATCGAGAAATCAATGAATAGATGAATAGATGAATAAATGAATAAATGACAGAACAAGTTCCGAACAGAACGACACGGAGAAGTTGAACATCAGGATTTTTCAAATATCTAATATGCGAAGTATAATTCCCAGTTCTCCCCTTCCGAATCGTAATCGCATGTGACAAGTATTAAGGGATACAATAAATCCGCTAATGGTCTCTTCAAGAGTAGCAGGAGAACGAGGGCGGATTAAAAAAAAATAGAATTTGTTGTTTCTGTCTGATTAAAGACCCACTGCTAACCATGATCCTTTGTGGCGTCAAAGCCTACTTTCGTATTATCTGAAAGTCGTTTTTGGCCTGGATTCTCTTTGTCTTGCTTTTCATTCGGCGCACAAAGGATCGTGGTTAGCAATGGGTCTTTAACACGCACGAAAAGCGATCGCAAACCAATGTCATTTTTACGACCGGCAAGCTCAGCCAGCCGTACATGTGAATAACGCTCTCTGAAACCTTGGCACAGTGATCCAGGCCATGGAATAAATACCAAAATATGAAAATTGAATAATCAAACATTTAGTATAACAGCTAGAAAGATTTGACATCAGACTATCCGAGAAAGAAAAAAATTTGCGAATCGGACTTAAGATCAGGGAGATATCTCCATTGAAAGTTGCGCTAAATTGCGATACATTGTTTACATTACAATTTCCGGTCTTTCGTTCTTAGAATTCGAACAAACATACAATTTCAAACTTCCATATCTCCGTCAATAATAAACCGAATGCATCCAGGTTTGTTTTAATTCAAAGATATACATTCTGGCTTTCATATACTGCAAACAAACTTGACAGATCTTAAATTTTTCGTTTCGAATTGAATTGTTTTGAAATATAACTATTTAAAGCAAAAATACGACGCAATACGTCTATTTTGAATTTTGATAGTGCAAACAAAAAGTGAGGAAAAAAGANAGCTAGAAAGATTTGACATCAGACTATCCGAGAAAGAAAAAAATTTTCGAATCGGACTTAAGATCAGGGAGATATCTCCATTCAAAGTTGCGCTAAATTGCGATACATTGTTTACATTACAATTTCCGGTCTTTCGTTCTTAGAATTCGAACAAACATACAATTTCAAACTTCCATATCTCCGTCAATAATAAACCGAATGCATCCAGGTTTGTTTTAATTCAAAGATATACATTCTGGCTTTCATATACTGCAAACAAACTTGACAGATCTTAAATTTTTCGTTTCGAATTGAATTGTTTTGAAATATAACTATTTAAAGCAAAAATACGACGCAATACGTCTATTTTGAATTTTGATAGTGCAAACAAAAAAAGTGAGGAAAAAAGAGTCTACGAAACCTATTGCAACTTAATGTCCAACTATTTGGTAAGACTTCTACCAAGGATCTCGTTCAGATCCAGTTTTGGATTGAGAAAAATCCAGTTTTGGATGAGCATAGCTCTTAAAATTCCCCGACATTAGACGATGATGGAAAAGATGGCGTCGAGGGGCACTTGACCAAGATGCATTGCGTTTAATAAATGAATCGACAGTGATTCTATTGAAAATGGATAATCAAAAGCAAAGCATCTTGGTAAATTGCTCCTCGACGACGTCTTATCCGTAATAGACCTTTTAGCTATTCTACAAAAGAGTCTGGATCGAGCGACATTTTTAAAAGAAAGATTCGACTGAGTGGCGTTAGAGCTTCTATCACTTTTGTTCACATATGTTCACATTTCTTCTCAAATATGTAAAAAAAATCAGAGTTGAAAGTGTCGTAAAATAGGTAGTTAGATTTCGACCTTCAAAAACAAGTATAAAGGGGCTTGGTCCAATTAAATTTTTCGGTCCCCATTTTCCTCTCCTTCCACAGCGTTATATGGCTATTACCACCGCCGAAAGAGAACACATTTTGGGATAACATTACATTGCTGACTACTGAGGTAGATAGCTGCACGAAGGAACAATATTGGACAAGAGCACCACAATCAAAATACAGGCAAACTCGCATAAGTCGGACTCGCATGAGCCGGATATTTTCGCATAAGTCGGACAAATATGGACATACCTGAAAGTCTAATTAGCATCATTCTTTTGAAATTATTTTTTATAAGTCGAATTTCGTGTAAGTCGGATAGTTCTCCCTTGTCCGAAGTGATCCGACTTATGTGAGTTTGACTGTACAATGAAAAAGCTAAAAATCGTGTTCTGTTATACTTCCATAAACTAAACATGTTGGTGCATTTGAAAAATAATTCAATTTAATCAATCCTTCGTTCACATTTGCAAGATAACCTGTAAATTCTAAAAATCACGTTCTTCCAGTAAAGAAGTCCGAGAGTGCAATGAATAATTCAATCAATCCTTCAGTTCAGATTTGTGTTTTTCCTCTTCAAACTTTGAGGCTAATTCAGGATGTTCCTTGATCCATTTTTCTCCTGTGTTTTGTTCAAGCCAATCACTTCCTCGGATCTTCTCTTGCAAATTGGTGACCAGATCATCAAGGTCATCTTCATGTCCAGTTTCAACTGCACACTTTCTTATAGTTTGCAACACTTTAATGATTCGTGTCACACCTAACTTCATATCTTCATCCTTTTTGCTGAAAATGATTCGAAACCAACCATATTCTGGAGCTTGAAAGGCCACTCCTGGTGTGATATAAATCCCGTTTGCCAAGAACGCGTCCATTAGCTTCAGTTCACCTTCTTTCGACAGTGGCTTGACATAATTTCTTAGATCAATCCACACATAAAGACCAGCCACTGATTTGAATGCTTCAACACCAACTTTCTTCAGCTCTTTGACAACATAGTCATGTGCTACTCTAAGCCTCTTCCTATTGGTTGGGAGGTACACACTCTCTAGCCACTTAAAATCACTGATGATTTCTGTCAGAACATACTGGACAATGGTTGGGACACTCTGGAAATATGAATTTGCGTTGAGGACTTTTTGAACTTCTTTATTGACAGTATGGACCAATCCGCATCTGAATCCTGAGATACCAAAATCCTTGCTGAATCCCCAGACGACATGGAGGAGGTTGGGGTCTATAACACCACTGAGGGACAATCCTGTTGTCATGGTAGCACTGTCATCATAAATAGACAGGAAGTAAATCTCATCTAGGATAACCTGAAGCTTGTAACGATTGGCAAATTGGAGGTATGATGTCAATTGTGCCTTGGAGTAAATACACCCCAATGGGTTGTTTGGATTACATAAAATAATAGCTCGAATATTGATACCTTTACTTTTTACGGCTTGATAAGCTTCTTCCATTCTTCCGGCAGACAACTCAAAAGGGCTTGTTTCACCAAATTCTGGTTTTATTGTGCTTGTTAGCTCAATGGAGTGTGTAATAGCGTCCATGCGACATACCAGGTCTGTTCTGAATGCACCATAATATGGAGCAGGAACTAAAATACCATCACCTGCATCACAGATTGTAAATGCTACGAAAAAGTAGTAATCTTTGATCACAATCAACCAAATAATTAATTAATTGATCAATCAATATTTTAAAACTAAATGAAAAAATTGTGCACTCTTTTAAATACGAAACTCTCAGACCACTAAAAAATTCAGAAACTTCAGTACCTCAGACAAACCTATTCAGAAACGTATATAAACATCAAGAATTTGAGGAAACACCTAAGAAACTTTCAAGAAAATGAGAATTTTAGGAAGCTTTTAGTACTGGGTCAAATTCTTAGTTTCTTAAAAATATGTGTATGCTACAAGAAGGGGATCATCGGATCAAGAAAATGTTTTAATACAGACTTCAGATTTTGCAACATTTTCCTTGGATCTTCACATCTTGCCAGTGCATAAGATTTTGGATCAAAATTTTGGATAGAAAGATATGAAAGGATTCCAGATTCTATGGAAATGTTCTGGCAGATTAGGCTTAAATTTTGTTGGAATATCGGATTTCACTACCCCTCAATGCCCCTCCTCCGACAAAGAATCATACATCATCCACCATCATTCACCATCTCTTGCTGTTTTTAAGAGAAAGCTTTTATCAATAATCCGCCTCCACGCAAAATCTGTCTTTGGAATTCACAATATCGTACTCAACTTAGGGTTGGTCTCAGCAAGTTAAACTTTCACAAATTCAAGCATAATTTTAGGGATACCGTAAACCCAATGTGCTCTACCAATGATGGCATTGAGGATGCGGAACACATTTTGTTGCTCTGCCCTTTCTTTGATGCTCAACGACAAGATCTTCTCGCTGGGGTTTTTTATGTGTTACGACCATTTTGACATAATAATCTTTGAAAGGAGGTTCTTACGCACCTTTTATTAGGGTGATAAAGACCTTCCTGATGACCTTAATAGAAATATACTCGATTTGACTTTGCAGTTCATCCATAAAACTGGTCGGTTTGATTGAGTGCAATCAAAATCTAGTCGTATAAGCCACCCAACTACCAAGTACTTTGTAGCAAATTTTCTGTTCGCAGATTTCCTTTTTTGTAGTAGTAGTTACCTGTAGTTTTATGAAATTTGTACTTTTTCATGTAATCGCTGCCGGGTAGACATAGTATTTTGCTCCCTGTGGTATCATCTCTGTAGTATTGTAGCGTAGTTTGTATGTATCGTAATGAGTAGCACGACTTGTACATTTTTAATGGAATAAAAAACAAGCAACGAACAAACATAATATAATAATTCTCATTTACCTAGCATTTCAAGCACTGAGCCACAGCCATTAAACACAAAGAGATCATCTGCATCTATTGGTTTTGCTGGTTTCATGTATCTGTCAAGGAAGGTTGCCAACGCTTGTCTGAATTCAGCTGTGCCCCTCATGTCGTTGTACCCCATGTACTTTGCTGGCATATTGGAAAGCTGAATCTTCGAGAACTTTTCACTTAAGATGTTTGCAACAAGTTTATTTTCACTTGTTCCCATGTTAATGATTCCATCAGGGTTTTTCTTCTCGTCATAGGGGTTCTCCGACACTTTATAGAACCCTTTTAGAAGAATGTTCTCCACATTAGCACTTTTGAATCCTCTTTTTGAAACTGCATCAAATTCTTTACTTGCTTGGGATCCCATTTCGGCCATTTGATTGACAGCTGAAAAAAATGTATTATTCGATAATGAGATTAAGATTTCACCCTAACTGAGTGGGCTTGACATGGGCGGTTTCATGGGACGCGGGTTTGGCCAAGTTTAGCCCCCAGTTTAAGCATACCAGTCTACCCTACTTTTGTGCTCGGCTTTCAGGTTTTCTATTCCAAAGACATTGGTTTTCAGGTTTTCAAAGTCACATGACATGTGCAATTGAGATTGAAGATGCGACTTTCCAGGTTTTTGGTCAGGGTTTGATGGTTCTGGCATCTCCCTTAAACCCACCTCCTAACCCCAGACTGCCAACTTTGCAAAGTGTGCATGGTAGTTTTCTTTTCCAAATGATAAACACATGTATAGATGAGCTTTCAAAACTGTTCAGGAATTGGTTAAATGTTTGCTAAATACTTAATGGTTGCTAAATTTCAAATCTTATCCAAGATGCGTGCATGAAACTCCTTGAAATAGTGTTGGTAGTGGATGCAGAATTTCTTCCACGTGAGAGGCAAAGTTGGCAGTCTGGCTCCTACCTGGCCAACGTACAACTTATACGACTTAGAAAAAGCAAAGAGGACTCAGAAAAAGCAAAGAAACCTAACCTAAGATATTGTTAGTTTGCAAAATAACTTTTTTAGTACGTTTCACTTGTAATTTTACCCACAAGATTCAGTCGAAAGGAATATTGTTTGTTCCATCTGAAGATGACTAATTTAAGCGGCAGTTTAGACCTTATGTTCTGCTTAAAACAACTCGGCGATCTTGAGAAAAAGAATGGTTGCTTAGCAGATTTTTAGTTAGGCCGCAGCGACGAATGGGGGGGGGGAGAAGGGTCCAACAATCACGGCCAAATGTCATGATGAATGACGAAACCTAAATGTTGATGGCCCCTAAGTTGTACAAGGGTGGGCATGTAGGTATGGGGACAGTGGTCCTATGTATGTCCAAGAAATCGGTTTAAAATTTTTTCCCTTTATTCGACAATGTTTATCCTTAAAATCACGTTTTTTACAGGCCCTATAAAAGTAGTTTATTCTATACCGCAAGTATGGACTATTTATGATCTCTGTCCCCAAAGGTGGGTTTATCCTATGCCTAAAGCTAGACAATGCGGTCATCAGAATTGATATATGTCTGCAGAATCCGGATATTTTTCATGAATTTGATGGACACATATCTTTTTTGACAATCCTTTGTCATTTCATCGAAAAAACGGTTTATTTTTCAAGTAATCCTGGACAAATCCTCAAATCCTGGAAAAAAAGGCTTATTATGGACGTGTATTTGGATGAAGGGGGGAAAGTGGTTTTAATTATGCCCGAGAGCGGACAAAGGAAAAACAGCTTCTACGGTTTGTCCAGATTATTTCTTGTATTTTGAGGAAAATTTGAGGCAGGTGCCAGACTGCATTCTTTGTTTCTTGCGCGGAGAAGTGCGCATATGAAAATAATAGAAGAACAAAAGGTCCTATTGTTCTCTCGAAGATTGCGCGGAGAATATATTCTCCTCGAACAGCAAAAAATGCAGTCTGGGCTCTGGGGCAGGTGATGCGATGTAAAAACTGGTCTATTTTTCGGAATAGTGTGGATACACACACTGGTAGCAACACTTTTGCAAATACTGGGTAGATGAACATACATAGATTTAGCAAAACTTTTTATTGCTGATGTTTTTGTCCTCAAAATGACTCTCGGTTGTATGTAGGCCTTTTCTGGATGGGCGTGTAGGCCTACCGTGGTTTTCTTATCATTTTTCTTTTCTTTACATAATAGACACAACCTTTTCTTACTCTTTGAGATTTAGTCAATTAAAATTGTAGAAATATAGAACTATTTACAATAAAAATCTCAACTAACCTGAAAACTGTGCTAGAAGGAAGCAGGTACCACCACGTTGTTGTTGTAAACAGTCCAACTATGAACTGTGATCTTCTAAACAAACTAGTGGCTAGGCCATTCTAAGTCTCTCTCTCGTGGAGCCTCTCTTGCAATAGACTGATTACGTTGAGTCCTGAGTCCTGTCCTAGCAATCGCGGGAGCAATCGCTACAACTACAACCCACCCATACCCATATGGATTTCACTTTATTGTGCTTTAGTTGAACAAAAATTAGCCCACTAACACATGAACAGAAAAATTGTGAATTTTTTATATCTATTCGATCGAAATCTCAATTTTTATGAAAATCATTTTTAGAAACTCGTTCATACGAAACTTAGCAAATAATGTGAAGAAACGTATTTATAGTGGCAGTAGAAACTACCGCAAATAATTTTGCATCCAAAGTCAGAAGGGAATAATTCCGGTATGCCAATTATAAACAGGTTAAGAAATGCCCAAGAAATGTTTAGCAGTGAAACGTGGACATTTTCTTGAGAGAATAAGGAATTCCTAGCTTCAATAACTGACACTGATCTAAAGAAATATTCAAAATGAATTGCCTCAAATTCTAACAGTTTCCAAAAAGTAGAAATACTGTCCAATCCAGTCCTCTGAAAAAGACTAATTACAATTATTCAAGTTAATAACTAACTAAGGAATGCATCTAAACAACAGATGAAAAAATACTTTAACGTTGACTGAAAATGAAATATTTAGTATCGTGACTTGGAAAACAAAATTTTAACATAAAATTATTTGACCCATTCGTACCCAAATTTACATGCATGTCGAGATGGAGGAGCATTAAAGGCATACACGTATTTTTTGACAAGAAACTCTATGCAAGGAATCAAACTCTACCAAAAAATTAAAAAACATGCTGGAAAAAAATCACTGGGAATGGAGCAAAAGCATTATGGAAGAAAAAAAACGTTTTCCATTTAGTCTAGGGATTTCTAGGATATTTTTGATAGTTTCCAGTATTTCATTACTCGGAATTACTTTAACCAAATCTAAACAGTTTCATAAAATCTGCTGTGGGCTGTTCGCGAAGTACCAGAAGATCCTCCACCGATATAATCAACCAGGATTTGAGAAAATGTCCAAGATTCTTGGAAACTTTTGGTACTGGGATTATGACAATTTAAGGAACTTTCATTGCTCGGCCAGGTTCTTAGTTTCTTATAAAAAATACGTGTTTACATAATGAACAGCGTCTGTTAATTGAAAATCAAGATTTTGGGTATAAGCTTCTGAATGCATTGAAAATAAAACAAACATCACAGATCAGAAACTCGGATCTTCTCTTGCAAATTGGTGACCAGATCATCAAGACCACCTGTTTGTAGTTGTTTAGCGAAACTTTAAATATGGCTACATAGGCTTTTTTAGCCTTTCATACCATTACATCTATATTTTATTATTATTATTATTATTATTATCTTCATGTCCAGTTTCAACTGCACACTTTCTTATAGTTTGCAACACTTTAATGATTCGTGTCACACCTAACTTCATATCTTCATCCTTTTTGCTGAAAATGATTCGAAACCAACCATATTCTGGAGCTTGAAAGGCCACTCCTGGTGTGATATAAATCCCGTTTGCCAAGAACGTGTTCATTAGGTTCAGTTCACCTTCTTTCGACAGTGGCTTGACATATTTTCTCAGATCAATCCACACATAAAGACCAGCCACTGATTTGAATGCTTCAACACCAATTTTCTTCAGCTCTTTGACAACATAGTCATGTGCTACTCTAAGCCTCTTCCTATTGGTTGGGAGGTATACACTCTCTAGCCACTTAAAATCACTGATGATTTCTGTCAGAACATACTGGACAATAGTTGGGACACTCTGGAAATATGCATTTGCGTTGAGGACTTTTTGAACTTCTTTATTGACAGTATGGACCAATCCGCATCTGAACCCTGAGATACCAAAATCCTTGCTGAATCCCCAGACGACATGGAGGAGGTTGGGGTCGATAACGCCACTGAGGGACAACCCTGTTGTCATGGTAGCACTGTCATCATAAATAGACAGGAAGTAAATCTCATCTAGGATAACCTGAAGCTTGTGACGATTGGCAAATTGGAGGTATGATGTCAATTGCGCCTTGGAGTAAATACACCCCAAAGGGTTGTTTGGATTACATAAGATAATAGCTCGAATATTGATACCTTTACTTTTTACGGCTTGATAAGCTTCTTCCATTCTTCCGGTAGACAACTCAAAAGGGCTTGTTTCACCAAATTCTGGTTTTATTGTGCTTGTTAGCTCGATGGAGTGTGTGATGGCTTCCATGCGACGCGTCCATATGGTTTTGAATCCACCATAATATGGAGCAGCAGGAACCAAAGTGCCATCACCTACATCACAGATTGTGAATGCTACGAAAAAGTAGAAATCTTTGATCACGATCAACCAAACAATTAATTAATTGATCAATCAATATTTTAAAACTAAATGAATAAAATTGTGCACTCTTTTAAATAATAAACTCTCACTAAAAATTCAGAAACTTCAATAGCTCGGACAAACCTATTCAGAAACTTTTTCTTCTAGTCAAGGAAACCTACAGCATATTTGCAATATATTTTCACTTCTTTCTTGTAAGGCGCTTGATGAGTATGTAATGTCTGGACAGTAGACTTGCTCCAAGTCTCGTTCGTTCTCTTATTCGGGCCTACTAGGTCAACAGTGAGCTGCGAAAGTGGAGCGAGCGAAGCGAGCGGAACGCGGAACGGCAGCTCACTGACCTCCGCAGCTCACTGCTAACCGAGTAGGCCAGAATAAGATAACGAACGAGACTTGGAGCAAGTCTATCTGGACAGCGGCATGGCTTCAAAAACTTTGTTGTGAAGTGTTCATGAGAGAACGCTTATATAAACATGAAGAATTTGAGGAAACACCTAAGAAACTTTCAAGAAACTTTGAGTACTCAAATAATGAGAATTTTAGGAAGCTTTTAGTATTGGGTCAAATGCTTAATTTCTTAAAAATATGTGTATGCTACAAGAAGGGGCACTGAGATTTCGGATCATCGGATCAAGAAAAAGCTTCAAAACAGATTTCAGATTTTGAAACATTTTCCTTGGATCTTCACATCGCGCCTTTGAATCAGATTTTGGATAAAACTTTGGACAGAAAAAAATGAAAGGATTCTGAATTCAATTGAAAAGTGTTGGCAGGTTTGGTTGAAAATTTCGTTGGATTATCGGATTCCACTACCCCTCAATGCCCCCCTCCCCCTACAAAGAATCATACAAGCATAATATAATTCCTAGCAATTCAAGCACTGAGCCACATTTACCTAGCAATTCAAGCACTGAGCCACAGCCATTAAACACAAAGAGATCATTTGCATCAATTGGTTTCGCTGGTTTCATGTATCTGTCAAGGAAGGTTGCCAAGGCTTGTCTGAATTCAGCTGTGCCCCTCATGTCGTTGTACCCCATGTACTTTGCTGGCATATTGGAAAGCTGAATCTTTGAGAACTTTTCATTTAAGATGTCTGCAATAACTACATTTTCACTTGTTCCCATGTTGATGATTCCATCTGGATTTGTCTTCTTGTCAAAAGGGTTCTCCAACACTTTAGAGAAACCTTTTAGACGAATGTTCTCCACATTAGCACTTTTGGTTCCTCTTTTCGAAACTGCAATAAATTCTGTAGTCGCTTGGGTCCCATTTCGGCCATTTATTTGACAGCTGAAAAAAATGTATTATTTGATAATAAGATTAAGATTTCGCCCTATCTGAGGGGCTTTTGGGTTTCATGGGACGTGGTTTTGGCCAAGTTTAGCCCCCAGTTTAAGGATGCAAGTCTACCCTACTTTTATGCTCGGTTTTCAGGTTCTCTATTCCAAAGAAATTAATTTTTGGGTTTTCAAAGTCACATGACATGTGCAATTAAGATTGAAGATGCGGCTTTCCAGGGTCAGGGTTTGATGGTTCTGGCACCTCCCTAAAACCCACCTCCTACCCCAGACTGCCAACTTTGCAAAGTGCGCGTGGTAGTTTTCTTTTCCAAATGATAAACACATGTATAGATGAGCTTTCAAAACTGTTCAGGAATTGGTTAAATGTTTGCTAAATACTTAATGGTTGCTAAATTTCAAATCTTATCGAAAAAATGCGTGCATGAAACTCCTTGAAATAGCGTTGGTAGTGCATGCGGAATTTCTTCCACGTGGGAGGCAGTCTGGCTCCTTCCTACCTTTATTGGTGTAACAATCTGGCCATGTTTCTGATTAGCTCATCTTGAGGTGCAGAGCTGGGTGTGTGATTCTCATTTTGTCCTCTGGGTGCTGTTGGGCGTTTCATGCTCTGATGTGTGTTACTTGTGTGTTGGGTGGGGGCTCTTCTTCTGTTTTTTTTATGGAAGGGCCTGTAACTATTTCCTGTTTTTCTTTTCTTTACATTGACACAACCTTCTTAATCTTTGAGAAGTGGTCAATTAAACTTGTAGAAGTATAAAACTTGTAGAAGTATAAAAGTAAGTTACTATTTACAACAAAAATCTCAACTGACCTGAAAACTGTGATAGAAGCAAGCAGTTACCACCCTGTTGTGCAAACAACCAACTATGAACTATGACTACTGATCTGATCAGTGACTATGACTATAGAAATGAAAAAATGAAAGAAATGTAAGAAAGAAAGAAATGCAAACAATCTAGAAATTTTCAAAAGACTAATAAAACAAATTACTATTCCATGCTCCTGCAAATTATGCACCCAGTATATACCAAATCTGGGATACATCACATAGATTATCGTATTTCTCATTTTAGTTTACAAACATATATGTATATATATATTTTTTTTCTTTTTCGTTGTTGCTGTTCTGTTAGTTGGTATTAATTAGCTGATTGTATTTATTTATGTCTTTATGATTAAAGCTAGAATATGTATCCAACGTTAAATAAAGTATCAAAAAAAAAAAAAATGACCCAGTGCCGACCCAACAATAGACAGCTTCAACCTGGTGGCTAGGTGAGTCGAAGTAATAATAATAATAATAATAATAATACCAATAGTTTAACAGTATAAAACTAACTAACCTGAAAAACTGTGATAGAAGCAAGCAGTTACCACCCTGTTGTGCAAACAGCCAACTATGAACTATGACTCCTGATCTGATCAGTGACTATGGTGACTATGACTATAGTCATGCTATGACCCAGTGCCGACCCAACAATAGACAGCTTCAACCTGGTGGCTAGGTGAGTCGAAGTAATAATAATAATAATAATAATACCAATAGTTTAACAGGATTAAAGACAATCGATATAAAAGCCCCACGCGGAAGGGGTCTGGGTATTCTATTATTAACCTATTGTATTTGATGGTATCGAAATGTGCATGGATATTGTTTAGCCAGAGGAACAATAGCGTGCGCAGGAGTTTCTTTGTCCTATTTATAGACGACCCCCCACTTAGCTCCGTTGATTCACTTTAAGTTGCAGGCCTTCTATGGATGGGCGTGTAACTATTTCCTGTTTTTCTTTTCTTTACATTGACACGAACCTTTTTAATCTTTGAGAAGTAGTCAATTAAAATTGTAGAAGTAGAACTATTTACAACAAAAATCTCAACTAACCTGAAAAACTGTGCTAGAAGCAGGCAGTTACCACCTTTTGTTGTGCAAACAGCCCAACTATGAACTATAACCTTGACCAAGTGCCGACCCAACTGGGATCGGCACTTCTTTGTCCTATTAACCCGCTCGTTCTTGCGGTGCAGGGGTTGTCATGGAAGCCTCTGTTGACCTCTCAAAAATCCTTTAGCTACTACTGTTATCATTGTTAATTTTAGGGCTCGTTCTTGCGGTGCAGGGGTTGTCATGGAAACCTCTGTTGACCTCTCAAAAATCCTTTAGCTACTGCTGTTATCATTGTTAATTTAAAATAAAAAATTTAAATCACCTATGAAAGTTGTTTCGTCACCACAACTGAAATCAGACAAATAAAATTTCCACAAAACAAGAGATAGATTAAGAGCGCTTTGTTGCCACTGTCTTTGACATTGTTTGATCCGTTTGACCTTTGACCCCCGCATCCGTCTCTCAAATTGATCTGATTCAACTCGAATATTTGCGGCTTCACCGCAAAAAGTCCATGATGATTTTTAAAAAGCCTAATTTATTCACCAATTCTTACGTCTATTGCAGGCCAGTCGGAAGCGGGGGGCTGGGGGGCTTCAGCCCCCCCAATAATTTGCTAAAGTTTGTTCCTTTTTAGTGAAAAGGCTGTTAAAAAGTCAAGCTTATGGAAATGAAGGTTTAAGCGTATTTATACTAGAGGAAGTTATCAGATTATCAAGCTATCGCGCTTCTATTTCATAAAATTAAAAAATATTCTATTTCTAAGTGATTTTGAGGTCCTATTTTCAAAATTTCCCGGGGAAGCCTTCAGTTAGTTGCGATCCTTTGCTCCTTTAAATGGCGAATTCTTCATAATAGAGGCGTTTTCCAACGATCTAAAGGGCGTGGTCACAAAAAACTTTCCCGGGGGCAAGCCCCCGGATCCCCAATTTTGCTCGCTCCGCTCGCATCTCGTTTCAGCCCCCCCAATATGAATTTCGTTCCGACGGGCCTGTATTGGCAAATCGTTGTATAACTTCGCCTCCATGTAATGAAATCCCTTTCGCGCACATTCAGTTTTGATGCTTGGCAAAGTGGCTAAGCATTTGTTGCTTCTTGTAGTCTTGCTGTGTGCATGTTTTGTCAAGTGAATCTGCAAGGCATTACATATTATTATTCAAGATATATATATATGTATATATATATACATTATTATTATTATTCATACTATTATTCAAGATATTATGCACCAGGACGCATGCTCCTTTTATATTTGACTTCTCCGGTGACAGAACACTGCATTCCTTTGACTTCACGCCAATTATTCTTAAAGCACGCTCACGAAGAGCAGCTAATTTTCTCGACTGACCAGTTGTCCAGTTGTTAATTTCAGGTTCAAAATTCCACAATATGTAACAACCTAACAACAGGTACAATCATAAAGCGAGGAAGCTGTTATGCTGTCCAAGAAACATCTAAGCTTCGATCGTAGACGTAATCTGCCAGAAGCTCGTTTATAAGTTCGAAGTTCAAAGTTCAAAGTTCAAAGTTCAAAGTTACAGTTCAAAGTTGGTGTTTAGATTTAAAGATGAATCGATTTCCACTCCCAAATATCTGTACGAAGTAGTAGCATAGTCATGGTAGTAGTGATAATTTTTGTCCAAAGTGTTAAAGTCTCTCTCTCGTGCAACCTCTCTTGCAATTACATAAGCGAGGCCACTACAAAGAGAACACAGATGGCGGAAATTGTGTTTTATCTTATTGTTCTGTTTTATTAACTGTTGGTACGTTAGACCTTTTTCTTTTATTCTATTTTATTAGTAGCTGTAGAGCCATGTACTTAGGTATAGTGCTGTATTCATTAAAAAAATAGACATATTACGTCGAGTCCTAGCAATCGCTACCACCACCCCACCACCCATGGATTTCACTGTTATGCTTTAGTTAAAGAAAATTAGCCCCATTCCAAACTACCACAAAATCAGAAGGCTGGTTAAGAAAAGTACAACAATTGATTAATGGACAAATTGTGACTACTGACATCTATTCTATCGAAATTTCAATCTTTAAGAAAAGCATTTTCATAAGAAACTCGTTCATACGAAACTCAGCTAATATGAAGAAACGTATTTATAGTGGTAGTAGAAACNTTCTCAAACTACCTTGTACTCAGCTGTCTCTTTTCTCGTCCTTCCCTTGATATAGCTATTCCCTCTGCTCCCTCTGGCCATTCTTGCATTGCTCTATCAATGGAAACTCCCATTTTATAGGTATCTAGGTACGGTCTTTAACCCGTGTTCACTTCTTCTCCTGCCTGCTAGACAGTGAAGTAACGGAGACACTTGGGGCCCTTAAGAACTTGGTGTAAGTGGGGCCGTTACGCAGTGACCATGAATCAATCACGTTACAGGGGCTATGAGAGAAGCGAAGAGAGCTCTGAGGGAGGTAGGAGGTATTCCTGGGAAAATTTTTGAGAGCGCGCACATGTGAATGTGGTGTCACAAATCTTGAGTAGAAAAATCCTACATGCTAGCAAAGGTTTTTTAAATGAGTTATGGTCTTTTTGCACATATGGCCACAAAGCGCAGCCTACCACAAAATTCTTTTGGGGCCCCTTTTGGTCGGGGGCCCTTAGTTCTCGAACTAAGGTGCCCTAAACTGTGTTACGCCACTGTTGAAGTACAGTCGCAAGCGGATGCGATTATGTAGCAGCCTCTGTACATACCTAGCAAACGTTTGCGCGAGAAGATAGACGAATAGCAAATTTGGTCAAGGGTTTCAGGCCTGTTTTGAAAGATTTTGAGATGAAGCATTTAAATAAAATTGCTTGTGATATGAGAACGATACGACCAATTTTGACAAACTTCAATTTCTTACTAACGTTAAGATGTTACCTCCACAAGCATCATCAGTTTATAGGAATCTGATAAATGGTTTGGGAGCTACATGCTTTCAACATCTATACATCTTTTTGACTCAACCGTTATGCAACAAAACCAATTTTGAAACAATTAAAGACAGCAAGAGACAAACCTTATCATTCTTGAAGTCTCCATCATAAAGAACACCATTTGTCATCTCCAGTCCCTTGCCTTCCTTCTTGTCGTTCTTCCAGGCTCCTGAAATTCAAAGAGGAAAAAAGTTGTCTAAGGACAAATCCGGGCTTGTTTGAAATGATGTCATTGAACAAGCTTAGCTTCTATTTAAGCAAGATTTTGACGTCATTTTACCTTTTCACGCTCTTAACTGCAGTCTTCAGCCACAAATCGTTTGATAACTTAGGCCTAAACTAACCTGATTCAGGGCGCCATTTTGTACTGCTGCACGACAAGAAGGCTAGCCAATATTTACAGGCAACATAGTGACATTAGGACGCAGATGCACCCCAAACAATAGATCAGCCTCGTTCGGGTTAAATATGACATCACGACGCACCGACTTTTGAGCAATATAACGTCACTGCGCACTAGCGACTCATTTGAATATCTAATTTTTTCAGAGAAAAGACGAAAACTGCTCGAAAGGATCACGATACACTATTGATAACAGCATAACCATTCATTTTATCATCAATCATGCCAGCTCCGGATTTGTCCTTAAAGAAAACTTATGCCCGGGACTGAAATCCCTACGAAACTTGCTCAATGTGAAAAGTGCTTAGTACAGTATACTGACCTTGGAATTTGTAGCTGTTTGTAGGGTCAGCGAGAGTTCCACTACCATGCCGCTGAAAAAAAACATACAGAATGAGGTATTCATCACATCACTACATTAGCAAATTATAGGCATCACTACTGACAATATGATGGACTTAAAGGGAATGTGCAATGGTAAATAGGCTTGACTATATATATATAGAACAAAGGAAACACTCAGACACAGCATTGTTTCTTTGGCTATCCATTGTTCATGGCGTGTGTGCAACTACGATTTGAATGGGATATTATTAGATTGCTTTGCTCTTTGCAAATGCACGCTTTTAACCTTGCACAAACCCTTTAAAGAGCCATTGTCACCCACTGTCCTTTGGAGCACGCTGCAATTTTAGACTGCTTGAAAATCAAATTTGGCCTAAGCGGAAAATACGGATCCGCACTGCAGTAGTTGAACTGATAGACAAGTCCATTAAAGTCAAACTATTTTTTCAGTTTAACTACTGCAATGTGGATCCATATCTTCCGTTAAGGCCAAATTTGACTTTCAGGCAGTCTGAAATTGCAGCTAGCTCGCAAAGGACTCTGGGTGAAAATGGTTCTTGAAGTAAAAAGATATTTCGACTTTTCATTTCATTAGACCTTTCTTCTCCTTATGATTACAATATGTTTTATTTTCTTGCTGTTTAATGATTTCATATATAGCAATTATACAGTATAAAACATCATTACCTTTCCATGTACCCAGCCTCCCTTGTATTTCCATTCTGATGCTTTTTCTAGCGTACCTTTTCCATGGTACATGTCATGCTTCCATTCGCCTAAACAGTCCATAGAGATAAACCACGTCAATTACAATTTCAAAACACAAATTAACGTCCTGGCGCAGTATAAGCTTGCATGGTGTAATTCTTGGGCTAATTGGACTTCAGCACAACTCTTAAGAGCGCGAATGGCTCAGTGGAAGTACGCTTGACTACTAATCTGAAGGTTGGTGGTTCGAGTCCCCGCACTGTCAAACCTGCTCCGTAGAGCGAAGAGAGTCGCCAGCTCTCTGTAATTCCAGGCTAAAGGAATAACGAGGTGTGGTCACATCGAGAGGAAGGACCAGGACACTGCTCGATAACCTTAGCTCCTCAGTATCCTAAAACTGTCTTCGGATGCTAGGCAGAAATGAAAAAAAAACTCTCAGCTTGAGTGCATATCTTTATGCGCATTTGAAAATTCTTATCTGACCAAAATATATTACCTCAAGGAGTCAACAAAGTGCCCTAAACAAGGATGCTAGCTCCCTTACCCTTACCATAGCACAACTATTGCAGCCCGGCATGAAAGGAAACTAGTAATATCATTAAATTTCTACATATTGGTCAACAATTAATTGCTCAAACAGCTCCACTATTACCAGAATATTTGCCACCACCCTATCAGTTAGAGAGAGATACGCCATAGATCAAATTTTGGCGTCAACAACAGGTACTTGATTACTTGATAATAAACGTCCATACCTTCATATAACGATCCATCACGTTGTGTCAGCTTTCCTTGTCCAGATCTCTAAATAAAAGCAGACAATCAAAATGGTTACATATAGTTTGAAGAGTAACTCAATTTTTAGCCATAAATATCTCAATTATTAAAAAACTCATCACAGACCCAATCAAGTCACTTTCAGGTTAAAAAGACTCCTATCTCTAAGATCACAAATTTGGAATGCTCTATCAAAAGTGATCAAACGAGCCAAAAAATATCCAAACGTTTACAAGATGAATAAAACAATGGGATTGGCCTGAATGTAGCTGTAATGAATGTCGTCATACATAATGACTACCGTACAATGTATAAAAACATAATGTAAATATTAGATCGAGATTAGTTTCATTTGGAAGATAGAATGATATTCAAATTAAAATACGTTGAAAAATAAACACAAAATCATGACTGAACTCGTTAAGCTTACCTGCCCTGTTTTCCAATTTCCTTCATATCTTGATCCATCCTTGTACTCCATGGTGCCTTGACCACTGATGACGTCGTCTTCCCATTGTCCGTCGTAACATCCGCCATTGTGGTATGTGATTTTCCCAGAGCCACATCTCTGTTGGAATGAGAAAAAAAACTGGTTTCGGCTAAATNAATGAATGTCGTCATACATAATGACCACCGTAAAATGTATAAAAACATAATGTAAATATTAGATTGAGATTAGTTTCATTTGGAAGATAGAATGATATTCAAATTAAAATACGTTGACAAATAAACCAAAATCATGACTGAACTCGTTAAGCTTACCTGCCCTGTTTTCCAATTTCCTTCATATCTTGATCCATCCTTGTACTCCATGGTGCCTTGACCACTGATGACGTCGTCTTCCCATTGTCCGTCATAACATCCGCCATTGTGGTATGTGATTTTCCCAGAGCCACATCTCTGTTGGAATGAAAAAAAACTGGTTTTCGGCTAAATAAGTTTACAGTTAGTTTCATCCAGATTAATCTACTTCTAACATAGTACACCTAAGAATAATGTCGAAGCAAATATATGGCTACGAAGATATTGATAATAGATACAAAATATAGCCTTGAATATTACGATTAGGCTGGGCAAATATATGGTTGTTCATAAAAACGCCACTTGATCACAAAACACAGCAAACTATGCATTATTCAAAAGTGCATCGAAAATGGAGTTTGCCTTTTGCCCAATAGAGCTGGAAGTATGAAATTTTAGTCAACTTAGGAGATTTAATATTTGGGAATTATACGCACTAATTAGCTTTTTGAAAACAAATTTTCCATTCTACTTTAGCCTGGATGAACCTGAACCTAAACATGGATAATAAAAAAAAAAAATTTAATTTCCTAAAGTGTCATCAATTGAAGAAACTGCACTTGCCAAATAGTGTTTGATGTGCAAGCCAAAATGAACAGTAGCTGAAACCAGTCTCACATAACAATATCTAAAGCGTGATTCTTTCCTTTAGGCTGATTCTTTCCACACATGAAGAGTTGTTTTGTTGCCGCGTTCAAAACAAGTGTAGCGGGAAGCCATTCTTTGGCAGAGGAAGGCCTCAGTTGGGCAAGAGAAACCTTCCAGTGTGAATCCATATTTTACGCAAATTTTTACAACAGCTATCAAAATAAAACGCTAACCTTGCCTTCAAGAAACGAGCCTTCATAAACATCCCCATTTGGAAACGTCAATGTTCCGGTTCCATCTTTTAATTCGCGCAACCAATGACCTACATAGAAATAGCCAGTTGTCATCGTATAACTGCCACAACCATTACGCTATGATTGAAAGATAGAAAAGATATGAACGTTTGGAAAAAACAGAACGAGATGTACAAAGGGCAGCGGGCTTGGTGAAGAGATGAGACTAACAACGAGAGACAATATTTTGCATGCTTACTAAAATAAAATACAATATCACTGATAACGTAAGTGACCATCCAGCTATGGTACCCTGCTGGAAAATGAATCTGGCTTCCTGCGAATCTGTATCAATGTTTAAAAATGTCATGCCTATGTCGCAGGTGAAGAAGTGGCGGTAATTGGTTCCTTTCCCCTCTGTGGCAGTAATTGTAACTGACTCCTATTCCGTGACATTCCTTTCCACTGTTTCTGCTACAAACTCCTTTCGCTTCTTTCCTGTCTTTACTTCTTTCTCTCCCGCTCCCTTCTTTCTCTCGTCTTCCTTCTCAGTTTCCATTTTCCATTTCCTTCTGACATCGAGCTTTCCTGTGAGATTTCTTCACGATTTCGCTCGCGTATGTTTTCCAGCACTGCATGACCTCTCACAGTTTCAAAGTGGTGATTAAAATTCTTTTTGTGCCCTTTAAATATCATTAACATTGAGGGGCTCTGGCCTAAGTGGGTGAAGTGGAATTGTGGTTTTCAGCGCCAAGAGCTGGGACCACTGAAGTAGAGAAAATCTAATCGAGTCCGCGACCCCTTGTCATGGCGCTCAAGTGGTAGGGCTCGAACCCCGTCCGCTTGACTGTTCTGACTGCAAAGTCAGTGGATTACAATAATGAGCCATAACATCTTCAATGGGCCTCAAGATAAATACGTTACTGCAGCAGGAATGGCCTCCTGACAAAACAAAACGCAGGGAGCTGCATAGCCTGCGCGCAGCCTCAACTCCTCTTCAAAGGAAAATTGACGTCATGAGCTGCAAGACTCTTCTGGGGAATATTAATTCCAATTGCTAATAACCCAAATATTAAAATGTCCAATTCATTAAAAATGGTAAAAATCTTGAAAGGATATCCGTTTCTTACCTGCCCTTCTTCAAACTCTCCACGATAGATAGCACCACTGGAATACAACAGTTCACCATCACCACTGAAATTGTCGTTTTTGAAGGAGCCTCTAAGGATCGATTAAAAACAAGTTTTTCATTTTCTTCAAATACCACACTTCTAAAGTTCTACAGGGCGCGTTGTCGTACTCTCAGCCTTTTAGATAAGGTACCTTTCGCGGTTGAAATTCACGAAAGCTCAACCATAGCATTTTCAAACGGGAAATGGATAATACGGAAAAAGACCAAGGCCAAGGCCAGACTTAGTTATTGTTCATGATGAAAACCAATTTTAATGGACTAGTCCTAGTTATCGCTACTACCTCTATAACTACTCCCCCCCCCCCACCCCTCATCGCTTAAACTAGTTAAGGTAGTAGCAGCGATAACTAGAACTAAGATAATCAGTCTAGTTGTGGACAAGAAGCAAATTATTGATTGTGTAAATGCGTAGCTAAAGTATTGCCAGTTTCACATAAAGATAGATCACATAACCTCTTCAGAAACTGACAGCCTAAATCCTATTTAAGCGTACAACAAATATCTCTTACTTACTTGTAGACATCTCCATTTTGCATCTTCAACGTACCAATTCCATATTTCTAGAAGCAGATTACAAGAAATTTGACTATGGGGTTTTTGCTGCATTTCGTTTCTGTGAGATGATTGTTGTAGCTTGCATAAATTTGCAAATTGTTGCTTATCGGGTCCTATGACCGATATTAGCCTCGTTATGATTGCGTTGTTCAAGTGAAAGTCTTCCTGTTGACAAGTTTGAGCCAGGTGGTTTTCTCTCGTCTCTTCTCCTCCGTTTTGAACATTGGTTTTAACTATTCAACTACAATGTTGTACTACTACTGTATGTATCACTACTGTTCAGTAGTGATAGCCTAAGTAACGGTAATCTTTTTCACTGTTTCATTATGAGTCCCTGCTGAGCAAGGTTTACCGCAGGGATACAAGGGACTTAGGAAATCAGTCCAGGCAACACTGTATATATAGAGGTCAATTGACATACTGATGGAATGATTGATCGACTGATTAATTGATGGATGAATCAAATGTCACCAAAAAACGAAGACTCACCATATTTCGTTTCCAAGAACCATCATATTCCATTCCATTCTTGCAAACCAACTTTCCTTCTCCTTCGATACGATCACTTTTAAAAGTGCCTTCAAAGACATCGCCATTTGCAAAGTTCAATGTGGCCTAAAAGAAATGGAAATGCTATCTTCATGCTTTGAAAACTGGCAGCCGCCACGCCCAAAAATTATAGTATTCTAGATTGGCGACGAGCATAATGCCAATAATTCCATTACCACAGAATGCAATTGGTCGGAGAGAAGTCAAAGGGTCATTGAATTCCACGCAATGATGCTCACGGTTATCTGCTGCACGAGCGTTAGTTAGATTCATCAAGTGGTGGTAAAAATTTCAGATGGGTAAAATTTAGCAACCCGTAGTTCCTTGAAGTTAATAAAAACATACTACGAGCTGTAGCAAACATTCGGATTGGTCTTTGGAAAATGTTGTGGTCATAGGTTGCGGTTTTTAAGATTAAATTAGCCGCGATGTTTTCACGGTGGCTTCCTGTTATTTGGTAGCCACTCGACGGTTGACCCAGCAGACGCTAATCTGCCCATCGGAAATAGGAGTTTCCGTTACCTATGACTACAACATTTTCCAAAGACCATTCCGAATGTTTCCTACAGCCTGTGAACATACCATGCCGTGACGAATTCCAATTTTCCACTCACAATGAATTTCATCACCATTACTATATTTACATGATCCATAGCCGTCTGCAATAAAATTTAAAAAAAAAATGACTTGGAGAAAAACACTGTAAGTCCAAAAAAATCAAAACATCAAAATCGCAACAACGGAACTATAGTTTTCTTTAAGCAATCAAATCAAAAGGAAGTCGCAATAACCATTTGAGTAATCTGTTCTACAAATTTGACCCCTGTGCTGACTATAACAAGCATAAAACAAAAAATAGCACACATGAAAAAGACACAAAAGAATAAAATGAAGGTTACTCACGTAATTTATCGTTTTTCCATTCTCCTTCGTATGTCTCTCCAGTTCCATATTCTAAAACCCCTCTCCCATTTCTTTCATCATCTGTCCACTGACCCTGGTTTGAAATGAAAACTTATTGTTACAATTATCCATCCCAAGGAAGAATTTTAAAATAATAATAATATCTCAATTTATCATAAATCTGAAACAGACCAAATTCTACCAGGTGTCCTAAAAAGCCATACTGGAGCCACGAACGTCATTTCTGACATTAATAGTAGCGAACTGTAGTTGAGCACATCAATGGTCAGGGATACATTTCAAGACGCTGCGAGCAAATTTTTCAACAAACTACCTACAGAAATCGATGACCTCTTTCTGCAGTAAATTGACAGCAGACTTAACAAGGCGTGCCACAGGGCGACTATGGTCTTAATCGACTCACTGTTTCTTTTAATCTTTAATTTCTGTTTAATTTCTATTATGATCTACTGTATTTCACACATTGTAACAATTTAAGGACACTGCTTTTTAACACAAGTTGAAGAGCCACAATAATTGTGGATATACTCAGTAAACATTGTAAAAAAAAAACATTTCAAGAGCAAGCAAGATGATTAATGTGGACAACGAAATCAATCTGAAAATTATCTGTGCACTTTCGTAATATGCTTTAAACATTCTCCTTCGCGGAGGCTGTATTACTGAAGGACAGACATTACTTGAAGGACGGACCGCGCCGAAGGCGCAACAATCATCCGTCCATACAGCCTCTGCGAAGGAGAGTGTGCTTTAAAACCAGGCAGCTCCAAAGCAGCCATAGTTGCTAATTTACTAAACAGATAAGCTATAGATGGGAATAAAATTTGGTATTTTATCTGTTAGTTCAAAAAGAAAATTTGGTAATCGAATTTTGGGGATTTTNAACAACGAGAGACAATATTTTGCATGCTTACTAAAATAAAATACAATATCACTGATAACGTAAGTGACCATCCAGCTATGGTCCCCTGCTGGAAAATGAATCTGGCTTCCTGCGAATCTGTATCAATGTTTAAAAATGTCATGCCTATGTCGCAGGTGAAGAAGTGGCAGTAATTGGTTCCTTTCCCCTCTGTGGCAGTAATTGTAACTGACTCCTATTCCGTGACATTCCTTTCCACTGTTTCTGCTACAAACTCCTTTCGCTTCTTTCCTGTCTTTACTTCTTTCTCTCCCGCTCCCTTCTTTCTCTCGTTTTCCTTCTCAGTTTCCATTTTCCATTTCCTTCTGACATCGAGCTTTCCTGTGAGATTTCTTCACGATTTCGCTCGCGTATGTTTTCCAGCACTGCATGACCTCTCACAGTTTCAAAGTGGTGATTAAAATTCTTTTTGTGCCCTTTAAATATCATTAATATTGAGGGGCTCTGGCCTAAGTGGGTGAAGTGGAATTGTGGTTTTCAGCGCCAAGAGCTGGGACCACTGAAGTAGAGAAAATCTAATCGAGTCCGCGACCCCTTGTCATGGCGCTCAAGTGGTAGGGCTCGAACCCCGTCCGCTTGACTGTTCTGACTGCAAAGTCAGTGGATTACAATAATGCGCCACAACACCTTCAATGGGCCTCAAGATAAATACGTTACTGCAGCAGGAATGGCCTCCTGACAAAACAAAACGCAGGGAGCTGCATAGCCTGCGCGCAGCCTCAACTCCGCTTCAAAGGAAAATTGACGTCATGAGTTGCAAGACTCTTCTGGGGAATATTAATTCCAATTGCTAATAACCCAAATATTAAAATGTCCAATTCATTAAAAATGGTAAAAATCTTGAAAGGATATCCGTTTCTTACCTGCCCTTCTTCAAACTCTCCACGATAGATAGCACCACTGGAATACAACAGTTCACCATCACCACTGAAATTGTCGTTTTTGAAGGAGCCTCTAAGGATCGATTAAAAACAAGTTTTTCATTTTCTTCAAATACCACACTTCTAAAGTTCTACAGGGCGCGTTGTCGTACTCTCAGCCTTTTAGATAAGGTACCTTCGCGGTTGAAATTCACGAAAGCTCAACCATAGCATTATCAAACGGGAAATGGATAATACGGAAAAAGACCAAGGCCAAGGCCAGACTTAGTTATTGTTCATGATGAAAACCAATTTTAATGGACTAGTCCTAGTTATCGCTACTACCTCTATAACTACTACCCCCCCCCCACCCCTCATCGCTTAAACTAGTTAAGGTAGTAGCAGCGATAACTAGAACTAAGATAATCAGTCTAGTTGTGGACAAGAAGCAAATTATTGATTGTGTAAATGCGTAGCTAAAGTATTGCCAGTTTCACATAAAGATAGATCACATAACCTCTTCAGAAACTGACAGCCTAAATCCTATTTAAGCGTACAACAAATATCTCTTACTTACTTGTAGACATCTCCATTTTGCATCTTCAACGTACCAATTCCATATTTCTAGAAGCAGATTACAAGAAATTTGACTATGGGGTTTTTGCTGCATTTCGTTTCTGTGAGATGATTGTTGTAGNCCCCCCCCACCCCTCATCGCTTAAACTAGTTAAGGTAGTAGCAGCGATAACTAGAACTAAGATAATCAGTCTAGTTGTGGACAAGAAGCAAATTATTGATTGTGTAAATGCGTAGTTAAAGTATTGCCAGTTTCACATAAAGATAGATCACATAACCTCTTCAGAAACTGACAGCCTAAATCCTATTTAAGCGTACAACAAATATCTTTACTTACTTGTAGACATCTCCATTTTGCATCTTCAACGTACCAATTCCATATTTCTAGAAGCAGATTACAAGAAATTTGACTATGGGGTTTTTGCTGCATTTCGTTTCTGTGAGATGATTGTTGTAGTTTGCGTAAATTTGCATATTGTTGTTCATCGGGTCCTATGACCCATATTAGCCTCGTTATGATTGCATTGTTCAAATGAAAGTCTTCCTGTGACAAGTTTGAGCCAGGTGGTTTTCTCTCGTCTCTTCTCCTCGGTTTTGAACATTGATATTAACTAGTCGACTACAACAGTAGTGATAGCCTAAGTAACGGTAATCTTTTTCACTGTTTCATTATGAGTCCCTGCTGAGCAAGGTTTACCGCAGGGATACAAGGGACTTAGATAATCAGTCCAGGCAAACCTGTATATATAGAGGTCAATTGACATACTGATGGAATGATTGATCGACTGATTAACTGATGGATCAATTAAATATCAACAAAAGAGCGAAGACTCACCATATTTCGTTTCCAAGAACCATCATATTCCATTCCATTCTTGCAAACCAATTTTCCTTCTCCTTCGATACGATCACTTTTAAAAGTGCCTTCAAAGACATCGCCATTTGCAAAGTTCAATGTGGCCTAAAAGAAATGGAAATGATATCTTCATGCTTTGAAAAACTGGCAGCCGCCACGCCCAAAATTATAGTATTCTAGATTGGCGACGAGCATAATGCCAATAATTCCATTACCACAGAATGCAATTGGTCTGAGAGAAGTCAAAGGGTCATTGAATTCCACGCAATGATGCTCACGGTTATCTGCTGCACGAGCGTTAGTTAGATTCATCAAGTGGTGGTAAAACTTTCGGATGGGTAAAATTTAGCAATCCGTAGTTCGTTGAAGTTAATAAAAACATACCACGGGCTGTAGCAAACATTCGGATTGGTCTTTGGAAAATGTTGTGGTCATAGGTTGCGGTTTTTAAGATTAAATTAGCCGCGATGTTTTCACGGCGGCTTCCTGTTATTTGGTAGCCACTCGACGATCGACCCAGCAGACGCTAATCTGCCCATCGGAAATAGGAGTTTCCGTTACCTATGACTACAACATTTTCCAAAGACCATTCCGAATGTTTCCTACAGCCTGTGAACATACCATGCCGTGACGAATTCCAATTTTCCACTCACAATGAATTTCATCACCATTACTATATTTACATGATCCATAGCCGTCTGCAATAAAATTTAAAAAAAAATGACTTGGAGAAAAACACTGTAATTCCAAAAAAATCAAAACATCAAAATCGCAACAACGGAACTATAGCTTTCTTTAAAGACCCTCTGCTAACCATGTGGCTTTGAACGCCGTTGCTGTCCCAGAATGCACTGCAAATGGACTTTTAGATTATCTGAAAGTCTCTGATGCTAGGCCGGTGTTGTGCTGTTTTCTCATGCGCAGCACGCAAAGCCTCATGGTTAGCAGAGGCTCTTTAAGCAATCAAATCAAAAGGAAGATGCAATAACCATTTGAGTAATCTGTTCTACACCCCTGTGCTGACTATAACAAGCATAAAACAAAAATAGCACACATGAAAAAAGACACAAAAGAATAAAATGAAGGTTACTCACGTAATTTATCGTTTTTCCATTCTCCTTCGTATGTCTCTCCAGTCCCATATTCTAAAACCCCTCTCCCATTTCTTTCATCATCTGTCCACTGACCCTGGTTTGAAATGAAAACTCATTGTTACAATTATCCATCTCAAGGAAGAATTTTAAAATAATAATAATATCTCAATTTATCATAAATCTGAAACAGACCAAATTCTACAAGGTGTCCTAAAAAGCCATACTGGAGCCACGAACGTCATTTCTGACATAAATAGTAACGAACTGTAGTTGAGCACATCAATGGCACTCTCCTTCACAGAGGCTGTATTACTGAAGGACCAAGGACGGACCGCACCGAAGGCGCAACGAGCGCGCAGCGAGAGGAAGGAGGATACATTTCGGCGCGGCTCATATCATCCGTCCTCCGGTAATACAGCCTCTGCGAAGGAGAGTGCATCAATGGTCAGGGATACATTTCAAGACGCTGCGAGCAAATTTTTCAACAAACTACCTACAGAAATCGATGACCTCTTGCTGTAATAAATTGAAAGCCGACTTAACAAGGCGTGCCACAGGGCGACTATGCTCTTAATCGACTCACTGTTTCTTTTAATCTTTAATTTCTGTTTAATTTCTATTATGATCTACTGTATTTCATACATTGTAACAATTTAAGGACACTGCTTTTTAACACGAGTTGAAGAGCCACAATTATTGTGGATATACTCAGTAAACATTGTAAAAAAAAACATTTCAAGAGCAAGCAAGATGCTTAATGTGGACAACGAAATCAATCTGACAATTATCTGTGCACTTTCGTAATATGCTTTAAACACTCTCCTTCGCGGAGGCTGTATTACTGAAGGACAGACATTACTTGAAGGACGGACCGCGCCGAAGGCGCAACAATCATCCGTCCATACAGCCTCTGCGAAGGAGAGTGTGCTTTAAAACCAGGCAGCTCCAAAGCAGCCATAGTTGCTAATTTATTAAACAGATGAGCTATAGATGGGAATAAAATTTGGTATTTTATCTGTTAGTTCAAAAAGAAAATTTGTAATCAAATTTTGGGGATTTTAAAACGTGTCTATACGGTTTTGGGACGCCAGATGCATCTTAGAAAAACATACGACATCCAATGGGCAAAAGTATGGTGAATCAAAATACGATGGGTCAAAGTACGATGAGAGGTCAAAGTATGAATGTAGGAACTGGTCTGAAGGCCATACGACATCACGACTAAATGCAATGTAAATCGACACTACACAATGTGTTGGTCAAAGATTAACAGTAGACTTAAAAAAGAACTAACCCTGTAAGTCATTTGATTTGGCCACATCATGGTACCTTCTCCGTCTCGCTAAAAAATTAAATATGCATTCAGACCCCGTTATTATATCTTGTGCATATCCGCAGTGTAAGGTTAACAACAAAGATTCGATATCTTCAACAGAACTTAACATGCATAAAATCAGAACTGAATCATGGCAGGTTACATGAGAATCAATATAATAATAACAATGTCCATAGGGAGTCCATAACCCCCGTTTACACTGTACCGGTACAACTTTGGAACCGTATCAAGTGTAACGGATCAGCCTCCCGTTTACGCTGTTCTTGCTAATCCATAATACTTTCGTTCCCTCTGTCTTTCGAACAATTCT
Source organism: Aurelia aurita (assembly GCA_004194415.1). Lineage (NCBI taxonomy): Eukaryota > Metazoa > Cnidaria > Scyphozoa > Semaeostomeae > Ulmaridae > Aurelia > Aurelia aurita. Next base: position 595,070 of record REGM01000026.1, on the reverse strand, counting down.
GTTCTGGAGCTGTAGCGGATCAAAAAAGTGTACCGGTAAACGTGGTGTCAGGTTCATGCCAGCATGGGCGTTAAATCTTTGAAAATGATTGTCAAAATGGTTAATAAATCTTTCTCTAGATTGACTGGCTTGAAAGAAACTTTACAATATCCACTGTTCTTCTTCGGTGAGCGTTTTTGATATCTTGAGTACTTTCAAAACTATTAGGTTTTCTTCTTTCATTAAAAGAATTCAAGGAAATTCTTTTACAATACAAGACAATTAGATACAATTCATATACAATTCATATACAATTCATATACAATTCATATACAATCCTCCTTGTCAAAATGTTAATCAGACTGCGCTTTCCACCCGGTGTTGCATTACTACAATTCAAGGAAAGTTCGAAGAAAATAAAAATCTTGCAACTTCTAATTTAATAATTGTAGAATTTTGAAGACAACTACAGTTTTCATGAATGTCTACAATATGGTGGTAAGCAGAACTCAAAAACTTGCTGGTTTGCAGTGACGAATTTGAAATATATATTGGAAAAGTAAAACATACCTTTGAATCTATAAATTGTCCGCTATACACAGCTCCATTTTTGTATGTGTGAGTCGCAGTACGTTTAACTGAAAACGTGATCAAATTTATGAAAAAAGTAACAAACAACAGGTTTGCAAGGGAAAATGCAGAACATATGTAAAAACACTCTTTGAAAGGAAACATCATCAAACTGTTTTAATACGATTCAATCACAATTTTCTTTCCCGTATTAAAAATAACTCTTCTTTCCAGGAATAAAATCGGCCTAATAGACAGATCATGTTGGACTTGCCCAAGTCTCACTTTCTTTCCTCAGTCGATTACGGTATCGATTACGGTAAAATCCGCTGCGGGGGCAGGGAGAAGGAGAAAGCGGAGGAGAAGGAGAGGGGAAATTTCCCCTCTCCTTTTCCTCCGATTTTTCTTTGTACCTGCCCCCACAGCGACTTCTACCGTAATCGATACCGTAATCGACTGAGGAAAGAAAGTGAGACTTGGGCAAGTCCAGAGTATTGTATTCAACCATCCTTGTTTTACAGTAAGTGAACACTCAAATCAGTTAAAATCTTTGACATGTATCTTCATCTATTTCAAATTTGTGAAGAACTCCAACTGATCGAAACTGGACATAGTTAAACATTTTTGCCATAAAAGTTTTTTGGCTGAAAATACCCCTAGAAAACAAATATTTTCATTGGATTTACATTTTAAGTGGTTCTTAAACCGGGCGTGAAACTATTTATATGGGAATAAAACAACTCACATAATTTTGAATCTTCTTTCGCTTCATCTCCATAAATATGCGCTGTAATTGCTTTCGTGATGTGTTGTGTCCAGAGTTTCTTGGCTCCTTTTGTCCCAACATATATCGTGTAGGGTCTATCGGGCGTGAAGAGCCCAATTGCATCCTCTTTTGCTGTTTTAAAGAGATTGGCAAAAGTATTCAAAGTACATGAACCACGGAGATTAGACAGATTACATGTCGTAGTTTCGCTCCTCCGCCGAGCGGTCTCGGTTTGGCTGGCGTTAGTCTCGTTTTGGTGAGCGATAACTGAGACTCACTGTAATCAGTCTACACGGAGATTAGCAATCTAGTCTAAACAAAGAACAAAAGACGGTCACGTGCCACTTATGTTTCTATTGTTTTTATCAATTAAGAACATCAAATCCAATAGATTATATTTAGATTGTCCTAGTCTCCCTGGCTAAGCTACTCTTAAAATGTATAGAAATTAATGCTACAATTTTATGTTAAAACGATATTTTTTGCTCTATTGTTAAGCCTAAAGCTGAATTCACAATAGGCAATAACGCTAAAGATGGCGGCTCCAAAGACTCTGTTATGTTTTGCTGCAAAGCATGCTGGTAAAAAGCTCCCTGACGACCACCTATCGACATAAAAATGTTGGCCTGCCGTTTCGACTGGCTAGCTGTGGTAAAGTTCGGAACAAGTAATAAATGTAAACAAATAGGACAATTTTGTAATTCGAACGCGAATCTTCAATTCGAATCAAAACTTTACTTCTTTGCTTTGGAAAGGTTTCCTTTCGAACCATATTGCATTCGAATTCAAGGTCGATTCGAATTCAAGCTAGCTAGTTGAAATGGCAGACCAAAATTTGTATGACGTTAGGTGGTCGACAGGGAGATTTTTACCAGCATGCTTTGGAGC